>CM035436.1:41376154-41493654 GCA_020310875.1 Ceratopteris richardii | reverse complement strand
TATTCTACCATGTGTAGAGCCACAACCATCTTTATAGAGAGGTGCAAAACCATTCTTCTATATATGTCATGAGTAGAGCCGCAAATAGGAAGATCTTTTGCCAAGCCTTGGGTGCATGTCTTTTCTCCAAGGGCATATAAGCATCCCTTCAAGGCTACATGAAGAACCCATCTAGTATAGACACTACTAGGAGGACCCTTACTCTTAGGACTTGTAAAATAGTTTCACACAAAACATTGTCTTTTTCTTTGCAAGATTTACACTTGCATTAGAGTGGATGATATTTTCGGTTTGTGGACATTTGGAGGTAGCTACTACTTGGAGTCAAATGCATCTAGAAGTGGACTTATCTACCAAGGATTTCATCCCTTAAGTGGACTTACAATGGAAAGACTTTTGAGGATAACTTGTTGAGTAGGAGCACTCTAGGAGGTCCACTTTCCTAGTGCAAGGTTTTATTCACCATTATTCAGCTCTTATCAATAATTCATACACTATGTACGAGAGAGTTGATAGATCTAGCTTGTATGTGCTTGGTCTTGGGAAGACTTTGAAGAAGAATTTAGTCCCTTTTTTAAATGGATATTGAAATACAAGTATTTCAAATCAAGTTAGTGTTGATATATTTAGGTAGTGATGTGTGTGAACACACTAGGACCGCCGGGGCACTTTTTTCCCTCTTTAGGAGGTTTTTTTCCCCCGGCTTGTATATACGCCTATTGCCCTAATGGGCTGCTTATCTTTGTACATTCTCTAGTAATACATTCAGTATTGTGTATTGTGCTCCAAGCTTCTTCTTCTTCCTTGTGCTGTTCGCGTGCTTCCGCAGACGTCTAACTCCAACAATTGGTATCAGAGCAGGTCGTCGCTTCATCTAGGGCGCCGTCGACACTCCTTCGTTTGCAGTCTCAGATTCACATGAAATTTGGTGAGCATACTCAGGGTGTTTCAAAGATCAAAACAGCTTTGCTATGTGGTGCCGAAATCGCGATCTGAGCTTGTTTCGGCCTCCGAACGCACTATCGCAACGCTTGTGCAGGCTATTTCGTCTTTTTGTGCCAAAAGTATATACCAATTTCTGTTCGCCAGTTTAAGCGTCTCGAAGTCTGCTACAGGTCTAACAGAACTCGTCTGGGCAGTTTCGTTCAACTTTTTGAGATACAATCAATTTTCTGCATCAAGGTATTTTAGTCACTGGCCATGGCTGAAAGCAGTGATGTATTCCATATGTTGGCTGTTGAGGATAAGTTGGATGGTACCAACTACCCATTATGGGCTTATATGATGCGACATGTATTGGTTGCAAAAGGACTGTGGAACATTGTGCAGGGTGTTGAAAGACGTCCTATTACACCTGTAACTATAGGTATTGCAAATACAGGTGCTGGAGCTGATGAAGATGGTGTCAAAGATGATATTGTGCAGATTCCTGTTCGTGCTGCTGTTTCTATTGCACCTACTGCAGAGCAGATTTGCTGGGATGGCAGAGATGCCCAGGCACATGCATTGATAGCTTTGTCTGTCAAACGTGCCAAAATTCCTCACATTCACTCTTGCAGAACAGCAAAGGATGCTTGGGATACACTTACCACATTGTACCAAGCTAGGAATGAGGCTCGTGTTGCTTACCTCTGAAAACAGTTGGAGAGTGAGCACATGAATGAAGGTGATTCTATGGACAGTTTCCTAACGAAGATCAAAGATTTGAAGGAATAGCTGATTTCTGCTGATGAGGTTATACCAGATAGCTCACTTGTGCAGACCGTTCTAAATGGTCTTCTTTACTCATATCAGAGTTTTGCTTCTACTCTTCGGTTGATGATGAAAGGCAATCCAAATGCCTTATCATTTGAGGAGTTAGTCTCTGTTCTGTTGCAGGAAGATCAGTCCAGGCAGAACAGGTCCATTATGCGAGTTGCAGATCAAGCTTTCCTGGCTAGTCAGAAGGGCAAAGGAAAATGGGGCTCTTCTACTAGTAAGCAGAAATCTGCAAATGCTGCACAATCGAAGAACTAGGATAAAGATGAGAAGAAATCAGAAAAGCAGAAATTGTTTTGCAAGTACTGTAAAGGAAATGATCATATCATAAAGAACTGTCCAAAACTGGCTGCTAAAGAGGCAAAGAAGAAAGAGGCTGGAATGGTTGTTGCAGAGGCCTCTACACCAAAAACAGAGTCTGCAAATCTTGTGCAGGAAGAAGAATGGGCGTTTACTACTGTCTGCAGTTTTGACCCATCTTCTCATGATCAGTGCATGTTTGCAGTAGACTCAGATGTTTGGTATTTTGATAGTGGGGCAACCAAACATATCACCTCGCAGCGCAGTTTCTTCTCTTCACTCGAGCCTGCTCCTATAGGGAATACTGTTACATGTGCCAACAACTCCTCTTATCCTGTTATGGTAGTTGGTAAGATCATTCTGACTACAGCTGATGGTAGTTCTTTCACTTTGTCAGATGTTTTATTTGTGCCAGGGATAAAAAAGAACCTGTTATCAGTTTCTGCATTAGCCAAGATTAGCTTGGTTGTGAAATTTGTTGATGACAGGTGTACAGTTCATGATCTATCAAATGGCGATGTGATTATTGCTTCTGGCATTTTATGTCGTGGGCTGTATAAGCTCATAGACTATGAAAGATCTTTAAATGATTTGGCATGTGTAGTAAATGATTCTCAGGCTAAGTCAGATGCAAAGCTTTGGCATGCACGCTTTGGTCATCTGAATTTTGCTAGTTTGCTACGCCTGCAGAAATCTGAAATGGTGTCCTCTTTGCCCAAACTTGAGGCACCTGGAAAACATGTTTGTGAAGGCTGTATTTTGGGCAAAATGCAGTGTTCCTCCTTTCCAAAGGATGGTTCAGTTCGGGCTACGCAGAAATTGCAGCTTGTACATAGTGATGTCTGTGGTCCTATGCAGACACCCTCTTTTGGAAATTACCTTTACTTCGTGACTTTCATTGATGATTTTTCCAAGCATGCATGGGTATATCCACTCAAAGCAAAGTCCGAAGTGTTCATGTGCTTCAAACAGTTTTTGGTTTTGGTTGAAAATCTGTCAGCATGTAAAATGGGCACCCTCCGTTCTGATCGAGGGGGGGAATATATGTCTTCAGATTTTAATGCATTTCTGGCTGAACGTGGGATAAAAAACCAGTGTACAGTGCCGTATACACCTCAACAGAATGGAGTTGCTGAACGAAAGAACAGGTCACTCATGGAGATTTCGAGGTGCATGGTCAAGAGTCAGGCTTTACCACATAGTTTCTGGCTTGAGGCTGTCATGTGTGCAGCATATGTACTGAACAGGTGTCCCACTAAAGCGCTGCAATCTATCACTCCATATCAGGCTTGGCATGACCGCAAGCCATCTGTTGCTCATCTGCATGTTTTTGGTTGTTTGGCTTATGCACTAGTGCCTGAACAACATCGCAGAAAATTGGATGATAAGGCATTTAAATGTATTTTTGTTGGGTACAATTCTGAAAGTAAAGGCTATCATCTGTATCATCCACAGACTAAACGCATTCTGGTTAGCCGTGATGTTGTATTTGTGGAAGATGCTATTCAACGATTGCTTTCATGTACTAAGGAGACATCTGTTAGCTCCAAAGACATGTATGATACTCTGATGCCTCTTTTTATAGGTGGGCAGTCTAGTGCTGGTCCTAATGAGGCAACTTCTCAGCCTTTGCAGGTTTCATATGATGATGCAGATCATTCCATTTCTGATGCAGATTTACATGATGCACTTGTTGATGAGAGAGCTGATATTGAGCAGGCAAAACCTATGCCAAATGGCTGGTGTAGACTTTGCGTGACAGCAAATTAGATGCACCTTTGTCATATCGTACTCGTTCAGGCTCTCATAGTGCGTCCTTCGCATCAGATTGCTATGCTATGGCTGCGTCTAGTCTCTGTGATGAGAATGAGCCTGTTTCTTTCGATGAACCATAGAATTCAGAAAAAATTGGATGGCTGCTATGCAATCTGAATATGATGCTATAATGAAGAATGGTACATGGTCTTTATGTGACTTGCCTCCAGGCAAGAAGGCCATTGGCACAAAGTGGGTATACAAGCTGAAGCGTAAACCTGATGGTACAGTTGACAGGTATAAGGCTAGGCTTGTTGCAAAGGGTTATGCGCAAGAAAGAGGCATTGATTTTGATGAGACCTTTGCACCTACATGCCGTATGACTACTGTTCGGAGCATTTGTGCACTTGCAGCCCATCATGGTTGGAATGTACAGCAATTGGACATTAAAACAGCATTTCTGAATGGTGACTTGCATGAAGAAGTGTATGTTTTTCAGCCCCGTGGCTTTGTGCAGAAAGGGCATGAAAACCAAGTGTGCAGGTTAAAGAAGGCATTATATGGTTTAAAGCAAGCACCACGTGCTTGGTATGAGAAGATACATGCCTATCTGATTGCACATGGTTTTGAGAACAGTCCAACTGAAAGCACCTTATATGTTAAGCGTGCTAATGATGTGCTTATGATCATTGTTGTCTATGTTGACGACATGCTGCTCACTGGTCCTATTGAGAAGCATATTGCTGATTTCAAGGCTGATTTGCATGCCTCGTTTGAGATGTCTGATTTGGGGCATTTGCATCACTATTTGGGCATTCAGTTTATGCAAGTTGATGGTGGAATGGCTTTGTGTCAAACGAAATATATTGACACATTATTGCAGTGTTTTGGCCTTGAAGACTGTAAGCCTATTGCCACTCCTATGGAGACAGGTTTACGATTGAGTCTTCATGATGTTGGAGATGCATTTGATGCTGTTCTCTATCAGCAGGCTGTTGGATGCTTGATTTACTTATGCATTACTCGGCCAGATATTCAGTTTGCCGTCTCACAGATGAGCAGGTTTATGCATTGCCCAGGAGTCACGCATTAGAAGGCGGTTAAGCGCATCTTTCGCTACTTGAGTGGTACTTGTCTACTTGGGTTGTTTTATCCCCAGGGGGGATCACTACCGCCAGATTTGCATGCTTTTTCTGACTCAGATTGGGCTGGTTGCTATGACACTCGTGTGTCCACTAGTAGTTTTTGCTTCATGCTTGGTAGCTCATGTATATCTTGGTTGAGCAAGAAGCAGCCTACTGTGGCCACTTCCAGTTGTGAGGCTGAGTATAGGGCAGCTTTCACAGCGACTGTTGAGTGCGTGTGGCTCAGACGCCTTATGGCTGATTTGGGTGTTGGCCAGTCTTCTACCACCACCATCTTCACTGACAGTCAGAGCGCATTGGCAGTTGCGAGGAACCCTGTGTTCCATGCTCGCACTAAGCACATTGAGGTGCATTCTCACTATGTCAGGGAGAGGTTCTCTGCTGGGGAGATCAGCTTGGCATATGTGCCCACACAGGAGAACATTGTAGACCTTTTCACGAAGGCTCTGCCTAGGGAGAAGTTTGAAGCTTTCCGCAAAGCTTTGGGCTTACTTCCTTTTGTGGAGTGATTTCCACATAGCTTGGCACTTCCTTATACATGAGTGCCAGCTCCTTGTTCACCGCATCACTCCCAGGGGGGGATTTGTTGATATATTTAGGTAGTGATGTGTGTGAAAACACTAGGACCGCCCGGGCACTTTTTTCCCTCTTTAGGAGGTTTTTTTCCCCCGGCTTGTATATACGCCTATTGCCCTAATGGGCTACTTATCTTTGTACATTCTCTAGTAATACATTCAGTATTGTGTATTGTGCTCCAAGCTTCTTCTTCTCCCTTGTGCTGTTCGCGTGCTTTCGCAGACGTCTAACTCCAACAGTTAGGAGTTACGAAACATTCTCTAGCTTCCGAAAGGTGATGGGGAAAACTTTCAAAAGTGTGGAGTTAGTTGTCCAAGATTTGATCCATACTCCAAATTAGACTATATTCTAGCTTTAATATTTATAGTAGAGTAATTGGACCATAGTCCATTTAGAAATTGGTAAGTCTAATGCTTGCTCAAGTCTTTCAAAGGTGTAATTGAAGACATTGCATTCTATGTGAGGCTTCTAAATCTTGCTCGAGTATTCTCGAACATTTTTTGGGCATTTTAGAGTTTGTTTTGAACATAATAAATAATGTTTTACTATCATTTGGAAATTCATGGTCCAATTGTAACTTTTACCCTATTTTGAGTTGGTTCATTGCATTCTCTATAAAGGTGTTCATAACATTTACATAGTCTTTTGATGTGCCTTATGTAATTGTGATGTGACACAAATGGTGTGCAATTATTGATACTATTTCAATTACCTATTTTGAATGCCTTATATAAACTATTAATTCTTGAGGTATAAATAAGATTGTAGTCACCCAACTTGTACTCCTAGCCCCATTGTTTCCCATGGAAGGACACAATGTCCTAGCGGAAGAACCCCCACCACTATTGTTGTTAGGAGCATCCAATTACACCTTTCTCCGAGTAGTCTAGATATGTGGAACTATTATTTTCATTGAAAATAACATGAGTTTGGTCAAAATCATAAAAGAATAGTAGCATGATGTCTATATTGAAGATATTGTAGAGAATATACATTGTGGTGGGTGATAAAAGTTGAACTCTATTTCAAGGTTGAAAATAAATTAGTGGCTATGGCGAAAAATAGGTCCATCAAACATTACATCAATACACATTTTGGTACCAAATATAGTGCAATACAATAATAAAAGTGGATATAAATTATGCAAGGAAGATTTTGTACATAAATGATAGTAAATGCGATAAAATGATGGACACATTTTCATACAAACAAGAAAGTCAATCAAAATCTCTCATTGTTATATAGTGCATGAATGTTGATGCAAAGTAATAAGACAAAAGCATAAAGGGAAGCATAAAAATGGCATATTTAGACTAGGAGAATCTTGGTTCAATATAATATCAGATGGAAAGAAAAAGACTAATTATCCTAGATTAAATTATCCTAAAAAAACTAATTATGGAAATATATTTTTGAAAACGATAAATCATGTTGAAATAGTTTGCAAAAGACATTTGAGTGTTAAGAACTAATTCAGGTAAAAAATAAAGGATAAAGAAGTTATAGGGAATAATATCCGTATAGTGAAAAATTCAATCAAGTTTTTCTTGTTACACGTTGACACACAATAATGAAGTGATTTACAATAGATATTTTTAAAAAAGGTGAGTATACAAGGAATAAGTCTCATGAAGATGACAAAATCAATCAACTATTTCATTATAAGGCACTTGATTCATAAATGATAATGCAATGTAACAAAACACAAGGATGAAGGAACGTGCAAGAAGTGCATTTTACACAAGTACGAAACTGAATACAATGCGAAAACACACAAGGATTCTGAAATATATGAGGTGTCATTTATGTTTTAAAGAGGCGCCTTCAATACATATCACCTTTCATTCATGTAGCCTAATGCAATTTAACAAAACATAGACATTACATAGTATAAAAAGAGTACCTATACCTGATTGATGATGGCATGCCATGTATTATTCACCTCCTAACAGCAAGAATACATATCAGATTGTGAGTATACATAGTGCAGGACTTGAATGTATTTTCTTCCCTTATGTCACATGTGCTACTATGCAACATGCTATCCTAAAATATTTGATTATATTCTTATGATCTTTAGCTTGATTCACTTCTAAAGAAAGTTCTGATAGTTTAGTATTGACTGAATGACTTTGTTCCACCTAAGCATGCACTCTGTATCAATTCTGATATGGAAGAGATCAAGTGTAAAGACTATTTAGTTGATCTTTTTCTTGATTGAATTAGTGTTCTAAGATCTGAATTTGGGTATGTAAAGGAACCATGTTTCTTAGCTTTAGGTCTACCAAATTCTTGTTTTTATAGCCAAATATTTGGATACTATGGTTTTCAATTGCCAATATAATGGATTTACATATGGGCACTTTGTTATTTTTCAGTAAGCCTGTCAACAAGAATCAAAGTCATGTACGCCTATCTGGAGCAATAACAATACATCATCTCTAGCGAACCTGTTCAAATAGGAAGCATGATATTCCGCTTGTTAACAAGGCCTATAATGGTACAATCAACAAATGTGTGTGGCTTGAAAGAAAATCGACAGTACAGATGTTGTAAGCACATAAGAAACATGACGAGTATAACCATAAGCATATGCTTTAACAATGTTACTGTGAAAGAAAATCGACAACACTGTTGTCCTGTACTTGTGATGCAATGGAGCACAAGAAAGACAGTCATAAGTCATATAATTTTCCATCTGAATAGCATGATAAGTATACAAGTCGTTATTTTTCTGAATTTCATTTCATATCATTATTTTCTACAGAAGATGGAACATCTCTACCCACTGGTTTGTCATATGCTACCTTGCTTTGGAGTTAAAGTAGATTTCATCACTTACTTTGCAGAATGGTCTACTGCACATAGCAATGATAGCACGCCGCGATCAAATCAGGTGCCCTGACTCCATTAGGAGGGCTGCATTGTTTGAAATTTAACCACATGTTCCCTCCCATCTTTGTTGAAATCCTTAATAGTCTGAATTTTACCACCGCTTCAGAGATGTTTTGCAAATCAAGCATCTGTAGCTCGAAAGTAATCTCCATGATGTGATCAGAGGTAGGGAAGGAAAATAAGAAGGATAAACTAAAATCTCTGTCTGTATAGAGACGTCATGAGGATGGATAGATTCTGTTACATTTTGCCATCTATATGTGTGCATAAGAAAGGTGAGCAAGAACATCAAAACTGATTCTTGTCTTCCATAAAGCCGAGCTATACGAGATGAGATTCAATAGTTTGTGGTCCAAAATTTGAGGTGTACTCCCATGCTGAAGAGCTCTTGATAAAGGAGTTTGCATGCATAAGGTATATGCACTTGGACAATGTTTTTGCTGCACTTACAAGAGCAGCATTTCAGTCCTTGCTTGTTCCTCCAGGCCAGGATATTACAGGAATTACAAACATATACAGTATAGGGATCACTCAACAGGAACAACCTTTCATACAGGTTAACTAAGGCCCCATGAGCCAACAGACAATCCCGCTCCATCTCACCAAATTTTACACCTCCCTGTCGTTTTCTGCCTGACACAGGTTGATGTGTGTATGGATCCACACGTCCCTTGCTTCTGCACTTGAGTTTATCGACTGCCATGTGAACCAATTTCTGGTAAAAAACTGGGGCCATTGTTACTCTATTTCTCAGCTGCTCACCTGTTCTTCCATTCATCAAAACCTCCTTATCATCTCTGTAACCTAATCTGTGAATTCAGACAAACCAAGTATTGGTTCATCATGCCTTGATCCTGAATCTTAACTAAAAAGCAGATACTGAAAAGAGGGACCGACATGATACAGAGACCAAAAAGCATGTAATAGGGATTTTGTACTTCAATTTAATAGGGATTTTAGTATTTTTTGGGGAAGTTTCCACGTAGCAGCCTAGGTCACCTGGCCTAACTGCTCTCGTCCAACTTGGACGATGGCCTTATCTTGGTCAGGATGCCGCCATTTGTGCTGTGGACAGCAACCTCCAGTAGATGCCATATGCGACATCAGGGTGGAATTTTGAAACCATCAAAGAAGCCATAGCACAGAATGGCTTTGTGATCCAGAACAACATCATTCTTGGTGATCTTGTGTTGTGTCCAAGGGGATGATCACCATTACGTACCTAAAAACATCATGTTCCGATGAGGTGAGTACATGAAGAAGACACAAAGTAGAACTTGGAAGCACAACAGAGCTGAAAGGTGACCCAAATTGTGGATGGCCATCGAGCAATGGATATGCTCATGGGAAGGTGGTCACTCTATCATGGATGATCGCCAAGCTATGGGTACTTTCCTAGCTTGGTGGGTGATCCAATCGATAATGGTTACTAGGTTAGTGGAAACAAGGTCCATAAAGTATGAACTTACCTAGGGCTGAACCAATGGGGTCGCCTAAAGGGATGACATGCAAGAAAGGGGTGGTCACCCAATCATGCTGAAGAAAAGCTGGTCAACCCAATCATGTTCATAAGGTGAGAGGACACCCAAGTTATGCTCAAGTTGATGGTCTCCCAAGAGTTGGTCTCCTAGGATTTGGAGCCAACAAAGTGGTGGTCGCCCAACTATGGTGGTCCCCCAAGTCATGTGTATGTCATAAACCATCCGATTGGGGAATATGTCCAAGGGTCATTAACATGTCTTGAGGGTGGTCGCCCGCTTGGACAACTTCCCTTTACTAGTAGCTCCCTTCCATTTCAATTTTTTAGACCATTTTGTGGAGTGCAACCTATGCTAGGGGACAACTTTTGACCTTCTCCAAGGTTTGCCTCTGACAAGCAAAGCCACTCATGTAGCTAAGGAGTCTGTATATAACCATTAGCTTGACACCCATTTGGACATCATGTATATGTGTGTATGATTCTTGGTTCTTTCGACATCTGTGTGTTGTTGCAAACAACCCTTATGCTATAGTGTTGTATATTGTCTCTTCAAGTCCCTATTCAATACCCTCTATAAAGTTTTCCACAATCAATAGGGGAAAAAATTAACGTTGCATGGGCCTTTTAAATTAAGAGTGATTAGGTATGGACCATTTAGAAGAGGGTTGTGGCCACAATCTATACCCTATAAAATACCAAGCTAAAGGGGGGAGAGGAGACAAATGTCTCCTCTATTTAATGAATTGCCTCTAAGAGAGAAGGAATCTTGTAACTAGCATGAGCCCAAAAATTCAAATTTTTAAAAAAGTTAAAGAGCTCATCATAACACCTGAGAATGGATCCCCCATTACTTTTAACAGTCAAAACGTGCTCTTTTTTTACCTCAAATTCAAACATTCATGTATGTTTTGAGCTAAAAAAATGAGTTTTTTTCAAGAAACTCAAAAAATAGGTATTTCCCTCCTAAATCTCACATTTTCATACCTAGGCCCCAAAAGGTCATTTTTTCCCCACTAGTTTCTATCTGTAGTACACCATTGAAGCTCTCGTTTTTATATTCCAAGCTATCTACATCTCCTATTTCGAAGTAGTTTTGTAGCTTGAAGACCTTCAAATTTAATGGCAACATCTAAAGCTCATATGTGACCAAAAGATGTCACAATATCAAAGCTACATATGGACAATGGCTACCACATGAGTACTCTAAAGGTGCATGGGTGTGCATGCAACCCTCTAGAGTTCGCCCCATCAAGTTGGAGATTGTGGAATCTTGGCCCTCACATTAAGGTGTCACAATATCAAAGCTACATATGGACAATGGCTACCACATGAGTACTCTAAAGGTGCATGGGTGTACATGTAACCCTCTAGAGTTGGCCCCATCAAGTTAGAGATCGTGGAAGCTTGGGTTTTGATTGGAAGGGAAAACTACTTGGCTTCAAGAAGCATAAAGACAATGGGACTGTAGCTATTGTACAACATGCTTTTACAATGTAAAATATGAAACTAAAAAAAATCTATTAGAATGAGATATCTTATCAATTGTAAGTATTACTCTACAATATTGTATGTTTTAGTATGTTGAATATATCTCTGACCTTTTAGATATGCTTTTATTTGTTTCATATATATTTCCTTCTACTTTGGTTGAAGAGAAGCCACTTCATAGTTTTACATGTAGTTTCTAGGCACTGCATGTAGATGTTGGTGCACTAGTCTTTCCACAAGCATTTCTTGCTCAAGATTTTCATGATATTGTTTTATTTTACACACATAGATATGTTGTACCCTCTATAACAAGTGATTTTGGAAGGTTAGAGAGAATTGAAGTTTATTTCCCTCTAAGCTTGGAGCGGCAAAAATGTGATATATGATCGATATCATCTTTGAAGCACAAGATGGTAATGGATTTATGTACTCTTTGAAATTCACAAAAGTGTTGAGATTAGTAGGTTTGCACTAGTGTTTTCACATCCATTGTTTTCTATATTTATCTTTAGGATTCTCATTCCAGGAGACTCCCACCATGTTCATGTGCAAAGACATCACATATGATCAAGTGGAAGGTCTTCTAGGTGAAAATTGGGTTTGATAGAAGCAATTACAAAGGGTGATAGATATCTTTGTAAAATAGGTGGAACATATTTAGGATCTTGATATTTGAAACATCGCACTTAATTGTAAATTAGATTCTATTATGATCATTGGATGTCCAAACTTGACCAATGGATACCATTGCAAAGTTCTAAGGGATCTTTAATTTTATTTGAAATTAAGCTTAAATTGCCCAACAAGGAAATGGAAAATATTTTAGTGAACCATCATTGGACCTTGTCTAATTTGAGAGAAAACTTGATGATTATGGCTTTGAGGGGCTAACTCAATCCAAATTTCAAATACAAGGGCATAAGGTGAATAATGTATTGTGCTTTTGTATAAGTAATCTTGTCGTTATTGCTTATTCTGGTTCTAAAACTTCATTTTCTCTTACATTGGCTATAGGTTGGAAGGAGAATGGAATACAAAATGAAAGTCCTTGTAGACTTGAGTAAAGATGGAACTAAACTCTCATTGTCATAGCTCTTTTGCAACTTGATGATTGCAATGTAGATTATCACTTTTTTGGTCCTAGTCCTTCTACACGATGGTATTTTGCATTTGCAAATGGCTTTACTTGTAAAAATTAGAGACCCAGTACATGATAGAGATTATATACACATTGTTATTTGAAATGGAAATCTGAAAACTTTTGGATTGTCATAACTGTATGCTCACTACTTTGCAATGTGGTTGTACATGTTGTTTTTCAGTTAAACATTTGCTACAATGTAAAGATCTTGATATTTTTTGGTGATTTATTCATTATTTTGTCAACAAATAATCATTTTTTAACTTTCATTGTTGTAATCTTTAACTTTTAAAAGTGGGCCTCACTCACTTTAAAACTTGAAACAACTATAAAAACAGGTTCTATGATCTCATTTATGACATTTGCACTCAAAGGAGCTAGAGATTCTCTCAAACATATAGAATACTATGCCCACATGCAATGGCTTCATCCACATCTGGCATTCCCCTGAAATCCCCTCTAGAAATTTTCATGTTCTTGGATAGAACAAACTACAAGTTGTACAACTTTGTATGACCTAGTCTATAAAGTCCCTAATCTTGAAGGGATGCTAACCATGAACTCTGATCCCTTGGTGCTTCAATCCTCTTGGGTTTCCCTTCGAATTATCTTAAGTTGAAATCCATCATAAAAGCTCTCTTAGTTTTTGTTGGGTGGTTCTACGCAAAGCTTTTTCCACCTGCGTTTTAATCATGAAATCTCTTTGTGTGTTTGGCAGTCTTGACGCTAACAATCTTGTCCTAGACATTGGTTTCAAAAAGGATTCTTTTGCATGCAATATTAAATTTTCTAACTCTTCTAGTTTCCTTTCTATTGAGTTACATGTCTTGAATGTTTCTATGAATTCGGCTTCTAATGCATCCCGTGTTTGAAAGTGATTGTTAGTGTATTGGATAAACCACTTGTATGTTAAACCTTCCAGTGTGGATGGAAACTAATTGAGGAACATGTCTTGTCTTTGTTGCATGCCCCTATTCTTGCATGTTGAGAGAAACGTGCACACATGGTCTTCACGGTCTTCATTGGCACCGCCATGGAATGAGGAGAATTAGATGTTGATTCGGGATAGTAAGGCAGGAAGTTGCTCAGCCATGTTGAGGGGAGAAGATATTATAGGAGCAACAACATCCTTTATTGGGGAGAGAACTTGGGTTTTAACTTCTTATTTTAATTTTGAGACTATTCCCAACCTCTTCGAGGTGGATAGGCTTCTAATTAGTGTTGAATAGGGGTCTTGACACCTTCTATGGTAGCTCTTGATGGATATCTTCTTATGACTCAATTGGTTCTCCTTACAGGCTCTCATGTGTTTCATGGACCATCTTGGGTGAGGCTTGAAGGGCGCCATGCTGAGGTTGCCCGATTTTAGTGGTAATCCAATATTACAGTTCACTTAGCTTTTGGGTCACCATAGATGTTGTGTTTCCTAATGCTGGAGTATAGCCTAGTTGCCCAAAAAATCTATGATATGCCCAATTTGTTGGGTCACCTAACTTTGAGAAATAGAAGGTAGCCCAAACTGTAGTTCGAGATGCCCAAATTGTTATGTTGCCCAAAGTGGCTACTACTGTAAGTAATTTCCCAAAGTGGCTACTACTATAAGTAATTTCCCAAAGTGGCTACTAGTGTGCGTGATCTTCAGAAGCCCAGTCCCATTGGGTGTGCCAAAATTTCACCTATAGATGGTGAAATTGTATGTGTGTGCAAGGAATGCAATTTCACTACTCCTAGAGTATGAATTTCAATCAGGTTCCACTTCAAAATTGAAAAGTACAACTTAAGAAGGACATTTGGAAACAATTATTATATGCAATACTATTATAGAAGAGTTACACATTCTACTCTTCCTTACGCTCCAAGGTACCCCCTAGCTAGCACCAACTAGCAAGGACTTCTTGGCTACAGGGAAAGAGTGAGAAGATAAAGTTTCTTCTCGAAGTCTCCAAGCTTCTCAAAACCTCCATTTGGACATAGGTTTCCTATCTTTGTGTGTGCCTTCTTGTGTCTATATTGGATGTATCTATCTTGGGTTTATATGCCATTCTTTCTTCTTGAAAAACTCCCTTTTTATAGGCAAGGGATAAGATATTACAAGAGAGGTTTGTTGCAAGAGTAATGGGGGAGCTTAGACATTCTAGATAGTTACACTTGTCAAGTGGCAGATACCAGAATTTTCCATGTCATAGTGGCTCGATTTGAGTGGTGGTGATTTGCTTTGCCTGTCAATGAGCCACCCTATTAGAATTTGCCATCTACTTGCTTTGTCAGATCTTGTTCTATGTTGTCACCCTTGAGGGTTGACGCCCATAAAAATTAGGCAAGTGCTGGTGTCCAAGAAAATTGGGAGAGTGTTAGTGTCCACAAAAGGTGGGCGAGTGTTAGTGTCCAAAAAAGTTGGGCGAGTCTGGTGTGCACAAAAGTTTGGTGGTTTGGTGTCCACAAAAATTGAGCTAGATGCAGTATGGATAATCATCCCATTGGTGGCTTTTTCCTTACACCAATTTTTTTTAATTCTATAGAGTATCTACTGACTTTATGATTGATCATGTTTCATATTTGTACTCAATAAATTTCTATGTGTAGGAAGATATTGAAGTTGATAAATTTGTGACAAGGAGAGGTGGTGGCTTGGTTGTATGAGGTAGTGGCTCATTCTTGGAAAATTAAATTGGGGAATTTCCAAATGAAATTTTTGTAATTATCCACAAGGACTATTCCCTCAAGGGCACTTTATGACTTGGTGTCTGAAGGCCTTGAGTAAACTTTTGTGCCTATCTACAATAATGCAAGGGAACAACTATGTAATTTTGGTTAGGAAGTCCTTTGCTCTTACTACCCTAGGAGCTAACTTTAGAGGAAGAATATAATGACAAATAGGAATTACTTTGGTTCTTGTGATAGACCCTGATGTAATATCTCACTCTATTTTGACCTACCAATTGCCTTCCAAGAAGAAAGAATGTAGTGGAGAGGCTCAAGGCTAAGAGCCAATTGTTAAAAAAATTAATAGAAATGATGTTTTTTTCAATTCCCATGTGCATCCAATTATTTTTATTGTGGCTTAATGTTTTTGAACATATACTTCATATGTGTGGAAACACAAGTATGGGCCTTGAAAAACTTTTGCAAGGCCCATACCTACATTTTTGTGGTACCCCCTTTTCTGCCTGCCTAGGCTTTCTTAAATGAATTAGAACACATTTGCCTAGGTATAAGTGCATACAAACATGTGTCAAGTTAATTGCTCTCTTGTATAAGGGTTTGGCATGAAATTCACCTCAAATATGGCATATCATATGCTCTAGTGTACATGTTATATGATTTAATGACCAAGAATAAGAAAAAAAGACCTACCATAGAAATGTGAGATGCTGAAATTCTTATTATACGTGAAGCTACTTTTCCCACTTTACTTGCGTTCAAGTGTACTTTTGCTGCCAAGAGAGTCCGTTGTAGTTTCGTCGCCACGAGGATGGATTGTTCCCTTTAAGGGGAGCTAAAAAGAAACTCCATGTGACCCCCCATAAAGGAGGCCATAGTTTGGCTAAGGGAGTGCCCGCAACCACCCCCTGGACAGGTCAATGAACTAACCAACAGGCCCATGCATGCATCCATACTATTTAGACTAGAAGGCTATTGCGGAGCAGTCCGAGCTACGCTCTCCACTCTTCAATTTAAAGTGGTGCTGATACCCTCACTTTCATCGAATATGGGATTTCTCCCAAGCCACTCGCTAGTCCTCACATTTCTTAGCTCTGAGAAGTCCCTCTTTCGTCATGTTTGGACAAATATGAACGTTTGAAGATGATATTAAGCACTCTTCTTAGAAACCCATGAGCAATGCATTGAGATCCATTCTCTTCATGCACTTAAAAGATTCTATAAAAAGAAGAGATGGGAGCTTAAGAGTTAATGAGATCTACTAAATGATGCTTTGTAGCACCAAAAAACCATGTATATACCTAAGAGCATCTACAACTATGAAGTCATGGAGCTTGAACAAGGAGAGGCCTCTTCAAGCATGGATTTCTATGTGAAGCATCGAAAGAATGCTTCTACAATCAATTGATGTTGGGGAAGCACTCTATTCATTTCATATATTTCCTTCAACATTCAACTTATTCGCTGAGTATATAGTCACATTAGCATACATGTATGAGATATGCTAGCAAAATCTTGTATGCATTCTAGGTGTGAAGAGAACATGAAATGGAAAGGATGGAATTTATTTGCTTGGAAACATGGAAATAAGTATTATAAGATTTGTACACTAATATGAATTGAACTCATCTCATATATGATGTGGAAATTACAGCCATTTCATATATGAGTGCTAGCATACATGTGGGAACCTTTAGAGTTTTAGTAAGGTTAAATATTTAGTTAGACATACAAGTACATTAATGCCCAAAGGAAGAACATTTGAAGATTGAGAAGGCAGAATGAATCAACTTTGCAACTTCATGGATATAATGGATGGATGAAGCTATCATGAAGGTAAGTGTGACTTTCAAATTGTCCTTTCATATTTCTTTTTTTTACCATGCTAGAGAAATGCATTTCAAATGAAGTAGGTGAAGTTCTAATGCACCATGAATGTTTCATAGAATGATCCATTCAAGTGATGCATTGAAGGCATAATCAAATAGAAAAAGGTATTTTCATTTAGCATGAAATGGAGCCACCACATGGAATTGATTACAAACTGAGCATAAAATGTCCATCATAGCATGGCATGAATGGAAATCATGAGCATACATATGGAATGTAGATTCATGTGGAGTTCCTAGTTGAATTCTATGCATGCTTTAAGGAGGGTTCAAATTTTGAACCTTATGCATGCTAAGCATCTTAAAACAAAGATGTATTTATTCTTGGCATGCACTTTGTATGCATGGATTGAATTACATATGCATGGGTTGATGGGACATGAGAGATATCAAGTTCATTGACTTTAAGATTTTATATAGTTATCTTTTATGTTTCTTATATGTTGGCTTAATCTAAAAGCCAACCAAGCATAATACATATAGAAAAACCTTAAGCACGGATTGCTACTCATGGATCCTCAAGTCCATAATACCCATGGCATGTCTAATGTGCAAGGACAAGTAGTTAAGCTTTAAAGTCAAACAATTTTCTTTTCTTATTAAACCACAAATGGTAGTAATAATAATCTGGATTGAAAGATATCCGAACAGAAACTAGACACTGTAAGTAGACACGTTCATTTCAATAGAATGCATAGCCAAGTTCAGATGGTACAATAGATATGGATAAATAAGAGGATAAGAACGTTGGGCAGTTTTTTGAGCTAAACTCCAAAAGTAAGAAGCTTGCTAAAAGTCAAACATATTCAAGTATAAAACCTTGAATAATAGAATGATTTGTAAAGGATCATCTTTTAATCTTTGGATGACGAGAATAAGTGATCAAGAATATTTACTAGGTTCCTAAAGGAGTTTGGATATGATGTCAAGAAAGAGGTATCTTTCTCACAAGACCCAAGAACTAAAAAGCAAAGCAAAACTTTAATCATCTAATCCGTATAAGATTCAACAAGAAGGTATCTTGATGTCTTGATAAGTAATATTCCTCAATATTTTGAGGATTTGAAGGATGATTTGTTCCTCTTTGCAAAACTTTGGTGACCTTTGAGGTTAGTATATGTAACTATCTTGGGTATAAACCAAGTTTGGTTCAAGATCGTTAAGTAATATTACCCTTTGGAGGAACTTGCTAAGCTAAGATGAACAAAGAACTTGGGTAGAGAGCTAGAAGATAGTTCTACCAAGTGATTTCGATTCCTAAAACATGATTTTAGTTGTTGGATCAATAAAAGTCTTGAATGTCAAAGATTTTTTAAAAGGATCATAGCATGCAAAAACAAAAGATATGTTCCAAGGATTAATCTAGGGAAAATCAAGGATGAGCAAGATAAGGATCCACTAGTAGAAATGAACTTTCAAATTTGGGTGTATTATCTATCAGCTGGAATACTTGAACATTATGTTTCAAGAAAAGTTGGATGATTGAAATAAGTCCACCTAAATTACCATAGATAAGAAAATAGTATTTCGGCTCATTTTATTGAGCAGGTTTTGGTAGGGACTCAATAGACCCACTTTGCAGAGTTCATACCTTTAGCTAAGTCCTAACAAATAAGATATATTTGTCTTTGAAAAGGAGTACAAAAGAATAAGCTAAGTTCAAAACATCTAAAGATTCCTCTCCTTTCTATTGAAAGTGGAAAACAAATCTAGTTTCTGGCCCTTTCAAGATAGAGATATTATCTCTATCGTATACTCCTAAAAGTTATACCTTTTTAAGAAGGTACAAAGTGTACATAAATGTAAAACTTTATGGAGCTCAAGGTTCATGAAATTGCCAAAAGGAAACAAGTAAGCTAAGACCACCAAAGAAATCCACCCATTTCAACAGTCCACAAGTACGAGGTGTGTATGCACATTCAATTGGAGTAAGGAAAAGTGATTTGGGCAGGGATTTTGATTCTTTTCCTTTCAGAATGAAGAAGATAGTAGCTCTTATCTGATTACAGGAAATGAATCTAAAGAGAGAGATGACCATGCTTAGAGTATAGTTCATGTTGCACGAGCAAATACTCCACATATGATACTTCTACTCATTTTCGAGGATGGAAATGCTTTAAGGTGGGAAGAATGTTGTATAATTCATGGGTTCTAAAGGCTAAATGTATGGATTCTAAAGGGTAGAGTATGATATACATTTGCCTTGGTTTAGGCCTTGAATTACCCTTGGAACATGCTTGAACCTTTTGGGTTGAACCCTTGGTTTTAACCCTTAGGGTATTTATTCATATGAGCTCCCAATTGAATGGTTGGAACCTTAGATTTGATTTATCCTAAGGTGTGGGAACCTTAGTCTTGGGAGAAGCTTCTCTTAGAGCCACCTTGGGTGTACATGAAAGAAGAATCCTCTTTTGATTTAGAAGGCATGTGATAGTCCTTGGGAAATTAGAAGGTATGTGATGACCCTTGGGAAAGTGTCCACAGGAGGGCGACTCGGCTGGACACTTGGGCAAACCCAAGGGCATGCACCCCTTTGGCCTAGAGGTATATATATGGGTGGAATTGGATGGGTGGATACATGATCTCTCTTTAGTGTGGGTGGTCTTGGTAGTTGATTTAGTTGTTTGTGGAATGTATTTTTCACAACATGACACTTCCTATTCATGACAATAGCATCTGCAAGGTTGTGAAAGTGATGCACAAGGACATCTTATATAGTTTTTGTTTGGCCTAGTCTTTGTGGTCAGCACCATTTGAACCTCATGACTTGATCAAACTACATGGTACTGTAAATAAGACTTGAGTATGATTCATGATTGATGAATCGGCTACTCAAAACCTTATAAATTACACTATGATCAAAAGGTGTAAGATTCCTCAACACTATAGTGCACATGCATACATTATATCTATGATGATGTCCAATTTGGAAATTGAATTACAAGGATTTATGGATCATTTGGACTACACAATTATGAACATGGATAGGACATATCTACTGTTGGGAAAATAGTGCCCTTGGGGTTTAAGGAACACACTTAAACAAAGTTATCAAAGCAATAATATTGATTTTGTTAAGAATGGAAGTACATTTGGTATTCATGGTGAGAGGGTTTGTATTCAAGGTGATGGGGGTGTGCCCAATAAACCTCTCATATCGTGCATTCCAATAGATACTGTATTTGATTCACTTGATGTACATGATGTTTATGCTTTGTATAGTTTAGATGATCATCAATATTTGCATATTTATGACATCTTAGATGTATATTTTTAGGATAATAATGTAAATATGACCATGACATTTTACTTTTCTTTTTGCACGAATGTGAAGTTAAATATTTTGAACAATTAATGTTTGAATATAAAGATGTTTTTCCTATTGATTTGCCTAGGGTATTACCACCTTCGCGAGGAGAAATTGATTATGCCATGGATCTTGTAGGTGATACCAAACCTATATGCAAACCACCATAAAGGTTTAGTGCATCTTTGCATCAAGAAGAAAGGATCTAGATTCAGGATTATTTAGTGAGGATTACTTAGGCAAAGGATTTATTAGGCATAATAATTCCCCATGAGTATCATCAATGATCCTTTTTAAAAAGAAAGATGGATCTAATTTATAGATAATTATAGAACCATTAAATAAGTGAAATATCAAAAACATATTTCCCATTCCTATGTTGGATGATCTCTTTTATCAGTAAAGTCAAGCTCAATTATTTATTAAGCTTGATTTGAGATCTGGATATCACCAGATTATGATAAAGGCATAGGATGTATGTAAGAATTCCTTCAGGACTAGGTATGGGCATTGTGAGTTCTTAGTGATGCCATTTGTTCTCACCAATGTTCCTTCCAAATTCATGATGCTCATGAACAATTTATTAGGACCCTATTTAGGAAAGTTCATTGTAGAATTCCGTGATGATATTCTTACTTACATTGAGTTACAAAAAGAACACTTGGAACACTTACAAAAATTCTTTCAAGTGTTAAAAGAAAATTTCACTCTTTTCTAGGGAGTCGACACATGAATATTTCAAAAGATATATTGGTCATATCATCCCCAAATGGGAATCTATATGGATCTTGAGAAAGTATTGGCTATTATGGAATGGCCACATATTAGAAACCTAAAAGAGATTTAGATCTTCCAAGGTTTATCAAGATTCTATCGAAAGCTAATTAAGAACTATGCCAAGATTGTTGTTCCAATGAGGAAACAACTTAAAGGGAAAGGAAAAGCCTTTAATTGGCATAATGAAAAACACCAAAGTAATGAGAAGTTAAAAATAGCTATTGCTACAAATCTACTTTGAAGATAGCAGATCTCAATTGACATTTTATGGTTGAAAGAAATGTGATTAACTCTACTATAGAAGTGGTTTAGTGCAGTTTGGTCGACCAATAGCATTTGAAAGTAAGAAATAAGAACTTGCTCACAAGAATCACTCCACCTATGTGAAGGAGTTGGATGAAATTGTCCATGTGTTGAAGAAATAGTGTTATTATTTGTATTGTTCCAAGGTTACAATAGTGTTTCATCAAACAAACCTAAAAGGACATAAGACCCAATGGGAAGTGACCCTTCAAGATTTTGATTATGAGCTTAGGTATATGGAGGTAAAGTTCAATGTAGTGGTTAATCCAGTTAACAACATGTGTTGACTCAATGGAGCGAGTTTTACTAAGATCACTAGTGAGATGCATGAGTCCATTAGAGGAAGGTGTAGGAATTTTGCTATCTATTATGAGATTGAGGAAGCCACTGAGAAAGGGTATCTAGGTATTCAACAAGGATGGAGTATCCAAGGGTACTAAAGAAGGATTTAAGTGGAAGAATTTTAGTGTCCACGATGGATATCTGTTACATAAATAAAAGGTGTGTATCCTTAGAGATTTAGATATGAGGAAGAGAGCTCTTTATGAGTGTCATGACACCCCTAGTGTGGACACCCAAGAGTAAACAAGACTAATGATCTTGTTAAAAAGGATTTTTATTAGCTTGGACTACATAAGGATGTCCTAGATTATGTGCTTAGATGCACTACATGCATTGTCAACAAAGTTGAAAGGTGGAGGATCGGAGGTCTTCTTCACCCATTAGATATTCTCGATGGGAAATGGGAGAGTATCTCAATGGATTTTATCATAGGGTTTGCTAAGACATAGAGAGGGTGCAACTCTATCTCAGTAATTGTGGATAGTTAACCAAAATTGCTGGGTTCATTCCAACATGTACAATGAAGACACCAATGTTGGCTAGACTATTTGTAGAGCACCTTTACCAATTGTATAGTCTACCTTTAGACATTGTTTCACATCGGGATGAGAAGTTTACAAGCCACTTTTAGAGGGAGGTATCCAAAAGGTTGGATACCAAGCTTAGCATGAGTACAACTAAGCATCCATAGATGGATGGACAAGCTAAGAGGGTTAACAAAATCCTAAAAGATGTGCTTCAAGCATATGTAAATGAATGGCAAACTAATTGGGAAGAGTACCTATCCATAGTAGAGTTTGCATATAATACTACCAAGCACTCTTCCACAAGAGATACTTCATTTGTGGGTTTCAACTGAAAGCTCCTTATGTAGTAGGATTGCACCATGAGAAATTCCATGATGCAAAGGACTTATTAGAAGTGATGAATGATATGCTTAAGCTTGCTAAGGAGAGCATTAGGAGAGCTCAGTATAGGGCTAGAGCCTATGGTGACCCTCAAAGGAGATAAATCAACTTTGAGATAGGAGAGCAAGTCTATCTTAGGGTTATTTCTAGATTTGAAACCATGAAGGCGAGATCTTCTCCAAACATATCTCATAAGTATTGTGGACCATTCTCAATACTTAAGAGAATAGGAAAGATGGCTTTCAAGCTCCAACTTTCAAATAGTAGCCAGATCCATCCAATATTTCATGTGAGCTAGCTTAACAAAAGAAGGATAAGAACGGACTTAAGGGAAAGGAAATGGTATGTGTTTAGGAGGTGTGAGCCTCCTCTTATTATGGATTGGCACGTGAATGCCAAGTGGTATTCATGTGGCCAACTACTATGGATGGAGAGAGGAAAATATAGAGTTTAATGTCACATGGCGGGGAACATTGTATGTACGCATCTCACATGTTTTGGTTAACAAGGAGCTTCTTTGTTCTCATGCAAACTCATGTGCACAAATCTTTGGCAAAATAGAGGAGCTGATCAGGAGATATAGCACTCACAAAAATTTGACAGGAAGTGGAGTTGTAGAGTACTCACAAGATTCAAAGACAAGTATGGTGCATGATATGCAACAATAGTAACCATTCGAGTATGGACTATCCAAATAGGGTAACTTGCCAATTCTATAGCAAGAACAGTCATGAGTCTTACACTTTTTGTTTTCTCAAGAGAATGCAACATTGAGATAACATAGAACATGCCAAATTTGCAACATAGGGACCACAATTGTCCAAGCTAGTCAAGGTTTGTGTTGAAATCCAAGGCCAAGGCCAACCTAGAGGGATCAGGCATAGAAGATGTGGGAGCATGTAAAACAAGGCATATAAGTTTGGAGTGAAGATAAACATTAATAATTCATACCATTCAAGTTCAAAACAATGTTTTTTCTCACTTAAAAACCCAATTTTGTAAACATAGCTACATTTTTTCCAAGCTAAGTAGTCCTCAAGCTTGAAGAGCTTAGGTAGAATCCACATATTAATTTTCATTTTTTTGGAGCCTGTTAGACCCCTCTAGGACTTAATTTTTATGTCAAAAAGTATGTATGAAATCGGCCAAAGGTATCCAAGAAATGATAAATAGATCTAGAAAGCTCATTTTTTACACTAGTCATTTTGTGAAAGAGAGCTTATAAGTTCATAGATGTACTTGAAATCAATCAACTTCTATTGCTCATACTTTTGCTTCTTACTTGTGTGTGTGTGCATCTTGTGTGCTTCTCAACTTCACCTTCACTCACTCACAATCGTCACATCATTCTCATATCTCCATAGATTGACAATTATGAGGTGGAGCTCCTCAACGTTGGTACTCAATATTATCCTAGAGTGACACCAAATTTGGTACCATTGTTGGAGAGCAAAAGCATGAGGATGAGCTTTTGATGGTAAGAGCATAGAGTATTGACATCAAAATCTTTGGTAGGTAATTTTTTAATTTTTTTTGTTAATTTTTGCACTATTTTCATCTCCATCATCACCCCCATCACCTCCATCCACCATATCTTCTCACCTTCATCTCGACCATAAGAATTAATTTTTACACATATGTACGCTTGCCCCCTTACACTTCCCCATTTGCTTGTGTGTGCACATGAGAGAGAGAGAGAGTGCATCCTTGCTTTTTGTGTGTTTCTTGTTGTTTTCATGTAGATATTTCTTCATCATTAGCTCTAGGCACCTGCACAAGTATGCCAAGCCCTTTCTTGCCTCCCAAGACAATAGACCCGATCTGTCATGACCTATCAAAAAAGTTGTAGGTTGAGGAATGCATTAGGATAGGCCTAGAGAGCTCCTTAGCACCATTCCATTGGTATAGACTCATCAGGAAACCATCAAGCTTTTGGATTTGTTGCAAGGGACCAAATACTCAATAGATCCCATCTATCGCGACAAAAACTTGTATGTTGCAATAGACCACTCTATCGCAACATATCAGCCTGACAAACATCCCATCTATTGTGACAGGCGGCTTGACGAACATCCCATCTATTGCAACATACCACCATCTATCATGATGCACTACTCCCAAAGCGACAAACCCCTCTCTATCATGATAGACCAAAGGCATGATAGACCTCTTCTATCATGATAGACCCCGCTCTATTGCAATAGACCCCCCTCTATCGTAGTAGAACGATTTTGTGCTAGATCCATTTTTATGATAGACTATCATGTATTGCAATAGACCACTCTATCACCACAGGACACCCCCATGATGGATATTTTTCTATTGCAACAAACCTTGTTGATTGCAACAGACCACTCTATTGCAACAGAGACTCCTCTGTTGTGATAGATCAAAACACAATAGACCTTGTCTATCGTTACAAAACACTTTATCATGAAATAACTCACCTATTATGGATCAACTTATTGCGACAGACTCCCCCCCCTTTCGTGATAGACCACCTGTTTGAACAAATTTTAGGGTTTAATTTTGGATGATTATTTGGTTGAAGTTATTTATTTTTTGGTGCTTTTCCAGGATGTGATATATTCTCAAGGGATTCTAGCAATGCTTGACTTGCAAAGCTTTCTTGAGACATTATCTTGAGCATCCGAACACACAATATAGCTTGAACCTAAGATGAGAAAATACTTAACCCCTCTTGCGAATTTTATCTTAGGCTAAGTGTGTAGCCTTAGGGCTAAGGCTTAGAGAAATGTTAGGAATATGAAAGTAAAAAAAAAATAAAGAACAAGTTCAAGAGTGAAATTCAAGACACTTAAAGTATTCCTAATGACAAAACGTTAAAGTAACAAGACAAGAACAAAGCAAAATAATTGGATAGTCAATGCACAAGTGATTGAGGTAAAAGGAGCACCATAAAGTCTAGGGTTAAGAGTTAACTAATGAACTTGAGATCAGGGAAACACATTGGCAAGGTGGATTGTCAAAGCTTGAAATCTTTTGAAGCTAGTGTCAATTGCGCTACCAATTCATGTTCAAAGCAATTAGGTGGTCATTAGTCCAACAAAAGCTAAGAAACTAGTGAGTCAAATAGTTCATGTAGCATGGAGAGAGCTACCACTAGTACCAAGACAACCTATTTAGAGGTACCTTAAGGGCCTTCTACAATGTAGTTAGAATACACCCAAACCAATCAATAAGGTGCACACATTTATGAAGATGGTTTGAAGACATCAATTGTCCAATTGAGAAATTTAGAGCAACACTATGGGTTAGGTCATCTTGTAATAAAATTTGAAAATGGGTCATACATAGACAAGCAAGGAACTATGTATGTTGTTACTAGCCAGCTTGATAGTATGGATGACTTTGGGAATGTTTTTATGGGAATAAAAAATTAGAGATCCAAAAGAGGAGGAATAGGAGGAGGTACCAAACACTCCTAGGATAAAATCAATGCTGACTAGGATAATGGCCATCACCAAGATACCTCAGGACAATGCAATGAAGGAAGCTTTTTGGAAATTTAGGTAAAAAAAATGTTGGGGATGTAAGGCTCATGTAACCTTACCCTATATTCATGCACATATATCATTTATAGAGCATTGCCTCAAGAAAATCATTATGTGGGTTTTGAGGCTCCCATGCATGTGTGTGTGTCTCTCCTCTCCTCTCCCTTCCTCCATCTTCTCCTTGATTCTCTTGTTTAGCCCACCAAAGACCTTCATTGGTATCTAGAGCTTGTTGAAGGTTAGTGTGCCAAGGAGGCTCCATGGAAGCTAAGAGTAGAAGATGTGAATGTGCAAGTCAGCATCTTCTACAGTGTGTTGGTATTTCAGCTAGAACTTATAATAGAAAGCATGGATTGATATCATTTGAAGTTTTATGTGTAGCTTACATAGAGAGCTACAAGTTTATAGAAGAATGCAAAATCTGTTTTAGAGTTTCAGCCTGTAGAAAATTCAAAAAACTCAAAGTGACATAGAAATCGAATCTATAGTCACTTGAATAGTAGGTCAGAATGTTGGTTGTAACTTGAGTTCCAAAGGTCAGATTGAAGTGATTTGAATTGCTATCAATAGCTTGAAAAAACATTTATAATTTTGAAGAAGAACGGAGATCCAAATTCAGTGTTAGCTTGCCAAAAAATGCAAAATACAGAGAAATAGTATTGTAGGTGAAAATGAAAATAATAGATTCTTGTTTTTCTTATATTTTGAGCTACATTCCTCCCATTGATGTGTTCTAAGTGATACTACGTAGAAAATAGAGATCTCTTCAAGTTTTGTGAACAAAAAAAATTGACATTAAGAGGTTATCAACCTTGAAATAACAAGACTTAGAGCAATAGATTTTCATCATAGAAACCCTAGTTGCTTTTCGAGGTCCTTTTTGCTTTGGAGCTTCCATTAGAGAGATTTTTTGGTGTGCGAGCTCTTAGTTTTAGAGCTTGAGGGCATTGACTATGTATGATCTATGTGGATGCTCCTTCATATGAGAGTAGAACAGCTTATGTCAAATGTTTGGCATGTAAGATGACATTGTGGTTACTTTACTTGCCAATTGCATGCAATTTATGAGAGTTGATTTCGGATCTTGGTTAGTGCTTGTATTCTTTTTTTCTTTGTAGGTACATGATCCAAATTGGATTCTCAATTGCACAACTCTTTGTGACCTTGATTGGATATTCTATTAGCATATGATCATTGATTTGATAGTTTATTTGCCAATGTGATTCTGTTACTAGTTATCTTGTTTTGGTTGCTCAGTTTATACGGGATATTTTGTGACTTTGTGAGTAGTTTTATGATCATGGTTTTATGTGCATGTTAGATGCATGGTTATGTGATAGGTGATTCACATGGTTTTCTTCTCCAACGAGATATGTGTGATATGAGTTATGCATATGGATATGCAAGTGTGATCCTATTGGTGATAAAGTATTGTTTCTAGTCTCTTATTACATTGTTGGTGTCTTTGCTTGTCAGCATGGTGTCTTCTCATCTTGATGGCACTGACTTTCTGGGATGGAAAGATCAGATGTGGGATGCATTCATTTATGCAAGGTTATATGTGTATGTGCATAGAGATGCATAGAGGCCTCGTGACATGTCTGGCCATGTATGGATGGATATGGATGCATTGACCTACTCCACTATCCGATTACAGCTTGTGGATGCTATATATGAGTCTGTTATGTATTAGGAGATGAGTAGTGCATTACGGCAGAGACTACATGATATGTATGTGAGTCCATTGACTCATGTGAGATGTAGATCACTTTGATGACAGTGGTGTTGGCACTATGGTCATGAGGGCCATACATGATAACATTGCTTTAGATAGATGTAATGACCACATAAGAGATATGCATGTGATGCAGGTTAGGTAGTGATTTTAGGAGAGTCTATGGTGATTGATTATGCTAGTGATGGTGATATCACTTCCCGTATGATTCATCTATGAATTCTTCTTGTTCATTGGATAGCACATGGTGGAATTGGTTGCTTGATGCATTAGCCACTTTCCATGTTACTCCAATTCAAGAGTGGTTTTGTCGATTCTCATGTGAAATTCATGGATGTATGCACATGTCTCACCGTATGACATATGACATTGAGGGTGCATGATATGTATGCATTATGCTACCTAGTGGAGCATCATTTAGACAGACATGTACATTATGTTCTTTCATTCCCCATGAGATTGATTTCAGTTAGCCAATCATAGGAGAGCAAATGTTATGCATTCCTTGGTGAGCATCATTTTTAGCTGCAATTGGGACAAATTATGCTTGTCAGAGGTGATAGGATTGGGCACATGTATCTTGTGGAGTGCACCGATTCAATATGTTCTTGTGTTTTATGGATAGTGTTCCACTGTAGGGATGATATATCTATGTATATAATCTTTGAGATTGACCTTGGTAGTTACCCGTAAATGTTGTAAATACAAAGAATCGGTTCCCTATAAAGTATGCTCACACTTTACACCACAAATAGTGAGAGTGTTTCCTTTGAATGATCCTAGTGGCTATTCTATGTGTCCATCTACCATTTGCAGCTTCATTAATGTGGGTCTTAAAGTTGGTTTAGACCAACAGGTCCATAAGGAAGTGGTAACAGTGTCAACTCCTACTCTTGAGTCTAGGATTTCCTTCATTGTGTAACCTTAATAGGTGATAGGAAGATAGGCATTTTCTTATTCTCCTTTGCTCATATCTCCTATCTTGTCTATGGGCATCTCTGGTACTTTCCTTTGTAATCCTACTTGAGAGTGGGAATGAGCAACTTCTGGCAATTGGTTTGCTACATGCTTCCTCAACTCGAGTTTGACTTTGAGTAGTTCTTCTAAAGTGAGATGACACTACACTCTAGTGTTCTTGACTACTTCCATATATCTAGGTATGACTGACTCTTCATTTCTAATCATTATCGTGGGAGCTCTCATCTAAATAGACCTTGATTCCCAAGGGTTTGTGAAATGAGGCAATTCCTTTAAGGAATTAGATTCCAAATCTAACCGTTTGCTTGACTGTACATCTTCCTACTCTCTATATATAGATAGTATGTCTTGGGGAAATTGATCATGAAGATCATCCACTTCCTGTATTGGAGGGGGATCCTCTCTCTCCTTGACCCATTTTCCTTCTTTTATTTCCGACAAGAACTCTTTAGAGTAAATTGGTTTATAGAGGAAGACATTCCATTGTCCATAGAGTTAGGAATATAATCTTTCTCTGGATGTAAGCTTTTTCTCTCACTTTCGCTATCTTGAGCCTCTTTTGTCACTAAAGTTTGTGGTTTAGCCACCAATTGCTCTAATCTTTCCAATAGTCCCCAAAGTGTAGTTTGGGTTTCACTGAGTTTATCTGATTGAAAAGTTGACTCCCTTCAAGCATAGCTTGAGCTAATTTGACCATCTTTGCATATAACTTAGTCCTTTTAATCTCTAATTCTATTATGGGATAGCAATTATCTAACTCGGCTACATTTGATCCCTCTTCAAGTTGAGCTTGGTAAGCTTTTAAGATCATGCCTAAACCTTATAGAGCAGGATCTATTAAGATCGATTATGCTTGGGGTTGAAATGAGATGGGTGGTGGGGTGTGAAGTAGCACATTGAGTGGTGTGTTTGCCTATGAGGGGATATGAGACGACAATTCTCCTATTCCTTTTTTTTCCCTTAATATTTTCTTCAAACTCTGCTAATTTCTTGGACCATTGTCTTCTCATCCTTTCATGGCTATCTTTCCAAGTGCTAGTTCTCTTTTTTCTAGGGTCCTCTCATTCACTAGCCTCATATTTGTTTTCATGTTCTATGTCTTGATTATTTTGTAAAGCCTATGCTCTAGTGACCACTTGCACAGGGGAAACTTTAGCCTCGCTTCCACTAGGATCTACCATTAAGCCAATTACACTGATTGGGGTAATTTTTTGAACATTGGTTGCATTCTTACGACACTCTCAAAGGAGATGTTCCTTTCCACAATAAGGACAAAAACCTTGAGTCACTATAGATTGAGGTTTTCCTTGCGAAAAATGTGGATATTCATGAATAAAATGATCTCTTTGACACATATAACATGGTCCTCTAGGTCCATCTGACCTAAATTGTCCCAATGGAGGCCTTGGATTGGGATTTGTGTACGTTACTTGAGTGTAATATGATTCCGAACTAGGATCTATTAATTACATATCATATTTACATGTCTCATTATGGTTTGGGGATTGAATGTATTAGGCTGGTGGGTTATCTCCATGCGTAGAGTCAAAACTATGAGCATTAGGATCATTATCTATGTTTAGTGGAGATGCTAGCACTAATTCCCTATTTAGGTTCTCTTTTGCCGCTACATACTTGACTAATATTACATTGGCAGGGGGTGGCAGTTGTTGTCCTAGAATTGGTTGTGGTTTAGGTTGTGCTTGACACTATGGTTGATAATTTTGTTGTGGCCTATAGTAGGGTTGTTGCTAGTATTGATTCTAATACATGTATGGATGCTGGTAGTTCTCCCTAAATGTTTGTTTTTTATAGGGGCAATCCTGAGACACATGGTTTGTGTACTTCTTCTCTATCTTGCAATCCTAGGTGCTTTGGTTCCCTAAGTTTTGTGCTTGCATTGGACGCACATTGGCCATGTGATCACCTTCACAAGTATAAGAATGCTTCATGGTGACCACTCTCTGAGCTTGTCTATTTTGAACTTCTAACTTTTAGGCTATGTGCTTTGCCAATACATCTATCAAAGTCATGGGTTTGGATGTAATATTAGTTTAACATTTTGAACCCTTGTAGAGTTTTGAGAGTTCTAGTTCATCTCTAGATTTTCCTCGATATCAATACAAATTCTTAGGCATTGCGCTAAGTTCCACTTAAAAGACCATCTAAGAACAAGGAAACTTGTTTAGTTTGAGTAGGTACTTTGGGATAGGGAACCTTTCAATGTTCTTCTTGAATCTACATCCTACTAACTTGACTATTTCTTGGGCATCTATTTGAAACTATGGATCAAAGATGAGATACTGTCTCTCATTCCACTCTTGAAGGGTCTAATAGTTGTGTGATATTTCTAAATTGACCTTATTTCAATGGTTTAAACCATGTTAGGGCTATATTCTTCAAGGTAAGGCCAAAAACCTCGAAAAACCTTGCACTTGTGCTTTCAACACTTTCTTAAATTTGGTTACATGATCATAAGGGTCTCTTGCGCCATCAAAATAGTTCTTCATGGTTTTCACCACCTAAGAAGGTAAAGGTTATGGGATGCTCTCTTGGTCTAGGCAAAGGAAAGACATCCATACCTCTCTGATTCCTATGCCCTCTGGATCTTTCTCTATCTATTCTATATGTGTCTTGTCCTCATCTCTCTCTTCTTATAATGTGTAGAAAAATAACTTCGGGAAGTTCCTTAAACTTCTCTTTCCTTGCTCCTAGGGCATGTGAGGATCGTGCACATGTCTTACTATGAGGGATAGTAGGCTTTTGTGAGGAAAAAACCTTTTCACCTTTTTAAATGTGCACGTGTATACTATTCTTCAAAACAACATACATTCTCTCCAAGGTGTTATCCAAGGATACGACTTTGCTTGGAACATGAGGCTCCTTGAGCTCATAGATGATGATCCCATCTTCCTCACTAGGTTTTTTTGGTTTGAACCTCAAAAAGGCTTCCTTAGTCTCTCTGTTAGAGAAAAATTATATGCTCTTATTTTCTTGAGGGATCCAATCAAGTTTTATGATTCTATTCAGGAGTGATTTACATTTTGAGGTCCTAAGTTCTCATTATTTGTTGTGGTTCATAGGATCTCCTATCTTCGACTGAGATATGACCAATCCAAAGTTATCCATTCTATCCAATAAATCGATTACCCCATACATGGTCCCTTTCATATCTATGTATGAACCTTTTTTGAATTTAATCACAAGGTGATCAGTTACAAAGGGATTTTCTAGATTCTTAAGCTGGATCATTGATCTTCTTAAACCACCCTCATAGACACGAGCACCTAAGCGGTTGGTTTAGATGTATTTAAGCTTTTCATTGCAGGGTCCTTCTAGGGTTTTGAAGTATGCCAATATTGAAATACTTGAGGGTCTTTCCATGCTAAATGACATCTCTGAATCGTTGGTTTCTGAGCTCACTATGTAGGGCTAATCTCTCAGCTGTTGAGCCCAAGATTTAGCAATAATATTGACACTAGCTTCAGATGATCTAAGACTTTTCCAATCAGACTTTCCTATGTGTTTGCTTGATCTAAGGTTCGTGAATTTGTTCGCTTATCCTTGGATGCACTCAATTTTCTTAAGTGGCCCTAAAAAAATCACAAAGTTAGCCCCAAAATTGACCAAAATTTAATTTGGGAACAAATAATTTTTTATCGAGCTATCTTTCGCAATAGATGGTGTCTATCATGGATTCTATCTATCATGATAGACAATCTATCTATCATGATAGATGGGCTCTATCATCTATCATGGAATGTGTCTCTCATGATAGATGGTCTGTCTATCATTATAGATGGCCCATATCATCTGTTATGAGTCAAATCGTGCAAAAAATAATAAAAAGCACACAAACACAACATAACCCACTCTCTCTCTCTCTCTGTTTCAAATGCAAGTGAGGGAATGAATGGGAAAGGTGAGTATATACCCAAAGTGTGAATTTTTTGGTGAAGGTGGAGATGGAAGGTGGAGGAGAGTGGAGATGGTGATGATGATGATGATAATAATAAAAAAGATCACAAAAATACCTACTTACCAACAATTCCACTATCAATACTCTATGTACTACCATCACATGATTGCCCTCGAATTGCTCTCCTCAACAAATTCGATATCACTATAGCACAATGGATGTACCATTGTGGTGAAAATTCACCTTATATATGTCAATTCACGAAGATGTGGGGATGATATGACAATCATGAGTGAGAGGAGTGCACAAGTGAGTGAGTGAGAAGCACAATGATATGCATACACGTACATGCACATGCAGCACAAGATAGAACAAAGAGTGAAGCAATGGAATCTTCTATTGCCTTAAGATGTTGTTACAACTCACACAAGTCTCAAAATGTCTAATCTCCAACAAGCTAATCCCCAAAAATGAGCTCTCTATAGTTTTTTGAGTAGTTTTGGCCGATTTCATATCTAGTGTTTCGTCTAGTTAAAAAATAGGTTCCTAAACTATTTTAAAGGCTCAAACAAGCTCCAAAAATTATGAAAATTAGAAGGAGGGTTCTACTTGCACTCCTCAAGCTTGAGGACTCCTTGGCTTGCAGAAAATGGAGTTAAAATACTAAAACAAATATTTACAAAGTTTTTTAGTAATAAAGATTACTAGTTTTTTAATGTGAAAATATGGAAAAATTGAAAGCACTTCATTGCCATCCTCTTCTTCTTTGACTCCCTTTCTTGCTCATACTTGTACCTACCCCTTGGCCTTCTCTTTGGCTATCTTCTCTTTGACTAGTCTATCGACCCGTGCTTGCTTCTTGGCCTCGTCTGCTAACAGACCCCTAGTCCATTGGAAAGCTTTTATTCAACTTCTTAAAAAATGAATACTTCCCGAAAGAAATGACACTAGCCTGACAAAGAATTCTGACACAAGAAGTACATGACTATGCATTAATTGGAGAAAGTTTGTACAAATGTGAGAAAGATGGATATTTGAGATTGTGTACATGAGGATGATTATTTGTGAATACTGGAAGCTACACACAATGGTGTTGCAAGTGGACATGACCTAACCTTGTGATCAAAGCCATTCTATTTTTAGGACTTTGGTAGTGTTGATATATTTAGGTAGTGATGTGTGTGAACACACTAGGACCGTCGGGGCACTTTTTTCCCTCTTTAGTAGGTTTTTTTCCCGCGGCTTGTATATACGCCTATTGCCCTAATGGGCTACTTATCTTTGTACATTCTCTAGTAATACATTCAGTATTGTGTGTTGTGCTCCAAGCTTCTTCTTCTTCCTTGTGCTGTTAGCATGCTTCCGCAGACATCTATCTCCAACAATTGGTATCAGAGCACGTCGTCGCTTCATCTAGGGCGCCATCGATACTCCTCCGTTTGTAGTCTCAAAATCTCCGAATGCATTATCGCAGCGCTTGCGTAGGCTATTTCATCTTTTTGTGCCAAAGGTATATACCAGTTTTTGTTCGCCAGTATAAGCATCTCGAAGTCTGCTATAGGTCTAGCAGAATTCGTCGGGGAAGTTCTGTTGAACTTTTTGAGATACAGTCAATTTTCTGCATCAAGGTATTTTAGTCACCGGCCATGGTTGAAAGCAGTGATGTATTCCGTATGTTGGCTGTTGAGGATAAGTTGGATGGTACCAACTACCCATTATGGGCTTATATGATGCGACATGTATTGGTTGCAAAAGGATTGTGGAACATTGTGCAGGGTGTTGAAAGCCGTCCTGTTACACCTCTAACTATAGGTATTGCAAACAAAGGTGCTGGAGCTGATGAAGATGGTGTCGAAGATGATATTCCACAGATTCCTGTTCGTGCTGCTGTTTCTGTTGCACCTACTGCAGAACAGATTCGCTGGGATGCCAGAGATGCCCAAGCACATGCATTGATAGCTTTGTCTGTCAAACGTGCCATTATTCCTCACATTCGCTCTTGCAGAACAACTAAGGATGCTTGGGATACACTTACCACATTGTACCAAGCTAGGAATGAGGCTCGTGTTGCTTACCTCCGAAAATAGTTGGAGAGTGAGCACATGAATGAAGGTGATTCTATGGACAGTTTCCTAATGAAGATCAAAGACTTAAAGGAATAGTTGATTTCTGCTGATGAGGTTATACCAAATAGCTCACTTGTGCAGACCGTTCTGAATGGTCCTCCTGATTCATATCAGAGTTTTGCTTCTACTCAACTAGTAAGCAGAAATCTGCTAATTCTGCATATTTGAAGAAGGAGCATTTGTGCACTTGCAGCCCATCATGGTTGGAATGTACATCAGTTGGAGATTAAAACAACATTTCTGAATGGTGACTTGCATGAAGAAGTGTATGTTTTTCAGCCCCGTGGCTTTGTGCAGAAAGGGCATGAAAACCAGGTGTGCAGGTTAAAGAAGGTATTATATGCTTTAAAGCAAGCACCACCTGCTTGGTATGAGAAGATACATGCCTATCTGGTTGCACATGGTTTTGAGAACAGTCCAACTGAAAGCACCTTATATGTTAAGCGTGCTAATGATGTGCTTCTGATCATTGTTGTCTATGTTGACGACATGCTGCTCACTGGTCCTATTGACAAGCATATTGCTGATTTCAAGGCTGATTTGCATGCCTCATTTGAGATGTCTGATTTGGGGCATTTGCATCACTATTTGGGCATTCAGTTTATGCAAGTTGATGGTGGAATGGCTTTGTGTCAAACGAAATATATTGACACATTATTGCATCGTTTTGGCCTTGAAGACTGTAAGCCTATTGCCACTCCTATGGAGACAGGTTTACGATTGAGTCTTCATGATGCTGGAGGTGCGTTTGATGTTGTTCTCTATCAGTAGGCTTTTGGATGCTTGATTTACTTATGCATTACTTGGCCAAATATTCAGTTTGCTGTCTCACAGATGAGCAGGTTTATGTATTGCCCAGGAGTCACGCATTGGAAGGTGGTTAAGCGCATCTTTCGCTACTTGAGTGGTACTCAGCTACTTGGGTTGTTTTATCCCAAGGGGGGATCACTACCGCCAGATTTGCATGCTTTTTTTGACTCAGATTCGGTTGGTTGCTATGACACTCGTGTGTCCACTAGTGGTTTTTGCTTCATGCTTGGTAGCTCATGTATATCTTGGTTGAGCAAGAAGCAACCTACTGTGGCTACTTCCAGTTGTGAGGCTGAGTATAGGGCAGCTTTCAGAGCAACTGTTGAGTGTGTGTGGCTCAGATGTCTTATGGCTGATTTGGGTGTTGGCTAGTCTTCTGCCACCACCATCTTCACTGACAGTCAGAGCGCATTGGCAGTTGCGAGGAACCTTGTGTTCCATGCTTGCACTAAGCACATTGAGGTGCACTATCACTATGTCAGGGAGAGGTTCTCTGCTGGGGAGATCAGCTTGGCATATGTGCCCACGCAGGGGAACATTGCAGACCTTTTCACGAAGGCTCTGCCTAGGGAGAAGTTTGAAGCTTTCCGCAAAGCTTTGGGCTTGCTTCCTTTTGTGGAGTGATTTCCACATAGCTTGGCACTTCCTTATACATGAGTGCCAACTCCTTGTTCACCGCATCACTCCTAGGGGGGATTTGTTGATATATTTAGGTAGTGATGTGTGTGAACACACTAGGACCGTCGGGGCACTTTTTTCCCTCTTTAGGAGGTTTTTTTCCCCCGGCTTGTATATATGCCTATTGCCCTAATGGGCTACTTATCTTTGTACATTCTCTAGTAGTACATCCAGTATTATGCGTTGTGCTCCAAACTTCTTCTTCTTCCTTGTGCTGTTAGCGTGCTTCCGCAGACATCTATCTCCAACAGGTAGCCCACACTTCAAAATGGATGTGCATACCTATGTGAAACACTCTAATACATGCCAAAGAGCTCAATATCCTATAATAAAAGACAAGATGCCAATAAGGCCCATGATGGGAGGACGTGCATTCACCAAATGCTGTATAGACCTGGTAAGACCCATCAACCCCCCTGCAAAAGACTCACATGTGGATTACATCATAGTTGCCACCAATTACCTCACCAAGTGTATAGAAGTGAGAGGTACACATAAGAATGATGCAAAAACTAGAGCAAAGTTCTTATTTGAGAATGTGTTCACAAGGTATGAACTTACTATAGAACTAGTGTGTGATAGAGGAACATATTTCTTGAATGAAGTGATTGAATATCTATTACAAGATGCAACTCAATCAAACTCTTAGAATCAAATTTCCCTTTCACTCAAAACTCACTTCCTACATCCCTATTCCCTTCCCTCCCTCAATGCTTTGTGCTCCCTCTATGCTTTTTGTGCTTCCCCATTGGTGCCCATCGCATCCCCCCACCCCTCCCTGCTAGGCCCGCACCTCCCTCCCCCCTGTGTCCCCCCCACCTATCTGCCCCTCCTCGTTCACCCCCTCCTTGGCTCAGTCCCACAATCCCCCTACCCCCCCACCCTCCTCCTCCTTTCCCTCTCATGTGCTTTCCCCTCCCTCTTCTGCCTCCTCCCCTCCTTCCCCCCTTACTCGACTACCATCCTGCCTCTCCAACCCCCCATCCTCTACCCCCTCATTGTCCGTTTTCCTTATTTTCTTGGTTCTTTCCCCCCCTTCCCCCTCTCCCATCACTTCCTTCTCTTCTTTTCACCCCTTCTCTCCCCCTTTTGTGGTACTTGGTCTTGTCTCCCGCTCCTCCCTTTTTGTGGGAAGGTTGTGTGGGTGAGCTTGTTCCATAGGGAGGTTTTTGCCCTCTTTCTTCTGTCCCTTTCTTTACATTGGTAGACATGAATGGCCCCGGAGTATGTCACATAGAGTGAATCTTCTGAAGCCCCCTTATTTGCTTACACTTCCATTCCCATTCAAATCTCTCTTAACAATAAGGGTAGATTGAGTGTGTTCTCAAAAGTCGAACATTTGTAGGCATCTTTTATCATATGCAAGATCATCTATTTGGCCCTAATCATGGCAAACTCAAGGAACTCCTTCAAAGAAACTTGCTTGTTGAGGTAGTCAAGTTAATTGATATCGGGACCTTGGGTCACATGTTTTACAAGGTGGATCTTGAGTCTTCAGAGGTATTTTCTTGGATGATTGCTTTATCCTCGATTGTCATTTGGGCTGGTCAAGCATACATTTGTCCTTGGACACATGGCTTTGATCCTTAGGCAACTTCATCATCAACTTTCATTCCTAGGGAAGCACATGGATTTCTTGTGATGGCTTGCTTTTTGGGCCGTCACTACGAGTATCTTCCTTTGTTACCTCATATTGGAGGATCTCTTGGCACCTTTCTGGAGGTCCCAAAGCTCACAGCCTTTGTTGTGGCCAAGATTGTGGGCCTTCTGTCAATAAGATTTGCACCTCTAACCCTATGTAGTTATTGTTAGATATTGAGATCTCACTTCTTTGAGGTCATTGGCTAATTCAAAGGGTCGCGTATTTGGTTCTCCCTAATCAGCATTTTGCTTGCCTCAAGGTTGGTCATCTTGGGAAGGTGTGGCCTTCGAGCCTACAACCTCTTCTCAATGAGAGTTCTTTCATCAAACATTAAGGGATTGGGTGGGCCACAATTTTTGCATTATAGGGTTCACCTTTCATAGGATCTCTACCAATTCTTGTTCAAGGGGCCCATCAACATTTGGATGCTCCAAGAACACCATACCTCCTTGGTCCATGTAAAAAAAAGTTTATGATCTAAGGGTCTAGCCGCTTTAGATAGATCTGAAATCAAACACCATTTATTCACTCCTGTGTATGACCAAAGATCATGAGAGTAGAGTTACATAGAAGGTCATATGATCTTGTAAACAACTGATCCACTTAGCCTAGTGGTTAAGTCTCAAGAGTGTCAAGAAGGAGGTCTTGGAATCAACCCCCATGGGGAGCATGGGGAGAGAGTTTCACCCAAAGAGCTTTAGATCCTTCTAGAAACATCCACTTAAGTTAACTTTAGTTAACTGGGACACAATGCACATGTACTTAAATGGATCACACTTGCATGATTAGTATCCACCTACCCTAGTAGGTAATCCCTTGGAGAAAGCTATATATAGAGGCATATGGTTGGGAGGTGTTTCATCTCTCTAGCACGTGGTGGTCGTAATCATCAGCCTCTTGTATTGGTATCAGAGCTCTAGGTTAACTTTCATGGAGATAGAGGTTTCATCTTCTTCATGAATATTCATGAGAGGAACTCTATCATATCTTATTCTGTTTCTTGTGTACATCTCAAACAATTTTTTATGCGAGTTTTTGTATGGCTCTTCCAAAGTGTTTGTTGAGGCACAAAACATGATGAATCTCATCATCATGCAATGGAGGTATGAAGGTATAGAACCTCTAACCTCTCAGCTAGGCAATATTTATCATAGCCACACTACTGCATTAGTTTGATGTATACAACACATGTTTTGTTAGCCCATAGATTTGCCAGGCTACTTGCAGAGCAAAAGGAAATGGTATTTTCTTAGGTAGTGCCACTCTCTTACCTTCCCGAACCACCTGCATGCAAGTAGGAAGAACCTCTTTCTCTTCCATCCCTTGATCTACAAAATGCATAGTCTAGTGTATCAACTCTTCAACAAGCAGGGGAATCGAACCTGCAACCTCATGGATGTGTGCAAGTGGTGCTACCAACTAGACAACCGTTCATATATAAGGAATGCTACACTTTGTAGTACTCATAGAAATCGACCTCGAATGCTCAGAAACCCACATGCAAATGCAAAAGATAGGCAACAATATGGGAATTGAACTCTAGTCTTCCCATTGGAAGTATTCTTGCCTATCCAAAAGGACAATCACTTGTTATATTTAGGATAAGGTGCATATTATAATTACATACTTTGTCTTTAGCTGTGGCAACCATATGTCGATGGCAAAATCAAACCTGCCTACCAAAGTTGGTGTAGCTTCACGCTATTGAATTCACTATATGGATGTTAGCTACAAATTTGAGAGCTTCATGATGATAATCATTACTTTTTCCGAAACGTACAAATGAAGCTTGGGGTTTAAAAGGAATACAAATGAAGCTTTAGGAGAAGAATAAAGGACATGAAGTAAGGAGATCGAGATATAACTACAAAGCTTGGAATGGATCTTCTCATGGACAATGGAAGGATGTAGCTTGATCTGGAGATAAGTATTTTCCAAGTTAGTGGTTTTATTTAAATACTTGCTTTTCTCTTTGCTTTCATGTAGATTGCATTTACTTATCATTGAAGCATAGCATAAGTCTTTATTTTTTTAATAATGCCCATGAAGCTTTTGAGCAATCAATGAAAGAAAAATGGATGAGCATAGATGTATTGGAAAATTCATCAAGCATTTTCTTGCATCTATGAATCTTCATTTCCACTTCATGCATGGAAATGAAATGGTTTTTGGTGCATTTCTCCTTCCAAAAGGATATTTTCATGCACAGCACAAGCTTTCTTCTTGTTTGAAAAGGAATTTGATGCATTCAAGCTTGTGCACTTCCTTGTTTATATCTTTTAAAGGAAGCCAAATTAGTATATTTGTGCATGGATGCATGACATGCATGCATTACAATTAGCTTAAGAATTGATTTTTTTAGTTTAGGGAATGAAAAGAAAAATATGCCAACACATGCATGCAAGCACATGCATTTGCATATGACAACGCATGATTGTTTGCTAAGTAGATGAATGAATGCACTTTCCTACTAGTTGGCTTACTTTTAAATGTTTACATTAGACATATGGAAAGAGAAGAAAAACTAGTTACTTGCAATGTTATGCTACATCCTTGCAACTCAATTAACTAGTCCATTCTTTCCCAAAGTGATACTAAAGCATCACATACTTAATGACGATTTCCATTAAGTATGTTAGAAGCCTTTCTTTGTAAAAGTAGGCATAAAAAAGTCAAACATTTAGTCTTCTTGCCATATTGATGAGCAAGAAAACATGACTACTTGCAAACTTCTAAACTCTATGATGACTCTAAGTCTAGGAGATACTTGAATCATAAATTCAGAAAGAGAAGTTACATTCTTGTGTAATTTCTTATTCTATCCCAAGACATTATGGAAATCAAATAAGAGTAATGGAACTTAACATAAATTGAATTTCCAAAAATCAATAGATAGCTTCAATTGAACTTTGATGTTCAATAGATGGATGTTAGGTTCCATGATTACATCTCTTGTAACAATGCATCTCACTAAGAAAACACGAAAACTTTGGTTAAACTCTTCGTTTTAGGATTAGGGAGTTACTTGGTGGTTTCATTTAAGTTAATTGTGGCTTAAGAGGAAAACCTAGACAAGTGATCTTTAGGAATTTTGATAATTTCTAGAGATAAGCTACTAAAAGGAATACTCTAGTATTCTATTTCATGAATTGCGCGTTGTTCCAATCATGTTCAAGGTGAAGTTTTCTTTTTAATAGAAGAAAAGCCAAGAGAGGGATCTTCATTGATCCATGAACTTTTTCCCAAAACAAGCCATAAAATTCATGAATATGTTAGGACAAGTACATGAAGATATCCGTTTGAAAAATATTCTAAAGATAGAAGCTATCACATGCTGGAAGCTTCAATTACTATTCAATTATATTTTCTAGAAAAAAGAACAGAATCATTAAACCTAACTGGTGGTTAGGAAAACAAGACAATGAAGTGTTCATTAAAACATTATTGTCCATTGGTTCAATCATTATAATATGTTTGTACCTTAAACTATGCAATCACAGTGCATTGTTGCAATATGTTTAACGTACTATAGCAACATCAAAAGATTTACCAATGATAATAGTTTTTCTTTAACTCGAGAACAGGAATACATATCATATAAATAAAAGTTCAAGTCAAAGTTTTCGAATGTAATAGGAAACCATATCCTAAAGGTGATATGTATCCTTTAGTTTGATACTCATAAAATGAACACAACTAAAGTAATAAAGCTTTTGAACACTATCTAAAATTCTAGAATTCCTACAAATATCCTTCCGGCAGTGCAAAAGATTTCAAGATGAATCATTTGCTCAGGTTATTTGAGTCCTTAGAAGAAATCTCAAGTATCAAAAGAATAAATTGCTCCATAATAGTGAGAATGGAATTCTTCAAGCTAGTTAGCAAGTAGTTCCCAAGAACTCCCAAACCACAAGTAATGGTACTTAATGTCTAGTGGTTAATATCACCTAGAGATGTATCAATATTGATAAGATTCTTGGTTTTGGAATCTGAAAGGCATGGACTTGTTGAGGAAAAGATATCTAAAATTCCATGTGTTAAATTGTTACAGTTACTCTGTTCCTACTCATGGGTTCTTGGGATGGTCAGGGGTTTGATAAATCAGAGGCCCTATATATATTTTCCCAATTCACAGCTTAACTTCCGACAATCAAATTCATTAATTAACTCCAGCAATTACAAAAGATTCCAGCGCACTTCAATGCATAGCATTTTTAACAATTATCGCAATTTTATACGCAACACGTTCACTTATTCTTTATAATACCGCCACACTTCACTTCAATACAATAACATTAACATAATACCTGATTACTTCACTTCGACTACAGATTCATACAGACAATTCTACAATTAATATAACTTCAAACCAGAATCAACTCCATATCATCACCCGGACCGAACAAGTCGAGGATTCTCTGTTGTCTCTTCCACGCATATTCTTTCTATTAAAAAGAAACATTACAATGGTTTTGATGCACGACTGTTCTAATTATAAGGATTTTGCTAAATAATACTAAATAATATTCTGACGGTTTACACTGGCACACACGGTGGACTCGAACCTAGTAGGGAAAATCACAAGGTCTAGGAATCATCAATGATTCCTTGGATATGTTGGAGTTAGACGTCTGTGGAAGCACGCGAACAGCACAAGGAAGAAGAAGAAGCTTGGAGCACAACACACAATACTGAATGTATTACTAGAGAATGTACAAAGATAAGTAGCCCATTAGGGCAATAGGTGTATATACAAGCGGGAGGAAAAAAACCTTCTAAAGAGGGAAAAAAGTGTCCCGACGGTCCTAGAGTGTTCACACACATCACTACCTAAATATATCAACAAATCCCCCTAGGAGTGATGTGGTGAACAAGTAGCTAGCACTCATGTATAAGGAAGTGCCAAGCTATGTGGAAATCACTCAAGAAAAGGAAGTAAGCCCAAAGCTTTGCGGAAAGCTTCAAACTTCTCTCTAGGCAGAGCCTTCGTGAAAAGGTCTGCAATGTTCTCCTGCGTGGGCACATATGCCAAGTTGATCTCCCCAGCAAAGAACCTCTCCCTGACATAATGATAATGCACCTCAATGTGCTTAGTGCGAGCATGGAACACAGGGTTCCTCGCAACTGCCAATGCACTCTAACTGTCAGTGAAGATGGTGGTGGCAGAAGACTGACCAACACCCAAATTAACCATAAGGCATATGAGCCACACACACTCAACATTCACTGTGAAAGCTTCCCTATACTCAGCCTCACAATTGGAAGTCGCCACAGTAGGCTGCTTCTTGCTCAACCAAGATATACATGAGCTACCAAGCATGAAGCAAAAGCCACTAGTGGACACACGAGTGTCATAGCAACGAGCCCAATCAGAGTCAGAAAAAGCATGCAAATCTGGCGGTAGTGATTCCCCCTTGGGATAAAACAACCCAAGTAGCCGAGTACCACTCAAGTAGCGAACCATACGCTTAACCGCCTACCAATGCTTGACTCCTGGGCAATGCATAAACTTGCTCATCTATGAGATAAAAAACTGAATATCTGGCCAAGTAATGCATAAGTAGATCAAGCATCCAACAGCTTGCTGATAGAGAACAACATCAAATGCATCTCCAGCATCATGAAGACTCAATCGTAAACCTGTCTCCATAGGAGTGGCAATATGCTTACAGTCTTCAAGGCCAAAACACTACAATAATGTGTCAATATATTTCATTTGACACAAAGCCATTCCACCATCAACATGCATAAACTGAATGCCCAGATAATGATGCAAATGCCCCAAATCAGACATCTCAAATGAGGCATGCAAATCAGCCTTAAAATCAGCAATATGCCTCTCATGAGGACCAATGAGCAGCATATCATCAACATAAATCACAATGATCAAAAGTACATCATTAGCACGCTTAACATATAAGGTGCTTTCAATTGGACTGTTCTCAAAACCATGTGCAATCAGATAGGCATGTATCTTCTCATCCCAAGCACGTGGTACTTGCTTTAAACCATATAATGCCTTCTTTAACCTACACACCTGGTTTTCATGCCCTTTCTGCACAAAGCCACGGGGCTGAGAAACATACACTTCTTCATGCAAGTCACCATTCACATATGCTGTTTTAATGTCCAACTGATGTACATTCCAACCATGATGGGCTCCAAGTGCACAGATGCTCCGAACAGTAGTCATACGGCATGTACGTGCAAAGGTCTCATCAAAATCAATGCCTCTTTCATGTGCATAACCATTTGCAACAAGCCTAACCTTATACCTGTCAATTGTACCATCAGGTTTACGCTTCAGCTTGTATACCCACTTAGTGCCAATGGCCTTCTTACCAAGAGGCAAGTCACATAAAGACCTCCATAAAAACAACATCACGGCTAACCAGAATGCGTTTAGCCTGTGGATGATACAGACGATAGCCTTTACTTTCAGAACTGTACCCAACAAAAATACATTTTACTGCTTTATCATCCAATTTTCTGCGATGTTGTTCAAGCACTAATGCATATGCCAAACAACCAAAAACATGCAGATGATTAACAGATGGCTTGTGATCATGCCAAGCCTCATATGGAGTGATAGACTGCAACGCTTTAGTGGGACACCTGTTCAGTACATGTGCTGCACACATGACAGCCTCAAGCCAGAAACTATGTGGTAAAGCCTAACTCTTGACCATACACCTCGCCATCTCCATGAGTGACCTATTTTTTCGTTCTGCAACTCCATTTTGTTGAGGTGTATACGACACTGTACACTGGTTTTTTATCCCATGTTCAGCCAGAAATGCATTAAAATCAGAAGACATATATTTCCCCCCTCGATCAGAACGGAGGGTGCCCATTTTACATGCTGACAGATTTTCAGCCAAAACCAAAAACTGTTTGAAGCACATGAACACTTCGGACTTTTCCTTCAATGGATATACCCATGCATGCTTGGAAAAATCATCAATTAAAGTCACAAAGTAAAGGTAATTTCCAAAAGTAGGTATCTGCATAGGACCACAGACATCACTATGTACAAGCTGTAATTTCTGAGTAGCCCGAACTGAACCATCTTTTGGAAAGGACGAACGCTGCATTTTGCCCAAAATACAGCCTTCACAAACATGTTTTCCAGGTGCCTCAAGTTTGGGCAAAGAGGACACCATTTCATATTTCTGCAGGCGTAGCAAACTAGCAAAATTCAGATAACCAAAGCATGCATGCCAAAGCTTTGCATCTGACATAGCCTGAGAATCATTTACTGCACATGCCAAATCATTTACAGATCTTTCATAGTTTATGAGCTTATACAACCCACGACATAAAATGCAAAAGCAATAATCACATTGCCATTTGACAGATCATGAACTCTACACCTGTCATCAACAAATTTCACAACCAAGCCAATCTTGGCTAATGCAAAAACTGATAACAAGTTCTTCTTGATCCCTGGCACAAATAAAGCATCTGACAAAGTGAAAGAACTACCATCAGCAGTAGTCAAAGTGATCTTACCAACTCCCATAACAAGATAAGAGGAGTTGTTGGTGCATGTAACAGTATTCCCTGTAGGGGCAGGCTCGAGTGAAGAGAAGAAACTGCACTGCGAGGTAATATGTTTGGTTGCCCCACTGTCAAAATACCAAACATCTGAGTCTACTGCAGACATGCACTGCTCATGAGAAGATGGGTCAAAACTGTAGACAGTAGTAAATGCCCATTCTTCTTCCTGCACAAGATTAGCAGACTCTGTTTTTGGTGTAGAGGACTCTGCAACAACCCTTCCAGCCTCTTTCTTCTTTGCGTCTTTAGCAGCCAGTTTTGGATAGTTCTTTATGATATGATCATTTCCTTTACAGTACTTACAAAACAATTTTTGCTTTTTTGATTTCTTCTCATCTTTATCTTCCTTCTTCGAATATGCAGAATTAGCAGATTTCTGCTTACTAGTTGAAGAGCTCCATTTTCCTTTGCCCTTCTGACTAGCCATGAAAGCTTGATCTGCAACTCGCATAATGGACTTGTTCTGCCTAGACTGATCTTCGTGCAATAGAACAGAGACTAACTCCTCAAATGATAAGGCATTCGGATTGCCTTTCATCATCAACCGAAGAGTAGAAGCAAAACTCTCATATGAATCAGGAAGACCATTCAGAACGGTCTCCACAAGTGAGCTATCTGGTATAACCTCATCAGCAGAAATCAACTGTTCTTTCAAGTCTTTGATCTTCGTTAGGAAACTGTCCATAGAATCACCTTCATTCATGTGCTCACTCTCCAATTGTTTTCGAAGGTAAGCAACACGAGCCTCATTCCTAGCTTGGTACAATGTGGTAAGTGTATCCCAAGCATCCTTAGCTGTTCTGGAAGAGCGAATGTGAGGAATAATGGCACGTTTGACAGATAAAGCTATCAATGCCTGGGCATCTCTGCCATCCCAACGAATCTGCTCTGTAGTAGGTGCAGCAGAAACTGCAGCACGAATAGGAATATGCAGAATATCATCATCTTCGACACCTTCTGCATCAGCTTCGATACCTGTAGTTGTAAGAGTTGCAGGTGTGATAGGATGTTTTCCGACACCCTGCACAATGTTCCACAGTCCTTTTGCAACCAACACATGTCGCATCATATAATCCCATAACGGGTAGCTGATACCATCCAACTTATCCTCAACAGCCAACATACAGAATACATCACTTCTTTCAGCCATGGCCGGTGACTAAAATACCTTGATGCAGAAAATTGACTGTATCTCAAAAAGTTGAACAGAACTGCCCACACGAATTCCACTAGACCTCTAGCAGACTTTGAGACGCTTATACTGGCGAACAAAAACTGCTATATACCTTTGGCACAAAAAGATGAAATAGCCTGCACAAGCATTGTGATAGTGTGTTCGGAGGCCAAAATGAGCTCAGATCACAATTTCGACACAACAAAGCAAAGCAGTTTTTATCTAGAAAACACCCTGAGTATGCTTACCAAAATTCGTGCGATTCTGACACTGCAACCGAAGGAGTGTCGACGACGCCCTAGATGAAGCGACGACCTGCTCTGATACCAATTGTTGGAGTTAGACGTCTATGGAAGCATGCAAACAACACAAGGAAGAAGAAGATTGGAGCACAACACACGATACTGAATGTATTACTAGAGAATGTACAAAGATAAGTAGCCCATTAGGGCAATAGGCGTATATAAAAGCTGGGGAAAAAAACCTCCTAAAGAGGGAAAAAAGTGCCCTAGTGGTCCTAGAGTGTTCACACACATCACTACCTAAATATATCAACAGGATATACATAGATCTTGCTAATTTAAAGGTTCGTGTGATTTTTTGCTTCAGGGAGTCCAACATTTCCTTCAAAATTTGTGGTTCAACCAGATGTGCATCAGTCGGCACAGAGCTGGCAGCGATGACTTGGGAAAGGAGGACGTCGGCTTGACTCTGCAAAAAAGCTTCTTGAAGGTAGAACTCATTGGCAAGCGTCGCATCTCGTCTTAGCTTCATATCTGCAATTTCGGCATCAATGCGCGATAAGCATTTGGCCTGGATACCAAGTTGCTTTTCTATGTGCTCGAGCTCTTGAGACTAGAACTACATAGATTCATAAAAATCTTGACGCTCCTTCTAGATGGCTTCGATATCCTTCTTCAACTGAAGATTGTAGCCAATTTCTGCTTCCAGAGAGCGACTTTTCTGAAAGAGCTCTTCGGTGACTTTCTTTAATTCTGTCTCGGCTTGTAAGGCTAAATCCTCCATCTCTTGATCCTTTTGCTCCACTATAGCAAACTCAGCACGGGTGGCCTCGAGAAGATTGCCCAAAGCTGTCATGGCATCCTCTTTGTCAATCACGGTCTGAGTCAACCAACCAATCTCATCATCGCGAGCTGCAATGATGGCCTCCTTCTCTTTCAACTCTGCTTGAAGACTTCGAATGTGTTCCTCGAAGGAACTAGCTTCGGCTTTGGCTATGAGCACCTCTTGCTGAAGTGGTGCGATGTCCGCTTCAAGCATGTCCACCTTGGATTGGTACTACTGTCGGAGGGATTATTGGGCAACTTGGAGGTGATGGGGAAGATGAGTGGAGAGATGAATGAGATAGTTACCAATTTGCGCTAGTTGGGCCAATGAATCAGGTACTATACAGGTGGAGATTGGGTGAAGGGTTAGCAGAAACGGTGGCAGACGACGAGGGAGGGGAGTAATCAAGGGAGGAAGGAAGAGGATGGGATGTCGAATGACATGAGGAGGAAGGGGGACTAGGCGGCAAATGCACCTTTGATGGAGATAGAGGTAGAGGTGGGTTTTGAGATGAAGAGAGCAAAGCAAGAGTTGTTACCACGAGAGACGAGACAATCGGGTGTGCAATCTCCTCCTCAGGTTGTGTGTTATCTAAGAGTTGTGCAGTTTTCGTGGCCGTGTCGAGTGCTGGCTCCTATGGATGAGACTATGGCTGCATGACCGTATCATCAGGGTGAACCTCTTCAATAACAATGTCAGGATTAACTTGGTCTTTAGGGGATGGTGGAGCAGAAAGAACCTAGGCAGAAGAAGCGGTGTCCTGCAACTGAACAGTTGAGGACGATGGTGCTTTATTGTGAGAGGGGCTCAGTTTGCGGCACTTCCCTTTGAAGAACTTCAGGAGATCAAGTAGTTCACCTTCATGTGAACTTAGATTATGGTTGAGCTCCATAGGGATACCTACAACTTCCATCTTAAACTTTACCAACATATCATGTATGCACTTCCTTTGTGTGATGAATATATGTGAGTCTGTATACACAAGTTCTAAGCCAAGAAAGTAGGCTAATAACCCTAGGTCACTGATTTTGAATTCCTTCATTAATTGAGTCTTCACTTGCTTGATACCATCAGAATTATTCCCTATAACAATGATATCATCTACATAGACACATAAGTAAATGACTTCTGATTTGTTCTTCTTAACAAATAAAGAAGAGTTTGCCTTGCTTGCCACAAAGCCTTGGTCCTACAAAATGTTAACAAGCCGATGGTTCCAAGCTCTAGGAGCTTGCTTGAGACCATAGAGTGCCTTTCTAAGCTTGAAAATATAACATGCTTTTTCTTCATCTTCAAAACCTGGTGGTTGGCCATATACACTTCTTCTTATATCCATCCATTTAAGAATGCATTCTTGACATCTAATTGATATAAATGCCAATTTTTAGAGGCACCAAGACTTACCAATCCCCTAATTGTTGGCATCTTTACCACAAGTGAAAATGTTTCATCATAGTCTAATCCATGTGTTTGGGCAAATCCCTTTGCCACTAACCTTGCCTTGTACCTGTTTGTGGAACCATCAGAATTCTTTTTAATTTTGTATATCCATCTTGAACCAATTACCTTCATATTTGGCTTCTTGGGAACTAGATCCCAAGTGTGATTTTCTTGCAAGGCTTCCACTTCTTCCTACATGGCTTCTCTCCACTCTTTCTTCTTCCTAGCCTCTTCAAAAGAAGAAGACTCTTCTACCATAGAGTCTTTAGTGATGTACACAGAGTATTTTGTGACTAAAGATGTATCATATCCATACGTTATGGGCTTCTTACTTTCTCTTTGTGATCTCCTTAATGCTTGATTTGAAGCCTTGAGGTCAATCTTCTCTTCATCATCTAAGTTGATGTCTTCTACTAAATGTTGATCTTCTTGAGTGAGGGTTGGAAAATCATTTTCCAAATCATATGGTAACCTGACTTTCCTGCAATCATCTTCAAACCATGAGTTATTTTCATCAAATACTACATCCCTACTAACCATGAATGCCTTGTTAGTGGGATTGTATAGATTTTGATCATACCCAATAAATATACATTTCTCAGCCTTAGGATCAAGCTTTCCTTTAATTTGTGATGGGATATGTGCATAGGCAATGCATCCAAATATTTTGCAATGGTCCAATGACGGCCTCTTGCCATTCCATGCTTCATATGGTTTCATACCATCCAATGATTTGGATGGAAGCCTATTGACCACATAGGTGGTTGTGGAGGATAGCCTCTGTCCATAAATAATTTGGTAGCTTTTTCTCATTTAACATAGACCTAGCTACTTCAACAATTAACATGCTCCTTCTCTCTGCCACTCCATTCAATTCAGGAGTATACCTGGTTGTCCTATAGAAATAGATCAAACTCATGTGAAAAATACTCATCACCTCCATCAGACTTGATTCTCTTCAAGCTCCTTTTTATTCGATTTTCAACTAGTGTCAAATACTTCTTAAAACATGTAAACATCTCATCCTTATGCTTCATGAAATAGAGGATTGTCCACCTACTATAATCATCAATAAATGACACGTAGTACCTTGAACCTGAGATAGATGGATCTTTGCTAGGATCCCACACATCAGTCTATACAAGCTCCAAATAGTCTTCATGGATGTATCCTTTCTTGCTAAATGGTTGCCTATGAGCTTTGCCAAATTGGTAAGCTCCACATTTGTATATCATATGTTGCTTGGTCACATTAGGAATGCAAGGCACACTTTGATCCCTGCAAATTTTCCTCAAAGTTCTTTCTCCTATTTGTCGTAGCCTTTTGTGCCACATTTCTAACTCAGATAAAGTTTGATCTCTATAACTAAATAGTGCTATGTTCCTTGTGTCTTCTATTTCAAATGTAAACAATCTACATGACTTCTTACCTTTGGCAATCCTTTTGAAGCCTTATTAGGGGTCTTCCATATATGCTCCATGCTTAGTGAACCTGACCTGTAGACCTTTCTCTACAATCTGCCTAACACTGATTAGGTTTTTGGTTATAGTAGGCAAATACAGAACTTTGCTCAAAAGGTGCATACTCCCATCACATGTTTTGACATTTCCAATTTGCTTGACTGAGTGTTTAGTGTCATCACTTGTTTGTGCTTCATGCTTCCCCTTGGGTTCTTCAAGATCAGATAATAGAGCTACATTTCCTTCCACATGATTGGAACAACCTGAATCAATGTAGAAGAGATGCTCATCATCTTTACCTTGCTTGGATGTCATGTTCATGATGAGTAGAGAGTCTCATTGATCTTCAATATAGTTGTTGAAGTCCCTTCTTCCTCTAAAGCCTCCTTGATAATTGTTTTTGTAGCCTTGATTATAGTTATGGTTGTAGTTGCCTCCACCACTATTGTACCTGCCTCTAGATTGACCATAGCTTCCTCTATGGAAGCCTCTTCCCCTTTGGTTCCTTGTATTTTTGTAGCATTCTTCTGTAGTGTGGTTGTTAGGACAACAAATCTTGCATAGTGAGTTGTTTTAGGGTCTCTCCCTGCCTTGCTTTCCTCCTCTGCTCCTTCCTCTGGCACCTCTTCCTCTTCCTGCATAATTAGCTTGAGAGGTACTAGCCTCTTCTTCCTGTTTCTTGCTTTTACCTTTATCCTTAGCTTTATTCTTATCTGTATAGAGGGCAGAAGATTGGTTACCTCTTGAGATATCACCATTTCTGTTGAGCTTTGTCTCATGGGTGAAGAGTTGCCCCATCAAGGTGTTGAGATCAAGTATTTGCATAGCCATGTAGAGGTCCATTGCTATGGTGAAGGACTCCCACTTGTCATTAGCCTTAATTCCATTGATGATCTGCCTCATTATGTGCTCTTTCTCTATCTCTTCTCCAATGCTTGCAAGCTCATCAGCTACATCTTTCATTTTGGTTACATAATCAACATGTTCCTTGCTTTGATTGTTTCTTTAAGGTTGTGAACCCCATCCACAATTGATTCTTCCTAGCTCTTTTGTTTGAGGAGAAATATGATGAAAGCACTTCCCAAGTCTCTTGGGAGGTCTTGCAATTCCTAACATGTGGTAATAAGAAATCAGAGATTGAGTTTAATAGATATGACCTGGCAAGAGCATCCTTTGCACACGATGTGGTCAACCTTTCTTTGATCTCTTCCTTTGTTGGTTGATGCTTGCTCTTGAAGTTTGGCATGTCTTCATCTCTTGAGATGTACCCATATAAGCTTCTCCCTTGAAGGTATGCTTGCATCCTTAGTGATCATGCTGAGTAGTTTTTCCTATCCAATTTGTCAATGAAGGATGGAAATCCATCTCCCATCTTGATTGTGCTTGCTCTGATACCACTGTTGGAGGAGATGGTGGATAGTCACAAGAGCTGAATTGGTGTAGTCAAATCCTGCTTCACACCTGCTACAACTCTGAGTACATCAGCAATCGATTAAATTCCTTTTGGGGAACTCTAATTATCTTAACAAGCTACCAATCATGAGTGATATCATAAAAAATGATGGACTATATGCAGAGAAATGTGTTCAGCAAATCAATCAAACATCACGACATTTATGGGCCTTGACAGTTAACAAACCAGTAAGCAAAGATGGATTAATATCTCTCGATTGCGAGAAGCATTACCAATGAAACTTTGTAGGATTAAAGTAGATAGTGTGCTGGATCTATCATGCTTTAAATCATAGGAAATGATCAACTATAGACAGAGAACAAGCTCTGACAAGATCCCTGTTCTAATGGCATTATGATAGAGAAATGAGAATGAGAAGTAATGATCATGTATGCATTAAATAATGCAAAAGGTACAACATCATTGGCAAACAACCATTGCTCAATGATTGAAAAGTGAGTTAGCTATGAAGTGAGCTCTACTTCTCAATGAAATTACATCAAAGTGATCTCACAAACTTGAGATAGACACGGGTCTTTCATATCCTCTTTTTGTAGTTAATGTTGGAAGCAAGGATTTGAATTCAAATTCAAATCTCTACCTAAAAGTGAATGCTATAGTATAGGAATGATTCTCTCTTGACTCAAGTACCAAATAATATGAGATTTTGTGCTTCCTAACTCCTCGTGGGTATATTTTACTTTTACAAAAGTAATTGTGAAGTGGAATTACAAAGTGTCGAACATATGAAGCCTTCCAAAGGTTATGCCTTGAAGTTGAGCATAAGTGAGATGATCAAGTATCTAGGCTTGGGCTCAATTGCACCAACAGTTCTTTCTTTCTTTCTTTCTTTTGGATTTAAATCAGATACGGTATTGAATGATGCTTGGATGGTTAACATCCACCTACCCTAGTAGGAACTTTCTTGAAGAGAGCTATATATAGAGGCATATGGTTGGGAGGAGAGTCATCTCTCTAGCACATGGTGTTCATAATCCTTAGTCTCTTGCATAACATAATAAAGCAAGTCTATGATCTAAGGGTCTGATTGGTTTATATAGATCTGAAATGGAACACCATTTGGTCACTCATGTGTATGATCAAAGCACACATACACGTACACATACATGTACAAGTACATGTATATGTACACATACACGTATACGTACATGTACACATACACGTACATATACACATACATGTACATAAACCCATATATATACACATACATATATACATACATATACACATATAGATACATATACACATACACATATATATATACACATGCACATACACATACACATACACACACATGTACACACGTACACCTACATGTACACGTACACGTACACATACACGTACACGTACACATACACATACACATATACATACATATACAGATACATATACATATACATATACATATAGATATATGTATACATATACATATATTTATACATGTACATATAAGTATAGATATACATACGCATATACATATACATATACATATACATATACATATACATATACATATACATATACATATACATATACATATACATATACATATACATATACATATACATATACATATACATATACATATACATATACATATACATATACATATACATATACATATACATATACATATACATATACATATACATATACATATACATATACATATACATATACATATACATATACATATCCATATCCATATCCATATCCATATATATATACATATACATATACATATATGCAGAAGGTTCTCTTTGTAAACAAAACATGATCCACTTGGCCTAGTGGTTAAGTCTCAAGGGTGTGAAGGAGGAGGTCTAACCCCCATAGGGAGCATGGGAAGAGAGTTTTACCCAAAGAGTTCTCCATCATTCTAGAAGCATCCATTTGTTAACTACAGTCAACTGGGACACTTGGCACACATGTAGTTACATAGCCAACACTTGAATGGTTAGTATCCACCTAGCCTAGTAGGCAATCCCTTGGAGAGATCTATATATAAAGGCACATTCTTGGGAGGAAAACCATCTCTCTAGCATGTGGCAGTCATAATATTTTGTCTCATGCATTGGTATCAAAGCTCTAGGCTAGCTTTCATGGAGACCTTAGAAGTCTCATCATCTTCTTAATGAACATTCATTAGATGAACTCTATCATATCTTATTCTATTTCTTGTTTACATCTCAAAACAACTTTTTGCACGAGTTTTTTATTTGGCTCTTCCAATGTGTTTTTTCAGGCACAAAAACTGATGCATCTCATTATCACAAAGTTGGGATCTGTAGGTATCGAACCTCTAAACTCTTGGCTAGGTAATATTTTTCATAGCCATGTTATTGCATTAACTTGATGTATACAATACATGTTCTATTAGCCCATATAGGCTACTCTCTTTAGATTGCAAAGCAAAAAATTAATTTGATGTTTACAACACATGTTTTGTTAGCCCACAGATTCATAATGCTGCTCTCTTCAGATTCCAAAGAAAAAAAATTAGGTATTTTCTTTGGCATCGCTACTCACGCCTGTCCACGATGGCGGACTGCTGCCCCCATGCAAGTAGGAAGAACCTCTTGTTCTTCTCTCCCTTGATCTAAAAAATGCATACTCCTATGTCTCTTCTCTCCCTTGATCCAAAAAATTCTCCACTATATTAAGTCTTTAGCATGCATGGGAATCAAACCTCCAACCTCATGGATGTGTGTGGGTTGTGCGAGCAACAAGACAACTGTATGGTGATCATGATATTGACCCCAAATGCTCATAAACTTGCATGCGAAGCATAATACAAAGAGACGGGTAGTAGTACAAGAATTGAGCTCTGGTCTTCCCATTGGATGTATCCTTGCCTATCCACGAGGATAATTGGTTGTTATATTTAGAAAGAGACACATATTATAATTAAATACTTTGTCTTCAACTGTGTGCAGACGACGAAATCAAACTTGCATACCAAAGTTGGTGTAGCTTCATGCTATCAAATTCACTATATGGATGTTGATTACAAATTCAAGATTTTTTGGATGACCATTACTTTGTCTAAAACATACAAATGAAGCTTGGGGCTTCAAAGCAGTAGAAATGAAGCTCTAAGAGAAGGACATGAAGCAAGTAGATCCAAAGATAGCTAGAAAACTTGGAGTGGCTCTTCTCATGGACAATGGAAGGACATAGCTTGATCTAGAGATAAGTATTTTTCAAGATGATGGTTTTATTTGAATACTTGATTTCTCTTTGCTTTCATGTAGATTATATTTACTTATCATAAGCCTTCATTCTTTACAATGTTTATGTGGCTTTTGATTGATCAATGAAATCAAAAGAGATGAGCATCGACATATTGGAAAATTTATCAAGCACTTGCTTGCATCTATGAATTGTCATTTCCACTTCATGAATGGAAATGAAATGCTTGTTTATGCATTTCTCCTTCCGAAAGAATGTTCTCATTCACAACACAAGCTTCCTTCTTGTATGAAGATGAATTTGATGCACTCAAGCTTGTGCACTTGCCTCTTTATATCTTTTAAAGGAATCCAAGTTAGTATGTTTGTGCATGGATGCATGACATGCATGCATTGCAAGCTCAAGAATTGCTTGATTTAGTTTAGGGTATAAAAAGAATGAATGTAACTTCCTAATAGTTAACTTACTTTTAAATGATCAAATTAGGCATTCGGAAAGAAGTAAAACTAGTTACTTGCAATGTTATGATAGCTACCTTGAAACTCAAGTAAATAGTCAATTCTTTCCCAAAGTGATAGTTAGGTATCACATAGTTAATGAGGAGTTCCATTAAGTATGTTAGAAGTCTTGATTCATAAAAGTAGGCATAAGAAATTCAAGCATTAACTTTTCTTGCCATACTAATGAGCAAGAAAACATGACTACTTGCAAACTTCTAAACTTTATAATGACTCTAAGTTTAGGAGATGCTTAGAGAATCATACAGTCAAGTTTAGAAAGAGAATTTATACTTGTTTCTGTAATTTCTCATGCATCTAGGTAGGATGATAACTTAAGAAAAATTTTCCTAGTTCCATGAGCACTTTGAAGTGAGTGCTCTCACTTGATTCTATCCCAAGATGTGATGAAAATCAAATAAGAATAATGGAACTTAACATAAATTGAACTTCCAAAGCTCAATAGATAGCTTCAATTAAACTTTGATGTTCAATAGATGAATGTTAGATTCCATGATGAAATCTCTGGTAACCATGCAGCTTGCTAAGAAAACATGGAAACTTTGATTAAGATCTTCCTTTTAGGATTAAAGAGTTAGTTGGTGGTTTCATTTAAGCTAATTGTGGCTTAAGAGAAACCCTAGACAAGAGACCTTTAGAAATTGTGTTACTTCCTAAAGATAAGTCATTAAATGAAATATGAACTCCATGTTGTTCCTATCATATTCAAGGTGGACTTTTCTTTTGGGAATACAAGAAGTTCCAAGAAAGAGATATTCATTGATCCATGAACTTTTTCCCAAGACAATCCATAAAATTCATAAATATGTTAGGACAAGTACGTGAAGATATCCTTTGGAAAAATATTCGAAAGATAGATGCTACAATGAAAAATACCTATATTTCATAGGTTTGACTAACCTCCTTTGTGTGTATGTATGTGCGAAAGAGTGATTCAAAAAAAGGGGAGAAAATGAAATAAAAAATAAAATATTAAAAAAGAGAAAAGAAGGAGACAAAAAAAGAAAAAGAAAAAAAACAAAACATACAAAAAAGGAAAAGATAAATACAAAAAAACACAAAAAGAAAGAAAAGGAAAATAATATTAATGAAAATACAAAAAAGGAAGAAAAAGAAAAGGGAAAATTTTATAATATTAATAAGAAAAGGAAAAGAGAAATATTACTAATTAAAAAAAATAAAAATAATGGAAAAAGTAATGATACACGCAGGCATGAGTGGGGGTGAGTGGAGGAAAAAGATAGAAAAAGAAAAAAGAGAAACCTAATTTCCTCTCCTTCCATCTCTCTCTCTCTGTCTCTCTCTCTCTCTCTATCTCTCTCGTCTCTCACTTTATCTCTCGTGGGAAGCTTTTCTGCTTGTTTTTTGAGGAGTGTGTAGATGAAAGAGGAGAGGAAGGTGTCAAGAGGACGTGTCCATAGAAGCTTGTAGGAGCCATCAAAGGTAGGAGCAGTTGAGGAGCTATTCAGTTGCACCGATAGAAAAAGTTCATACTCTATTGTGGATTGCTCTACCATTCGGACCTGAAGCAGAAGAGGGCACTTCATGAGGGGGCGAGCATCAATTTTGGACGGTTGTTCTTGTTTTTTTGGGAATCTCTGTAAGTACATAGGCAGGTTTTTTTCATGTGCAATGAAAGAAGATGTAAAGTAGAAGTGGTCTCTATTTTTTGGGTGGTTTTTGGTGCATGTGACAAGACAGAAGGGAGCAAAGAGGGCTCTCATGTTTTGGGCAAAAGAGAAAAAAGGAGGCACATGAAAAGCAGGAGAGACATTTTGTATGAGAGAATAGGTAGACACTGAAAGAAGAAGACATCATACACTTTGCTTCCATTTCTTGCTCATGGAGAATATCCAAATATGAATGCCTAGTCAGCATCTAAGTGTCAGATGATAGGAGCACCATATCTCTATCGAGTGGAATCTGACATCATAAGAGTGATTTTATTCGCTTTGCTATGCCGATGGAGAGCTCGAAGGTTTGCATTAAATTCGGTGGTTTGGCAGCAACAATGATAACATTAAATGGAAGAAAATGGACTAATCTCTAAATAATTGCATGTCTTCCCTTAGCCCTTGTTTATTATGGTGCTTCTTTCAAATGCCAAAGTGCAATAGAAACATATTGTCACTCGTGTGTTTAGATAGTCAGAGCATTTTTTTTCGCGGGGAGTATTCGAGGTACCCTTATCAAGAGTGTTCTCATTGAAGTTGTTCCAGATAACGATGACCCACATTGAGCAGTTCGTGAGCAACTTGAATGAGAACAATCCTAATAGGGACATCTCGAATACTCCCTTCGAATGAAAATACCTTGATTATCTGAATATGAAAGTAATGACACATTTTTATTGCACTTTGACATCTGAAAGAAGTGTTACAATAAACAAAGGCTAAGATAAGGCACACAATTATTTAGAGATTAGCCCGTTTTCCTCCATCTTATGTTGTCACTATTATTGCTGAACCACCAAATTTAGTGCAAACCTTCAAGCTCTCCATCGACATGGCAAAGTGAATGAAATCACTTTTGTGATGTTAGACCTCACTCGATAGAGATATGGTGCTCCTGTCATCTATGACTTGGATGATGACTAAGTGTTCATATCTGGATATTTTGCATGAGCAAGTAATGGAAGCAAAATGTATAATGTCTTCTTTTTTCAGTCCCTACCTATTCCCTCATACAGATTGTCTCTTTCGCTTTCCATGCGTCTACTTTCTCTTCTTTTATTCAAAACACAAGATTTCCTCTACTCCCTTCTGCTTTGTCACATGCACCAAAAAGCACCCAAAAAATTGAAATCATTTTTGCTCTACATCTTCTTCCCTGCACACGAAAAGAAAAACCTCCTTATGTATCTACACAGATCCCCAGAAAACAACAGCTGCCCAAAATTGATGTTTGGTCCCTTATGGAGTGTCCTACTCTACTTCAAGTCCAAGTGGTAGAGCAATCCATAACGGAGTGTCAACCTTTTCCTTTGGTGCAGCTGAATGTAGCTCCTCAACTGCTCCTATCTTTGGTGGATCCTCCAAGCTTCTATAGATCATCCACATCCTGCACAACACCCTCCTCTTCTCTTTCATGTGGACACACCTAAAAAAACAAGGAAGACAACTCCCCATGAGAGAGAAAAGTGAGTGACAAGAGAGAGAGAGCGATGAGGGGAGAGGGAATTAAGTTTTCTCTTTTTTTTTCTTCTTTTTTTCTTCTTTTTTTCTATCTTTTTTCTCTACTCATCCACTTCCTCTGACCCCCCTGACATCCCAGTCCCCCACTCATGCCTACATGCACCCTTATTTTTCCATTATTTTTATTTTTTATTTATTTATTTTTATGAATAATATTCTTGCTTTTACTTTTTAATAGTAATATAAAATTTTTTCCTAAAATTCTTTTTTTTTATTTTTATTACTATTATTTTTCTTTTTTTCTTTTTATGTTCTTTTTTTTTCTTCCTCTTTTGTATGTTTTGTTTTTTTCTTTTTCTTTTTTTATCCCTTTTTCAATATTTCATTTTTTTATTTCATCTTTTACCTTTTTTTTATCCCTCTTTTTTTTTCTTTTTAATGTTTTTCTTTTTTTCTTTGAAATTTTCCAAATAGATTTTTTCCTTCTATTTTGTTTTATTTTTTTTAATTATCTTTTTTTTGGTTTTTTGTTTTTTTTTCTCCCTCAAAAAATTTATTAATTAACATATTAGAAATTGATATCATTATAAGAATTCATATATATATATATATATATATATGAATTGATATCATTATATATATATATATATATATATATATATATATATATATATATATATATATATATATATATATATATATATATATATATACATACATACATACATACATACATACATACATACATACATACATACATACATACATACACACACACACATACACAAAAGAGGTTAGTCAGACCTATGAAATATAGGTATTTTTCACTGTAATAATAGAAGGTATAACAGGAAGCTTCGATTTATTTTCAAGTTTATTTTCTAAGAAAAAGGGAAGAATCAATAAGTCCAACTGATGGTTAGTAAAATAAGACAATGAAGTGTTCATAGTAAAATTATTGTCCATCGGTCCAATCATTATAAGATGTTTGTATTTTAAAGTATGAAATCATAGTGCATTATGGCACTATGTTTAAAGTACTCTTTTAACATCAAAAGATTGACCAATGATAATAATTCATTTTTTGAACTCAAGAACATGAATACATATCACATAAATGGAAGTTCAAGTCAAAATTTCATAATGGAATGGGGAACCATATCCTAAAAGTAATCATGATTTCCGAGATGAACATTTGCTCAAGTTATTTGAGTCGTAAGAAGGAATTGAGTGCCAGATATCATCCAACTGTCCCCCGTCCTTAGGGATAAGGAAAATCAAACACGCCCCCACGTGAGAGACTAAGGAAATCGTTCCCCCTCCATGACCTCTCAGAAGGCAAGAAGAATCCCATCCCCAAGAATCCTCCAATACGTGAAAAAAAAAATATGGGAAAGACCATCATCACCAGGGCACCTTTCCCTAGCCAACCATTGTAGTTCATCAAAGAGCTCCATGTCAATAAAGCGGGCAAGAAGTGTAATCTACATCTCATCAGTCATCAACCGCTGCACATGTTGTAGGACACAATAGAGTGTGGTAAAACAGAGTGGAAATCTGTCTCAACTGTCAAGGCTCCATAGCAATATATCAATCCAAACGACAAAAGCTTTCTAACCCCACCCGGCAAATGGCAGGGCCAAAATAACAAAAAGAACTCTTCTGAGATATGATCACTGACATGGTTCCAATGTGTGGCCTTTCAATGATAGAAAAAGGTCGTCTATCTATCCTCAACCTCCCTCAACTCCTCCTGAGCATGGGCAAGCTGTGAGCTAGTCCAATCACAATCCGATCGGCACTCCACGAGCCACTAAAGGGAGGCAATGCCCTTGTGCATGCATTGCTCGCTCTCATGGAGCCGAGCCAGTTGCTGACTACTCTCCTCATGAAGCAAAGAGCTAATCGTCCAAAGGCAATTCGTAAGGGAGTGAGCTCGATATCCCTTAACCTAGGAGAGCTAGGACCCAATCACCTCAGTTTGATAAGGCAAGTACTCATCAAGCTGCACCTCCTCAAGAATGCACATCATCATGGCACCTATGGTATTCCCCTCCGCAAAGAAAGCAACCACAACAGCATGATCATGAAAGCAAGAGCCCATCACAATGCAAGTCTTACCACCAAAAATCAGCCAATACATCATTGACATAGATGTGATCAATCTGGGAGAGATTCATCCCTCCAATCTACCTATCAGATTGAGAGAAATGAAGGTTGTCTCTTCCTCCAAAAAAACCCTCAATGTGACATATATCTCATAACCTCAAGGTCATACATAGTCTCTCCCAAGCTACAAGCTCCGAACCATGCATGCAAGTCTGGCTACCCGCTGGCAATCCTCAAGTGCCTCAATCATATTGAAGTCACCTGCAATACACCAAACATCAGCATAAGGAATAGCATGAGTGATCTGTGATCAAAAAGTAGCATGAGCACTCTCATGGTTTAGGGCATACAAGGTCAGAAACCATGTATCTCCAATCTGCATGTAGAAGAATCATCCAAATGGCCCTACCAGGGATAATCTTTTCCATGTCCACAATCGCAGACTATAGAGACTCCTCAAGAAGGATACATACACCACCTTAAGAGTTGTTGGGCCCGTACCCAGTTGAACAAAAAGCCAACCCATGCCTCGAAAGGATCTCTCTACGCCACATATGGCTTAGTGAGAGATGATGCTCCTAAAGCATCAGAATGTCAATGGATCCACCAACCAAGAATTGGCAAAGCTCTTGTGGAAGGCTAGCCCTATAATGTAGGAATTCAAGCCCGCCCAATCTCTAAACATTCCATAAGAGAACCCTCATGAGGAAAAGGCAAACTAGGATGCTACAACAGTAGTGAAATGCGCCACCTTCAAGGCGTGCTTGGAGAAACAATAATCTGAGTCCTAATGTCCCCGAAATGCAACCAACTACTCCTGTAGAACCTTGCCTAGGCTAAGCCATGTGGACTCACCAGCCATCCGGGCTCTCTGCAAGCCCATCACATCCTTATGTATATACATGTACCTGGGAGCAATTTGCGTATATACATTCACATACAAAATAAGCTGACTCTCCTCAAAACCTAGGATAAACAAAAATTGAGGTGTATCCCAATCCCTGATGAACAGGTCAGTGAGGTCAAGATCCCCAAGATGATGAGAAAACTCAATGATGTATGCTCGAACAAAATGCAATGCCTCCCAAGAGACTAGTCCGATTGTGCAGCCCTACAAAGTGGGAATGAGAAAGCCACAATCAACTCCAAGGTAGACTGGTTGTGAGAAGGAAGGATTAGAGCATAGACCTTAATAGGTGCCTCAAGAAGATCCTCCTAACCATCGAAGAATCTCAAAAACTTGTAGCTAGACCTCCCCCCCCCACAAATGATAGTCGAAGCTCACAAGCCTTGAAGGAATAACTATCAAGGGTGATGTGTCCAACAAAAGAGGAGGGCGCAAAGGGGACTGTCCCCTCATGGACCACCCAACTCACCAAGAAGTCACTGTCAAGCGATCACCAAGGACCAAGAGGGGAAGTACTAGGGGGATGAGGGGGATGCAGAGTAGAGGAGGGCCTAGGGGAAGACACCGACATGCAGGCGGGTGAGGATGAAGGTCTAGACGATGGTATCAATGAGGTGGGAAAACCGGGGTAGGGATGCATGCTACATCCCAATGCTAGGGTCCACATAATAGTCCTAGAGTAGTGCCCTGGACCAATTCTTGGTGGGAACGAATCTCTTTTGAGTCTTCAAGCGGGGCTATCATTCAAACTACTGTCGACACCTAAGCTATTGCCAACCTCTGTAGTGGAGGGGCCGGAGTGATGAGAACCACCCTCCTCCTTAGAGGAGCCAAAAGGCATGGAGGAGGGTGAAGAGGGATGATGCATCTACTCTGATGGCTGCTGAGTCACTTGTTGTGGCTGTCGTCTTGTTCCACCTCGAGAAGGAGCCAAAAGGCATCAAGGAGGGTGAAGAGGGGTGATGCATATGCTCCGATGGCTACTGAGTGCACCTATCTTGATTGCTATGTTGTCCGACCTGAGTCCTCGATGGGAAAGCCTTTGTAAGGTGCCCAAGCTTGCGATAGGCAAAACACTAATTCAAAAGGCCCGAGTACTCCCTCCGAATTGGCCACTTGCATGAGAGAAGCGAATGCTAAATCTCCGAAGGCAACTCTATGGGGTCCAAAATGAGAATCCTAATCGAAGGAAGACTTGTTGCCCTAGCCACCATCGATTATGCAGTCTTTGGAACCTCAAGGAAGGTGCCATGAGATCCACCAATCTATGACAAAAGGGATGAATACTCCCCCCCTAAGGCCAAGAAAGTAAGTCATCATAAGAAACCTGCGTGCTTCCTTGGGAATGAAGGATGAAGAGGAAGCCACCGACAAGTCAAAACCATGAGTCTAAGGAAAACATAGGTGCGACCAACCCGAACTACAATGGGTGATAGGGCGATCACCCTGGTGGCAACCTCAAGAGACCCAAGCTCAACCTGATAGAAGCTTCAACCCAAGGTCTCAATGAAGTTGCTTTGTAGTAGGTACGACACAAACTGCAACTTGACCAAGAAATTGAAGATCATCATCTTCACCATTTGCATCACTTTCAATCACTACATTTGTAAGTGTAGTAGGATGTTTTTCAGCACTCATAATATTCCACAAACCTATTGCTACCAATACATGGTACATCATATATACCCACCATAGTACAAAGTAGAGATTTAAATCCTAGATTTCAATTGAGATTTGGATCATTTAAATCGTGATATTTAAATAATCCAAAATAAAAATCAAAGTTTTTATTCACCCTTAAATTTGTCCCTTTTACATTTTCACCTAGAGTATATGTAACTAGGGTAACTACCTACCTTGGATAGAACCCTTTTAGAGCATATGTAATTAGGGTAAGTACCCTCTGACATCCATGGTACAGAAATACATAATATATGTAAAGACATCTCTGTCTATCCACCTTAGAACAATGAATGATGGGTCTTGATATTTTCATCTACCTGTCTAAATTTGTAGATATTTATTTTTTTATTTATGTACTAGCCTAATTAATACTTGCTACTTATCTATCCATCTATCCATCTATACATTTATCTATCTATCTATCTATCCGATAGTTTTCATTGATCTTTCTTTGTCTCTATCCATCTATTGACTCCCTATTTGTGGTCTACTATCTATCTCTATATGGACTTACATAAGAATCCACTTACCTATTATTTGAGTCAAGAATACAAGAATCTCTATCAAGAATCTCTATTTATCAATATTTATGGAATACGAGAAGATTCTTGAAAGAAATTAGTCTCTACCTAGTTAAGTAGTTTATATATACTCATGAACACAAGAAACTTTATTCAGATTTTATTAATTCATCAATCTTTAATGAATGCAACAATATATTAACAAAAACCCCTTATACGCCATACGCAATTTAGTTTAGAAAACAACAAGGTGCAATATAAGCGGATCCCCCATGAAGGAGATGAAAAAGTTATTAGCATTCTTTGTAATTCTCTCTAACAAGCTTGTTTGTTTCTTCGAGTTCTAATTCGAAGCATAAATTTTGAGAAAAAAAGAATACAATAACAAAATAAAGGTTTTGTTACTCTAAAAAACTGATCCTCAAAATCTTGATAAAAATCGTCCCCTAAAATTTAAATCACAAGAGAGACTTAAAAGTTTTTTTTTTTGAAAAAATCGTGAGATTTTTTTAACTATAAACACTCACAAGGCTAATTAGTATTATCCAACATATCCTCAACAATAAACATGCGGAATGCATCATTGCTGCCATGGCTAGTGAATAAATAGCCTGATGCAAAAATTGATTGTATCTCAAAACGTTGAACAGAAATACCCTACCGAGTTCTATTGAACTTGTGGGAGACTTCAAGATGATTATACTGACGTGGCGAACTAGAACCTATGTATGTGTTTGACACAAAAGGACGAAATTGCTTGCACAATCATTGCGATAGCACGTTTGAAGGCTGAAACGAGTTTAAATCAAAATATTGACGCCACATAACGAAGCTATTTTGAACTCCTAATAGCCTTGAGTATGCTCACCAATCTTTGTGAGATTCTAAAACTACGATTGTCATCGACGACGCCCCAAAGAAAGCGATTGCTTGCTTTGATACCAATTGTTGGAGTTCGAGGTCTCCAAAAGCACACAAACAGTACACAAAAGAAGAAGCTAGGAGAACAACACAATACTGAATGCATTTCCAAGTGAATGCACAAAGATAAATGATCCATTAGGGTTATAGGTATATATACATAGGAGGGGCAAAAACCTCCTAAAGAGGGAAAAAAGTGCCCTGGCGGCGACTGGTCCAAAGTGCTTTCATACACATCACTACCGCAATATATCAACACTTCCCTCAGTTTATATTAGTTTACAAGCTGTGCATGATTTAGGCTCGTGAGGATTTATGGTCCTTCCAAAACCTCACAAATAAATATATAGATAAATACTCATTGTAAAGAAAAAGAGAAATTTAAAGTAGATGTACAATGAGAGCAGAGTTATTCTCATATAGCGGGGCTTGTTTCAGAAAGATACTCTCCTTGTCTGAGTTGTAACTTTTAAATGGTTCAGGGAGAAGCTACAACTAGTCGCAGGTACCCTATATGTTTCAAACCTATATATCATGTTTATTCTATTGGTAAGCTCGAAATTTAGAGTTTTTGACAGTACCACATCACCATTTACCCTTCCACGATCACTCTTTATCTTTCCATGATTACCTCCTATGCCGTTCCATGATTTCGCCCATGTTCCATGCATCCTACGATTAGTTCTCACCATATTTTTGCTCTCAGTTGATGTGCTTGTTGCTTTCACGCATATTTGTCATAACTAGAATGTTATGCCAGCAGTATCCTACGATTAGTTCTCACCATATTTTTGCTCTCAGTTGATGTGCTTGTTGCTTTCACGCATATTTGTCATAACTAGAATGTTATGCCAGCAGTATTTGTGTTCATGTAGCTCTTTCGGTTCTCACATGCTTTCAGTTCCCCCTTGTTTCATATCCAACAGATTCTCTTTCCTTTTCGGATTAGAACGCAGATATTGGAAGCATGATATTGACTTCAGAAGTTAATTATTCCTCTCATCATTGACCCTTTTTGTGGGGAAAAATGTTCTCTTTATTAATTATAAAGAGGAGAACCGAATTTCCTGAGAAATAAATCACATCCTGGGCATAGAATTCTCAAAGAAAGTGGTAAGTTAGAAAGTAGACGTCGGTTCAAACGTCCTAGTATCACTAGGCAGAGATTTAGCAGCAGTAAAGATATGCACTCTAAGAAGACTTCATGGAAAGGTTGCAACAATAGGCCTTCTCTATTCATATAATAAGGTTTTGAGCAGCTATATTTATAGGATATCTATCTTTTCCATCTTTATTTGATCAACGTCTCCAGACATGAAGTCACGGTCTTAGGATTCTAGCAGCTACCTCTATAGGATTCTACCCATTTCCATCTTCATTTGACCATGGTCAATATCTCAATTGGAAGCTATATTCTCATCTAAAACATCCCTCTCATGCTAAAAGATTTGAATACAAGGTGTCTGAATCAGTATCAAACATACTTGCTTGAGTATTCAAGAAGGTTTCCCTTTTTCTTTCTCCTCGAGAGTATTATTGACAGCAGATGAGCTCTTTTATGTTTTATTCCTCTGTAATATTGAATTTGTCTCCTTTTTCTGGTGGATATAAGCTTTGCAAGATGAGGCTTTTCACCCTTTCATATATTATTATCTCTTAACCAACTTTTTGTGCATACATGTGTTTGTGCAAAGAGTTTGCTAATGTTCACAAACCTTTTAAGCTCGTCTAGCATAGTCCATAGTTCTGTTTTGTTGAATGGAGACGCATCGAACCTTGTGCCAGAAATAGCTGAAATTTTTGCAGCAAGCCCTTCTGCAATTTGGCCAATACTTTGTCTGCTAGGAAACGCATGAGGATTGATGACAATATCTGGTATGATTCCTTGTCTGGAGAAGAACATGTCTTCCTGAGGGCACAACAGGCCAACGACACCTTTTTGACCATGGCGAGAGGAAAACTTGTCACCATCAACAGGAACTCGTACTTCTCTTAATCTGATACGTGCGAAAGAATTCTCATCATCATCAGAGGCTACAATTACTTGATCAACCCTTCCCTTTTCTACTGCATTTAAGCGCAAACAAGAATCATTATTAAGGCTTCCATTCCTTGCTAGAACTTCAAAAGGAAAGAATTGTTCTCCAATAAAGGGTAGACCATCATTGTCTAATTTCCATTCAACTGACTGTGACAAATTATGTGGGCACAATGAAGGATTATCAGATGATTGTTCATTTTTTGCAGCTTCCATATCAAAATTAAAAGACCATAAATGGCAAGATCTAAACAAGCCACGATCAACAGAAGATTGATTGATGATGATTGCATCTTCTTGGTTGTAGCCCCAAAATGGGCAAATGGCAACTATAGCATTCTGTCCATTATTTAGTTGAAAAAGATTTGTGATTCTGACAATGTTTGTCTCAGCAAGTGGTCTCTGAGGATAGAAGAGTAAGTGGCAAGAAGTATCAGACCTTGATGACATGCAAGTTGTATAAATACCAAGAGCTTGCTTCCCATGCTTTTGTGCTTGTAACATGACACGGTAATAGCCATTGTGATTAGAAAAAGGTATTAGGTTTGCTCCTAGAGAAAAGGAGAAGCAAGGATGAAGCTGGCAGTGAGTGTAACATTTATTATCATTTTCTCTTCTTGATCTTTGGAGTTCTTTATAATCCTCAGCTACAAGGCAAGACTCTTCTTCTTCAGGTCCCAATAACTCAATCAGTCCAGGATCAATATAGCTTCCAGAAATTGACAATTTCCCAAACTTCATCTTTCCTATGCAAGTTCTATTTTTCTTCACCAAAATTAAAGGCCTTAAAAACCGACCAGCATCACAGAATATGTGTATCTCTCTATGTTTTGTACTCGCTGCAATCTCAACCTGTTGAAAATATCATTAGAAGGATTCATTACGGTCAATAAGGATGATATCTTAAAGGAAATCAAACTGGTAGAAATGACATTCAAAAACCATATAAAAATGCTCAACATAAAGATACTACATGGTATGGCAATCATGTGATATACATTAAAGGACTATTTCTGAATCACTTTCAAACAAGATGAAATCCGTAGCCTCGAGGGGACAGTAAATCAGAAATCACAGAATTGCCTATTGCTGCTATTAAAACACAATACATGGCAAAAGATTAACAAATCTTATCTCTATATTACGGAATCAAAGTCTATCCCAAACACAATAAAAATGCAACTATAAGGCAAGGTTCTATGAAACCTGCTCTCTAGTGACTTCTGATCCGGCCATTGCAACCTGACAATGCTCAATAGTAAACTACATGCTCAACCTGACCTACTTCTCAAGTTTGAAATGGAGAACGTAAAGCTTGCAGGTACACCTTTGGAATTCAAACACAAAGCCTACTGTCACATTTTCAGTACTTGGCATTGTCACATTGAAGTGTGATAATGTCATGTCAAAAAAGCGGATGAATAAAAAAGAAATTTCGGGAGGATATGTTGTGAACGGGAATCAACATGCTTTCAATTCTGGGAGGTCAACTCAATGAAGAGCAGGCAAGAATCTTTGTGCACGCCGTCTGCACGTGCAAAAAGTTGTGGATTTCCTGAAAGAGGCTCCTGGAGCCATTTCAGAATGGTTTTGAAGCCTGTCATACTATTTTGAGAAGTGTGCCAACTGTATTTTTGGAACTCTCTCTTTGAATGTGAAAATCTTCAACTTGCCTTTCGTGGCTTGGCTTGGTTGACTACGACTTCCTACAGGCATCACTATTGGCAATCTTGCAGCTATAGGTTGGATGACACTTTAATCATTAATATGCGGAGACTAGTTGGGTTAGAGAAAAGAGAACAACGACTAAGGAAAGAAAAAGATGATGGGGGAGGCAAGGGTCTCGTTTCGTTGCAAGAAGATTATGTGCTTGGTCAGGGTTATATGTCAGGCTTCACCAACCTTGAACATGATCCTTCCTGAAGAATCCCTGTAAAAATCAAGTATGAGCATCAGAGGTGCCCACGAGAAAAGCTATAGAACTTCCATAGAATGGTACTGCATGGTTTCCACAGCCTTACTACATAAACTACTGGGGGAGGGGATGCTGTGAAGGAACTACAACTCCATGTGGAAATACTCAAACCCTAGATGAGGGTCCAAGTTATCCAATTTTTCAACACAAGATTGAAAGTATAGGATGCAACTAGCTGTTAGGATTGTCCCTTTTTTTTCCTTTTCCCCTACAATGTTAAACATTAAAAGGGAAGATGATTCATAAATCAAGGAGGGACGGGGAAGTGTCACTTCCTTAATTGAGTATGGGTCCATAGGGTCAAAGCAAAGATAGTTATAATAATAAAGATGTTCAGGAATTTTTTAATTGCAGTTGAAACTTGCTCTCCCGTATTCCGAAATTGAGTCATGGATTAGATCTAGTCTAGCCCCAGTCATGAAGCAATGGGAGGAGACATTTTGAGATCAAGGAACTGATTGCAGTCAATCCTGGTACAGGCGAGTATTGGCTTGAGAGCTCCTGGAGTACAGACCTAATATCAGCTTAGGATCTGTTTTGAAACTCTATAGGCCAAGCCGAAAGTCAGCAAGGTCACTTCATAATCATGGAATGGGTCTCATGTGAAAACTACCCTATCTGTAATTCAGACCTCTAAAGTCATGACCTAATGAGTTCTAGTTGAAGGGTTTCTTCAATCCTTGGAGAGTGATGGTTCATCATGTCTCTGTCACTCCCAAGTGTAGCAGATCAAACTTGACATAGTGGTCTTGGAGCAACAACTCAACCCAAACTGAGAATGGTAGTAGCAGCTCCAGGTTTGTCTATGAATTAACTTGCTCAATTAAGTTAAAATTTAAAGCTACTTGCATTAGTACTTTAATCTCTGATCTTCAATACTTCACTGAAATCCTACTCTCCTTGATTAAGCACTTAATGAGAGAGTATGGAATCTCTCGACGAAAAATCAATGGAGGCAAAAAAAAGTGCTCAAGCTCACTTGAACCCTAGACCTGAGTATGATTCTCTCTTCGTTAGCATTCGCTCATATCAACTAAGATGGGAAGTGAAATTTACAGTGGAAAAACATCTTATATGCTTGTCATCTCTCATTCCTTTTAACTATCTTTAGTTTCTAAACATCCTTGTAAGGTAATATTTTCTACATATTCGTTGACGTCAAGAATTAAATGGTGAAAGATTGAAACGTTTTGCCAACTTATTGTTAGATATGTTTTATGCTTGACCTTTGTAAAAGCCCACTGACAATCATTGGTACTCCAAATTATAAGGCCCCCATTATGAGGAGAAGCAATGTTGTGAGAACATACATTTTAGTTGGATCTTGACTAGATAATCAGATGAGGTCTATGTGACTAGATAGAAAAAGGTGGCCATATGTGGATCTAACCTTTGGGTTACATAGAGTGATTGAGTTGGTAGATGACTGAAATGTATTATAAGAAAAGGGAGCTATGTCCCTTGTTTCAGGGGTCCCATGAAACAATGAGCCGAGGGGGGTTCCAAGAGGGCCATTAGCCCCTTGATGGGGATCCTACGAGGAGTGCCTCTCAACCAAAGCTAAAGGGGATATTTCTTGGAATATTCCCTATCCAAATAAGGGCATCTTCATATTTGATAAGCCGGTTGAACTGACCTAAGTTGGGTAAACCAACTTGAGTTGGTTTGACCATTCTAAGATGATTAGTCGTTGATGTTGTCCTTGTGGAGTCTATGTATATATACCCCATTTGAAGCTTCGATCATCTATCTCTCACCCATATAGTGCTATTCCAACTAACCTCAGCCTGTCATTTACCTTAAATCTATATTGTCATCTAAGCTCGATAGTGGGAGTGCATGGATGGATGGAGCCATCTTGCTATTAGTTGTTTCAAGCATCTGAATTTCATTTTTCTTATCTGCTATACACTTTCTATCGTTTGCCCTTTTTTTTGGTTGTATTATCTTTTTTGTCTTACAATCATACCCGGTTCTTCCTCCTCTCACATGCATAAGTATTTGGAAGACTTTATACTATGGATTTGGAGATTAAAAAGTCATATAAAGTATATTCTCAAGAGTTATAAAGACTTTAGTAGTATTAGACTTATGAACAAAGTCCTATATATCTAAGTGGTCCCAAATCTCTTGTAAAGTTTATGATTAGCTTTCCTTTTTCATACTCTTTGTTTCCTCTAAACCGTAAATACTCATACACATACTCACTTATTACTACAATTTATGTTTCAATGCAAGTCTAATATATATGAAGCCGGTCGTATAATGTAACCTCTATATCTAAAGATCCAAAAAGTTTTCGGTTCCACACACACACACACACACAATGCTTTTCTAAAGAACCGAGTCCATATATACGGACTTATGAAACTACATGTAAAGTCTCATTTTCCTCGCTTTTAGTTTGTCATTTTGTATGCATAAACATGTCCTTAGTGGTCTTGCTAAAACATATGCATGCCAACCTAGCTTAAAAAGTGGAGCTATCACTATTGATTCCCCCAAATGGCTGCTAGTCAAGATAATTTTCATCTTATAGAAAGGTAATTCCTTACATGGCTAGTCATGCTCTTTTTTGCAGCAACTAATTCCCTAATGCTAGACCTCAAGTCCTGTCAAAAATCATGTCAAGGTACAAGAAGTTTGAAAAAACACTCACTACCCTTCTAAAATCTCATGATGAAATCAACTGAACCATCTTACTCCATCTTGCATCAAGTCTTTACAAGGAAATTGTCACTTCTATCTTCAGAAACTCTAAGACGTAAACATTGTTCTAGATTTGTAAAAAGATATCTCTTTCAAAAGAGTTTCAATAAACCATGGGTTGGAACTTCCTCCAATCTTTTCCCATGAAAGAGAAATTCTTAATGGAGAATTTTTATTTCTCCCTGTGGAATTGACCTTGATTTCTTGAAAACTTATGCATAAAGAATAATCTTCCACTAGTCAAACAATCAAAGAAAGTTCCTTTAAAATTTTGGAGAACATCCTTCCTTGAGACATACAAAGGTTCCTAAATCAATGACATGGAAGTAATAGAGGAGTCATTTCTGGAATGTCAATGGCGAATAGGATTTTCCCATTTGATGCAGAGGAATTCTTGTGTTGATCTTTCTTGGTAAAATACTCATATAATTGTATGATGTAGAGTTTCTCTCTCCAGTTAAAGGCTCGAAGATTTCATCCAACAGTTATTTCCCTTTCTGTTGCATCCCAAATCAGCATACTTCTCTGAACATGGGAGCAGGCATCAAACAAAAGAAACCTGTTGCATCCCAAATCAGCATACCTGTCTTAGCATTTGAGCAGGACAAAATGTATTTGATTGGTCAAAGGACTGGGCAAAGTACCACATTTTGGTGGACTAAGCAGCTGGGCAAAGGACCACATGTTTGGTTGATTGACTACAAGGTCAGATCTGGTGGATATTAAAACATACAAAGAGGTGAACACACGTCTACAATGGTAGACCAGTGTACCTAGAGATGGTTTTAATTGAAGCAGCATTATGCTGTAAGAATTCTGGTGTGGTGCCACACATATTATGCACCTTTACTTTCACATACAAAGGACCTAGGGATGCTCTCAAGATCTGCTATTGTCTCCTTATTTTTTGAGACTTTATAAGGTAAGCATTACACAATGGAACATGAGAAATCCTCTCAGATTATGAGTGAAATTTTATGAATATCTTTCCAATCTCATGCCTTCCTGTAAGGCTTATTCTCATATTAAAGATGACAATGGACTCATGCAATTATAGTGTCCGATTTGGATTAAAAGAGTTAAAAATTTAAGGTAACAATAATTCAAAACTGCACATGCAATCAAATATAGTGTAGAAAACATTTGGAGTCTTTGATTTACCCACAGCTGTAGTGCTGCCAGTAAATTTCTTAAATTCAACCTCGATTAACGTGAAGAACTCTCAGGATAACAACACAACGAAGACTAAAAAGAAAATTCCTTAATCTGTATTTATCATGGTTATTATGGTCATGATCTGAAAATACGAAAAGTTCAAGAGCTTCAGGTGAACCTGTTCATGGAGAAGAGACTGACGACGAAGATCGCGAAGATGCCTGACCAAATACTCAGGGTCTTCATGCACAGCCAGCCATTTACCATTCAAAAAAACCTTTGTTAAACGAGCAATCGAGGATGATGAGATCTGTGTCATGTCATGGGGACACAGCTGAAACAGAATATCCACGATTGGAGATGCAGGTGAACCCAAACTTATGTTGCATCCAGCAGCAAGGGTGTGAACAATTCCACAGTTGTGATTGTCGGGTGTCTCCACCATGCAAATCCTCCCAAGTGCGTATCTGTTTCTGTTAAAAAGAAAGATGAACAGAGAAGTAAGAGGACGTCCTGCTTTACTGCAAGGCCTTATACTTCGCAAATTCAAAATCAGAAACAGAAAAATACGTTTATATTTATCAAATTTGAGCTCAATTCAGGCATTTATTCCCTAATAACTATTACTAAACGCTGCTTCAGCTATGACTCACCTTTTTTATGTCTCTTTTCAGCAAATGAAAAATTAAAAAGTATATTTTCAGATATCATGGTTTGCTCACCTAAGTGAGAGGGGACCTATTTAGAAGATGGATGATGAATGCTTGAGCACTGTGGAAAAAGGAAGCTTTCTTTTCTCTTCACGCATTAATCACATATGCAATTAAAGTGCAGATGGCTTTCGAGGATATTCAAGCAACACAACAAATGGAGGTCAATGAATTCCCCTTCGAGTGTGCAGTTAAGGCAAGAGGTCGCTGGTTCCAGAATGACAACCAGCTCGTGAACACCTATTCCTCATTATCATCAGGATCATGGATCCTGACCATCAATTTCCAATGATGAGTCAAGAGATTTCTGCGTAGTGCACGAGCTAGCAAGAAGGATCGATACTTGGATGAAAGCAGGAATTGAGACTTACTTAAAGCTTCCTATCTACAAGCCTGGTTTTGAGAGATGCAGACAAGTCATGAATATGTTGCATCCTGCAACCAACAAGCCTTCTATACCAGAAGCTAAAGTCATGAATTTACAAGGGGACTCGCAAACCATCCGTTTTACTCATGAACTCATCAAGGAAACATTTGGATGGGTTAAAGATGGTATCCCATATTTGAAAGATGAATGCCATGAAGGAAAGAAGCGTACATTCATGGAAATTAACCGAGTGGATATCGAAGAAGAAGTGCGATTGTTGCATCAGCATTTTTGCTTTCCAAATATGCATAGATATACAACACCACAAAAGATACTAGTCCAACTACTATCTCATGCAGTCAAGCAAATAAAAAACCCAATCAATCTGGCACCGTATATGCAAGAACAACTCTTTGAAGCCAAAAAGCAATGGGGAATCAGAAAACTTTTGAACGGGAGTACAACTTTGACCATTCTCATCTATGCACAATATTAGAGAATATTTACGAGAAATGCCATCCATTGTGGACATGGAAAAATATGTCAAATCGACCACGGACCCAAAGAAAAAACATGGCGTGGTGATCGCGGATGAGGCAAGAACAAGTGCTAGACCTGTGATGAGAGGGTCCAAAAGATGGATGGACTTCTTAGAGGTGACTACCACTCCAGCTGCCAAAAGAATTCATTTGGTTTCGAAATCAACTCCGGCTAAACCAACCTCCATCACGAAAGCGGAGTTAGAAGAAGCCCTTCAAGCCACTCATACATACAAAGATGTTCTAATTGGAGAACCTCCTATCATACCTAAAACTTGGCTCAATGTGGATGTGGCACAACTTAAACCAATGGTCATCCATATGATTCAGAGTGCCATGGACACCCAACAACAGTTGGTGGAAGCTGATAAGGAATATGAACAAGCTCATATAGAGAAAAATCAATTTAAAACACAGAGCAAGAATTTATCAAACTAGGTACTAAAGACCCAAGAGGAGTTTTAGAAGGTGAAAGAAGAATTGGCCGCAGCAACCAAAACAATAGCAACATCGAACATTGAGAAAACTACTTTGAACACTCAAGCCGGCGAAATCAAGCAAGGCTATGAGAGTGCAGAAAGAGAATATAGAGCTCCAAAAGAAATATGAACAACGTAAAGCAGAAAAAGCACGTCTCGTGACTAGGAGCAAGATTTCGAAGACACAAATAAAAGGGTACATGGAAGATGCTGACTCATTAAGGAGCCGATATAAAGAATTAATGACTTCGCTATTATTGAATCAACCAATTGAAGCATCATCAACACTGAATGATGCAATTCAAAGCCTCAAGTCTCGATTCGATACATACTCAATTCGATACATATGCATATGAGTTGAAGACAGAACAAATGCTACGTGCACAAGGGGAGTCAAAATATGCCCAACATATGATAGAGCTAAGAGGAAAATGGAAAGGGTAGCTGACAAATACACAAAACAATGCAAGCAAGATGCATATCAACTTCAAGACTTATGTGAAAGCAAAATCAAAGTAGAAGCAGAATGCAAGGAGATAAAAAGACAAAGCAAGAATAAAGATCAAATAATCGCACACTGCCGAGCTCAACTATTGAAAATTCAGAGTGACAAGGAAACTCAACTTAAGAACATGGGGACACCAATAGTGCAAGACCACAAACTGGCTACTAAGGAGACTGAGATGCGTCCTCTTTCTCCCCCCATTGTTCAATCTCCAATACAAGATCAACATGAGACAAAAGTCAATGATATACTAATGCCTTACACTATAGAGCTAGAGTAGAAAGAATGGACATTATTAATGTCTCGTATGACCCAGAATTTTGAAGATGCGGTTGTACAAGCAATGAAAGAAGCAAAAATAAAAAGCAGCAAACATGCAGGTATATCAAGACAACTACCCAGTAGGATCCGGACCAAGATTTGAATTTCAAAGCCACTACTTTAAATTATACTCAAGAAGAATTGGATGTGGCCGATCCTCTCTCGCAAAAAAGATTTTTGGAGAAGACTCCAACATTGCAAGTGCATTGGCAAGAAGCACCATATTTATTACATGTAAACCCTTCTTTTTGCCCAGTGCAAAGATGCCGACCGTGACCAATGTTTTAGGAAGAACATAAGAACGGCACTATTAATAAACAATGGCTCAATTTTCCCTTATTACCGAGCCCGCCTCACAATTACCTTCTTACTGAAGATTATATGATTAAGACAATTGAATTTTGGTTAACCAGACATGCGCATGTCTCAAATCTCACTATTAATCTCACAAATAAAATACTCAACATGATAAAAACCGTATTGAAAGTTTTCAAACACATAGAGTATACATTTTTGAACTTCATCGATATCAACCAAGGCACATATGTCTTGATTGTTGGTCTTTCCATTACACCGAGTCGAATAACTATCATGACATATTACTCACGCCTCATGTTTTTGTCGAGCCTTTATTTACAAACCTTCAAAGAAGCGTTTTTCACAAGATTTTTTGAAGTGGATTTAAAAATATTTTTGAACACGTCATTTAATCTCAATGCCTCACTTGTAACATATGAGCTAAAATCTTTTGCGGATCACCGTCCAGTTCCACATGATGGAGATAAATCCGCACAATGGAAGGGATCCATCCTCAATGAGGCTAATCATATCAACCAAACTCAAAAGAAGGTCTACCAAACCTAAATGTGTCCCCATCAAAAGGCTGTCGGGGACGATAGAGTTCAGGAGGAGGAACTTGTGGAGGGAGAAACGAGTCAGAGAAAAAGAAGAATAAAATAAAAAAGGAGAGCAATTCATTAAATAGTACTCTCTACCCAAAGCTCCGCAAGGGCACAAATCAGGCTAAAACGAGACACAAGCTGAAAGAATGCATATGGTGAATATAAGGAATAACAAAAGCATCAGACTAAGGCTCGGACAAGGTAATAAATAGCCTATGAGTCTTGAAGGCTTCCTCGATCGTTGGTAACGTGCGATTAAAGAAACATACACAAGGGAATTAGAGCATGTGGTGGGAGAGGAACAAGTTGGTAAGAGGTGAATGAGGATAGCAAGCCTCATTTACCTTATGTATCCCAAGTTCTGCCACTTGTGTGTCAAGAAAACCCGTAGAAGCCTGTCAAGAGACGACAAAAACTAAGAGGGGGAGAGTGTTTCGAAGGACTTAAGACAAAGATGCAGAAGAACGAAATAATGAAAAGAAGGCCCCAAAATTTTCAAGAAATGGCTACTTTCCTTTTTCCAAAACCCATTGTATAACTGTGACAAACGTTGTAATTGATCTAGAGGAGTCCTCAAGATGCATGACCAATCCCTGTAAGAACTTAGTGATTTATAGAGAAAGTGCCAGTCTCTCATGTGAAAGGACCAAAATTAGGACGCATATATATAAGTCACTTCTGACTCTTTCGTAAGGACTTTTGCTATTTTGAAGAGTTAACTTTCTGAAAATTCGAATTTTCTTCTTTTTTCTTGTGTATTTTCTTCTTCATGAGCTTGTATATGTGTTTGAGTGAGGAATGTGCACCTAGAGGTGTTGTTTACCCCCCTTCTCCATGTCATTTCGCTATAAAAGTGTGTGTGTGTGTGTGAAGCTTTGGAAGCATATAAGTGAGAGTTGGTGTTTCCCGCCTCTAATCCACCAATAATCCATCTTGAAAATGTCCCTTTGGAAAGGAATTCTTCAGTGGCTGCGCCAATTTGTCCTTTCAAGAGACCTTCAAATTCGTCCTTCAAAATTTGTCCTCAAAATTAGTCCTTCAATATTAGTCCCTAAAATTCGTCCTTCAAAATGAGTCCTTCAAAATTAGTTTTCAGAATTAGTCCCCCAAATTAGTGCTTCCGAATTAGTCCCCCAAATCATCCTTCAAAATGAGTCCTCCAAAATTCGTTCTTGAATTAGTCTTCTAAATGCATCTTCAAAATTCATCTTTCAGAATTAGTTTTCAAAATTTTGTCTTCCAAAATTCGTCCTTCGGAATTATTCTTCAAAATTAACCCTTTAGAATTCGTCTTTAGAATTCGTCCTTGAATTAGTCTTCAAAATTCATCTTTCCGAATTAGTCTTCAAAATTAGTCTTCAAAATTAGTCTTCCAAAATTCGTCCTTTGGAATTAGTCTTCAAAATTAGCCCGTTAGAATTCATCTTCAAAATTAGTCTTCCTAAATTCGTCATTCGAAATTAGTATTCAAAATTAGCCCTTTGGAATTCGTATGTAGAAGGTTGCCCAAGTTGTCCTCCGAATTCGTCCTTCTCATGGCATGCAGATTCAAATTTCAAATTCGTCCTTGCGTTCAAATTCGTCCTCGAGTTTGTCCTAATAGAGCACTGCCGAATTCGTCGCCATCACCACCGCCAAGAGAATTCGTCTCTAAAAGGTAATGGAGTCCGCGAAGTTATGCTTCGAACTGCAAGAAGTGGTTTTTGATCCCCGGTGGGGGAGTGGAGAAACTTCAACGATATTCAACTAAGTCACACTCGTCACATAGAGTTCATATGATGTTGAGAGCAAAATAAAACAAATAGAGAGAAGATCCGCCGAAAATTCGTCTCCATTTAGATGCATACAGAAATTTGTCCCTGTAAATCGCCATTTTGTAGAGCTTCAAAATTCACCCACCATATTTATTCGCCCTTTTCCATGCAACGCAAAAGAACGGTAAAATTGACATACTTGATGCATACTAGATACTGCACTCGGGGCTTGATCTCGGGTGGCCCAACTTGGGGTGCCATGTGCTATCCAAGGGCATTTCCACATACTGATAGACTTCTTAAAAACCGGGTATAATCATGTCTAAAAGTTGAAGCGAATTCGTCCAATCTGAATTCTCCAATTCGCTTATTCTCAAAACCCAAAGAGGATTTTTCTTTCGAATTCATCCTCCCATCCATCTTCTTCCCCATGCGTCCTCGGATTGCCATGCAACTCCCAAGCTTGCCTTAGCATGAATTGGTCTTATTTGAAATTGTCCTAGGTTTGAAGATAAACTCGGAGGAAACTCATCCTGTAATAGAGGAAAATCATTTCTCTTCCTCAAATCTATCTATGTGTAGAATGCACCCTTGAAGGACTCCTCAAAGTCAAATTTAGCAAGATTTGCCTCTCAATCGACTTCAACATTTGTCTTCTCTCTCATACTATTCAGAAAGGATCTCCGAACTATTCGCCTCTTCACCATTCCTCGGCATCGCAGCTCGTCAAGTCGGCCATCTCATTCATGGGTGAATCAAAAAAAAATATTAGAGGAAGTATTGAATCAAAATGTCGAAGGGAGTATTGATTCATAATGCCCGTTTTCAGAGTTAGATTCTACAGGCCATTTTAAGTCAGTAACATGTCAGTACTGGATTTGGGCCACACTTCCAAAAACAGCTTACTCTCCCTCCAGTTCTGTCAATCAAGTGCAGCACGCATGCAGAAGAATTAACGGTGCAGTAAATGATTGAATTCGGCGGAGGGCACTCTCGTTGCCTGGAGATCTACATAAGCAGTAGTTTGCACTTGTTTGGGGATATATGAGGAGATCAACCGGCTTGAGAGGGAGATTCAAAGATTTACGAAGTTGAGAGATACACCCACAGTCTTCTTGAGTAGACTCTAGTTTCTGTCATTTTTGGTCTTTTTGTGTTGTTGTGGATCTGTCCAGCTATTCTTGAGTGTGTTTTCCATGGTGCTACTCATTGATTACTCTCTGCTCATTGGTGCTACTTTGTCCACTGTGAAAGAAGCTTCTCTATGGTGGATACAAAGTGAGGGCTTCATTGTGGGGTGGAAGGGGTGGAAGTTGGCACGACGATGAGATTGGGTGTTCTAGGATAGCTCATGTAAACTGGAATTTGTCACATTTCTTTTAGAAGTCACTTGCAGGATTCATATACTGTTTGTGTACCTTCTATGTGTCTAGTAGTCTAAGATCATTTTCTGAAGTGACTCTCTAGAGCGGCTAAACCTTTGTACTATTATCAAGTGTTTTTTCGATCTTAGTAAAGTGGACTTTTGATCATCTCTTCATCAACTCTGTAACTCTTGCTCTCTCTTTATTTCTCAGTTTATCTTCTCAAGTCGCAAGCACCTGCACACAATCATGTTACAGCGTACACTTCCCTAAGGAGAACACCCCTTGATTACAAGGAGCACTGGAATCATAGACCTAGTTACCCCCTCTATAGTTTGTCAAGCACGTTGGGACACTTGCATTTTTGTGTAATAGGATACCCCAGTGCCCCCTCTACACTGCCACTTTGTTTTTTGGTCAAAGCATGATGTACAGAGGTTTGATCGAGCTCAAAATATCACCATCATATGCATCTTTTCGAGAGCTTCAGAATGAAGATGGCATTGACTATATTTGGGTATTTGAGCTTAGAGATAACACTTGATTTGTATCTATTGTTGCACCAAGTATCGCAATAAACATCGCTGTGTCAGAGGTGCCATGTGAGGTAGATTCTCCTAATTTGCATGTATTATTGTCCCATTCCTACATTAACTACCATGTCTGCACATGTCTTCATACACTTGATAGGGTTATACTCACGGATTGAAAATTAAATGAGTGTATCAATGCCGCCACCATATGCACTTGCTTAACGATAGAGATTTAGTCTCATCATCACAGGTTCCTAACACATTGTGAGCTTAGGTACACATGATGAATCATCATCCTCATGATGAAACACCAACTAAGAGTTTTGTAACCGAAAAGGTCATATTTATCCCCATCTCCTAAAAACCCTAAAGAGAGGAGTCATTACTCTACTCCCAATCTCACTACTCTCAATAGACCATTAAAGGAAGTAGACGTAACCTCTTCTTCTTTAGAGTCTTTAGTTAAGACTCAATCTAACCATTGACTATGTGATCTCCCTATTGTCTTTGATAGAAAAGTGCCACTCTATCTAGACAATCTAAAGAGTATAGACACTCTCTCCATCTCTTCTAAGGAAGAAAGATCTAGTAGTGGAATCTATTCCACTTTCCCTTTCTCTTAAAAAAGAGATTTCTTTGGCTCAACTCTCCATGCATGAGAACAATGAAGCTCTCAAATTGTTTCCCTTCATTATTAGTGGAGAATCAAACTCCCATATGAAGGAAAACCAATGAATGCATGATAAACAAAAACTATTTGCCATTAACATTCGAATTTCAGCTTCCAAGAGAATCTTCATCATCAGCATGCTCCTCCTCCTACTCATCATCATCATCATCAATAACATTATCATCCTCAAGAAAGGGATCATAATTATGAACCGAAGATGATGTCCCAATATTGCTACTAGGTGTGCCTTCCCTCAATGAGTGTGTGTCAAAATTGGTAGCTTCATTAGGTCCATCATCCATAGGACCAACTTCAGCTTCTCTCATATTTTGCAAAGCAAGAAGACGATCTTCATCTTTTTCCTTGTTGAACATGTCCAATGTTATCTCCATTCTTTCAAATCCCCTTTCTTTCACCTTTGACAATAGCCTCAAATTAGTATGTATGTAAACAAGTTTATTAGCATTACAAGGTAGCAATCTAGTCTGCCTCTTTGTGTATATGAGTAAATAAGTACCCCGATTCCTCTCACATGGAGAGGCACATGATCCTTAAGATAAAACTTTAATGGCAAGGGATTTCAATTTGGATGTGCAGCCCTCAAACATCTCCCACCAACCCCTTCACACCTTCTTGCATTCTTCTAGGATCATACTAGGATCATAAACAATGGGTGAAGCAAATAAACCATAATCATTTTTGTACTTCTCATAATCTTCCCTCAAGTCACCCATCAATTGCACATTTCCATGACAATACTCCAAAAATTTTATCCATCCTTCATGCACCTGAACATCACTTTCGTGATTCTTATGTTTCCATATGGGATGCAATATCAATCCTACTGTGTGCAATGGTGTATGCATCATGTCCCATCTATCAATGCATAAAGTTTTGATATCATTCAATTTTGATTCATCAACACCATCCATGCTTTGCAATTTCTCAACCATAGGATCCATGAGCTCATATATAAGCCCCATGGTTGCACCTACCCTATCACATAAATGAAGAATCTTCAAAATTGGTGCACATAGCTTTACAATAAGCTTTGCATCATGCCAAAATGCATTAGAAAACACAATATCATACACCTCAATGCATAAGGCTGACCTTAAGCATTTTAATTTCAGAAATTTATTATTCACAAGCAATTTTCTGAGTCCTTGTAAGCATCTATCATCCAAAAGATTCTCTAACGTGATATAATAATATGCAAAACCTGTAGGGGCAGGTTTTATCAAGTCCCTTGAGCTAAGGGATCTAAAACGTGCTAAAACTTTCTCCTTTCTTGTCACAAATTTCACAATCTTGCATGCACTTTCAATTACTTTAGACACCCACTCCAATTTGCCAATGTCTTCAAAAAGAAGATCTAGGCAATGGCATGCACACCTTGTAAAAAATATGTGTGACCATTCATTTCTCCTTCCCTTACACAATTGGATGCATTATCCATGCAAACTTGTACTACATTTTAAGGACCAACTTCAATAATGATCTCCTTCAAATGTTGAAAATAAATTCACCAGATTTTTGATGACATGATGTATCAATAGATTTCAAAAATATGATAGAGTAAGCAAGAAAGTTGATAATAGGTCTATGCCTAGTATCATACCATCCATCGAAAACAATTGTGCATCCATATTTTCTCCACTTTTCTTTTATGATATTGAAGTCATTTGCAATGACTTGGATCTCATCATTCAATTCAGTTTTTCCCAATGCATAAAAAAAAGGGGCAATAAAAGCAAGATGAACATTCTTGCTAGCTTGTCCACTTTCCTCCATATCCACATGTCCATGCATATTTTGTGTATCATTTGATGCATGATCAATACCAACATCATCCACAATGTCATCTACATTTGGCACATTAGAAGTGCCTACATTAGCATGTCCAATTGACTTCCTCAATGCTTCCTTCACATTATTGGGGACTTTACCACAAGGTGATACACCATAGCCTAACAATCCCAAAATATAAGCTCGGATATGTGAAAGGCCTCCATCACATTTATGTGAGCAATACTTGCATTGACAAGTAAATTGCCTTTTCCTCAAAGCCTTCACTTGGAAAAATATATCCATTGAGAGACAACCCATTGATGTTGGAAAAATATATCCTACTAAGAGACAAAAAAAGAAAATAAAAATTAGAATCTTCAATCAATATGACCCCTGAAGACCAAACTTTGAAGCCATGAAAACTCTCTGCATTATTTCAATTGCTTGCTGAATAGAGGGATATAAACTCTCAAAGAGTCAAAATTGAGCAAACGGCCTGCACGTGCCACAATGATCAACATGAGGCTTGAGCCTTGAGGCACAATGCACAGTGCACGTAGTGCTCACTGCTAAGCGCCCAATCCTCAGTCACACTCAGAGGGAGGAGTCGCACTCAGAGGGAGGAGTCACACTTAGGAGTCGGGATGCTAGACTCACACACTAAGTAGTAAGTACAATGCACATAGTTCATATTATACCTCTTGGAAGTTGGCATGATGCTGGTCACGAATCACGATGTGTGACAACCTTAGGCTCCCAGTTCGTCAAGACTCAAATCGAAGTCGATGAGAACATAAAATTAAATGCATATGTCAGCGTAAGTTCCAATCATGCATGTACGTTTTCATACGTATGGAAAATAACTATGGTTGGATGGATCATGTGCTACTGAGCAAGGGGAGTTTCATGCATGTACGTACGAAAATAACTATGGTTGGATGGATCATGTGCTACTGAGCAAGGGGAGTTACGGAAAATTGCTACCTAATTTTACCGTACCCTGTTGTCGGTTGAGGCCACTTCTGAGACTTGGCATGAGAGCCAGCGTCGTGTCTTACAACATGAGAGATGTATTGTGATTGAGGAGATGCAAGATGGGCTTTTGACACCGTTCACTGGTAGCGAGCTTCTAGATGCATTGCATGACATGGCTCGTGACAACTGTCTAGACGATGATGGTCTTTCGCCTTGGTTTTTCCTCAAATACTGGTGACTTCTTGGGGATGGGATCTAGCTTGCCTTCCAAGAGATCATGGAGGGGGGCCATCCCCCTCCTTCGCTTGTCGAGGGTCTGATTTTTCTTATTCTCAAGGAGGGGGGCAGTTGGATGATATATGACACTGGAGTCCGATCACGCTTCTCAACTCTGCCTACAAGATTCTTGCAGAGGCTTTGAGTTTGAGATTGGAGCCGCCTCTAGAGTCTCTGATCCATCCTACTAAGACTAGATTTTTCAAGGGTCATAGAATCCTTGACAACATCTTCACCTTATGGGAAGACAGCTCCCTAGCTAGGATGTGTGGTGAGCCTCTTGCTATTCTTCTCTCGGATTTTGAGAAAGCCTATGATCTGGTGGATTGGGTGTATTGGGCTTTTCTCGAGGAAACCATGCTGTGTATGGGCTTTCCTTCTTGTTGGAACTTGGATCAAGGGTGTTGCTTTCCTCTATCGGTCCGCCCATAGCCAGGTCTTGGTTGCGGGAGGCCGGGGAGAGAGGTTCAGTATTTCGCAGTCGGTTTGATAGGGTTGCCCCTTGGCTCCCATTCTATTTCTCTTCTTTGTTGAGGCAGTGAGATCTTTCTTGACTCCTTAGGACACCAAACTTTAGGGCATCAGATTCCGTGTTAAGGATGAGTATCTGCTGGATGCTGAGTCTATTGACTTGACACTACCATTTACTTGCAAGGAGGGAGGCCAATTTGGTTTGATTTGAGCATGCTCTGGATAGATCTTGTGATGCATTAGGTGCCAAGATTGACTAGCACAAGTCTTGTGGTTTTTGGATTGGTTCCAATGATCCGCCTAGGTGGCTTCCTTGTGGGAAGTTTCAGTGGATCCCCCCTAGCATGGTAGTTAGGTACCTTGGCTTCCATATTGGTTTGGATCTGTGCCTTAGAAGCGGATCTCTCCCCTCCTAACCATCGGGACGAAGTTGCTTCAGTGGAAGTTTGCTTGTCTCTCTCTGACTGGGCGGGTTGTGGCACCGAATCGAGTTCTTTTGGCTACGATGTGGTATGTGAACTCTTGTTGGATCTTCTCGAGTTCCTCTATTAGCTAGATTCAGTATTTAATAAGGAAATTTTTAAAGTATGGCCGAGATGGTAGCTCTCATGGGGCTAAGGTTACTTGGTAGGTCCTCACACTTCCTTTAGAGCACGGTGGTCTCGGGATCATTGACTGTGCCAGTCAAAGCAGAGACATGCTCGGCAAGTTCATTGTGCATGGTCTTCTTCCAAGCCTTGAGCTCTCGAAAGATTTTCTTCGATAGAGGCTTGGACTCTTTGTTCCTGCCATGGGTGGACCATGGAAGCCTCAGATCAGATGGAGATGAGGCGTACGGGCTTTTCTCAACGCAACAAGGACTGTTTAGCTTGCAATATCTTGAGATCTTGGGTGCAGCTTCGTCTTGCTCTTGTGCAGCTTGCACCCTCTTGTATTGAGGAAAACCTCCAGAAGCTTATTACTTGGAACCCCATCATCCGCTCGGAGAGAGGGTTCATGGTTGATTCCCGCCCACACGTTTCTTGGGGCGAGTTTGCCAAAGGCCCTCGGTGCAATGTGACAGACTTGCTCATTTTTCAGAGTCTTCCTATGGTGCGTCAACAAGACCAATGTATGGCGATGCGTGGTGCATCTCAAATGATTAGGGATGTTGAGGCCACGATTTCGAGGGACTAGGGGACTCAGGCTGACCCTCAGCGGCAGGAAGCTTGGCTTGGAGCATTTACTCAGACCGAGGTTTTGATTGCTACTCGAGGCATCTATTAGGATGGGACCCTCTTCTTTAAGATTTGCAATGAGGGGCAGATGATTCGCTCACAAGTCGAGCCTAAGATCATTGTGGATTGTATCATTTAGAGCATTCGGTTGGTTGGCATGCGTGGTTCGGACCGGCAAATCAATCCTGATCTGGCGGACATTCAGACTATTTTCGGTCGGCATCTTTGGGTCCGGGAGGCTCGCCCATTATCTTGCCTCCTTAGGGACCTAGAGTGGTAGTGGCGTGATCCTCTATCCTCGGTGGAGGGCCACACTATTCCCTTCTTTCAGTACTATGCTAGGCTCAGGCAAAGGATCATCAAGGCACGCATCATCGAGGCACGCTCTAATAAAGTAAGTCTATGATCTAGGGGTACGGCAGGTTAAGACGGATCTGAAATCGGACACCGTTTGATCATCCGTGTGTATGACCAAAGATCTCGAGTTTAGACTTACTAGGAGGTCTTGTGCTCTTGTGAACAAATGATCCACTTAGCTTAGTGGTTAAGTCTCAAGGATGTCAAGGAGGAGGTCTTGGGTTCAATTCCCATGGGGAACATGGGAAGAGTATTTTGCCCAAAGAGATCTAGATCCTTCTAGAAGCATCCACTTGAGTTAACTCGAGTTAACTGGGACACTTGGCGCACATGCAATTACATGGCCGACACATGGATGGTTAGTATCCACCTACCCAAGAAGGCAATCCCCTGGAGAGAGCTATATATAGAGGCATTTGGTTGGGAGGACAGTCATCTCTCTACCATGTGGTGGTCGTAATCCTCGTTCTCTTGCATTGGTATCAGAGCAAGCTTTCATGGTGACCTTGAGGGCTCATCATCTTTCTTAAGCTCTCATGGAGTCCTTGTAGGATCCATCATCATCTTCCTCTCAAACTTGAGCTTCTATGGAAAGCTTTATGAGACGATGTTTTAATCGTTCATCTTCAATTTTTTGTATGGCGTTTTCGGCTGCAGCTGTGCAGAGATTCAGCCTAAATCCGGGGTGGCAAATCTGAAGCTGGAGATTGCAAAAGTTCGATTGCAAATCACGGCTACATGTCGGGCTCGAACCAACGACCACTTTCCTCAAAGAGCTGCGCTTTATCCAATACACCATGACGCGTGATTTGTAAGAGTTCAAACGTTTCATAGCTTAGAACTCATCACCTCATGAAACGTACGAATTCTTCTATCCACAAGCGCAGGCATCGCATATAGTACTTTTGCGTATAGCTTACAACGACTGCAATCCATAACTCAGGGTGTTCAATCAGCTTAGCTCTCCATGAAATCCGTAGAGATGGATGTAATTTCGTACTTTTTTTCTCCAATTACTCGCTTGTGGACAGAGTAGCTTCAGAGTGATCAATTGGATCATGGGATGCACAATCGGATACGCATCATTATGATGAACCAAAAGCATAACCGTTTTTGAACTGAGTGCGTCGCCTTCGGCAGAATTTTTTGATCCCGTTACCTCCTCCTAAAGCTTCAGAGAATAGCAAAAGGCATAAAATAGAAGTGCTGAAGGCTATAGGACAGTGAGTGCAGGGCTTGAACCAACGACCTCACCGATCACCGACGTCTATCTAAGCCACAACAGCAAACTCAGTTCGACGTTGATTTCTTATTTTTCTCATAATGCTGTCACAAGCAAAAGTGTTGTACTACTCAGAGATGCAGACCGGCACAACCACCACTTTTCGAACCCATAACCTATGGTTTGAAGGGATCATGTATCAACCACGATCCCGTATGGTGTGGAATTTTACAAAGCAATTATATATTGTTTAATTCTGAGGGAGAACCTCAAACACCAAAAAGTGCCACACAATTGTCTCACTTCTACAACCCCGTGGTTGAACATGTGACGTTTGCTGAGAATCTCATTTGCTGAGAATCTCATTTCCATATAAGGATTTGCAGCCAATTTAAGTTTGCATACATTTGAGTTCAAACAAAATTCAAGGAGGAGGAATGAAAGAATTCATTCTCTGCTTATAAGCGATCTCAAGCCAACGTTGAGGCTTCAATTCTTCAAAGAAGAGGACAAGAGGAAGAAATGGTCTTCAAGAAGGAGTACATAGTTTTTCTCAAGGACCAAAGGATCGAAAGTGGCTTTTCCAAGGATCAATGGAAGGACATAGCTTGATGGAGAGATAAGTATTTTCTAAGTTATGTTTTCATTTCAATACTTGTTTTTCTCCATGCTTTCATATAGGATGCATTTTTTTCAAAATGATGCAAGTTAATGAAAGCTAAATAGCAGAGAATAAACATACTGAAATGGAAAAGCATAAACATATTGAAAATGTTTGTTAAGCTTAGGCATGCACCAATATATCACCGCATGAGAAGATGAAATATTGGTGAATAACATAAAATATGAGTTCATGCACGAAAAGGGAAGAATGTTTTCATGCATAAAACAGTTTCCTTCTTGCTTGAAAAAGATAGTTGTAGATCAATTTCTTGATCTATATGCTCGATGTGGTGTGTCCTCTTAAGTGCAATATGCACTGTGGGTTGCAATTTGAAGACTCAATGGGGAAGAAAAATAGCATGTACAATGACACAATGAAATAAGAGAAAGAAGGTGAAATTAGGAGTTTAGGAGTACAAACAGCTCAAAAGGGGATTAGGAGACATAAGCATACACCTGCATTCTCAACGCTGGACTTCGATTCTAAACATACATGCTCAAGACTCTAGTCTTCCAACTAGCTGCCCACAAGAAGATTGGCCAATCAGTGCTTGCCCACTACTCACTCAGAGTGCCAAGCTAGCTGATTCCAAATCTACCAAGTGGAGCACTAGTGGTAAGCTAAGAGCTCTACACACACAAAAGAAGGCAAAGCTTCAGCTCTGCATTTCTTCCTCAAGTCTCTCTCTGAGCTTGTCCTCCCTCTTCTCCCCCCCTTTTGATGATGAAGAGGCCTACTTATATAGTTTTTCTGAAAGTGAAGGATAGCAAAAGGGGACAAAATTAGTTTCTTCTTTGGCAGAGAGCATCTGACAATTTTGGTACTCTGGAAGCTTCCTTCTTGGTCCACTTTTCCTGCCCCGTCACTATCTTCCAAATTTTTGTATTCGGCGCCGTCCACCGTCCATGAGTTCTCCGCGTGCAAGAGGCTGAAAATTTAGACTATATGGAGATCTGGGAAATTTAGTCACTTTTTCAAGTGAAAAAGTAGACTAAATCAAAAGTACACCCTTTTCTTAAAAATTAGACTACTTTTGAAGTAAGTAGACTAACTTCATAAAATTGGTGAACTTTTGAGTAAGTCGACTAACTTGTAAAATTTGACTAAAAATCGACTATTTGGTCAACTTGGGAAAATCGACTAATTGGACAACTTAGGAAAATCGACTAATTGGACAACTTAGGAAAATTAGATAACTGGGAGTATTGACGACTTGGGAAAATAGGTGAAATGGGAATTTAGACAACTTGGGAAAATAGGTGAAATGGGAATTTAGGCAACTTGGGAAAAGAGGTGAAATGGGAATTAGACAATTTGGGAAAATAGGTGTAATGGGAAAATAGGCAACTTGGGAAAATAGGTGAAATGGGAATTTAGTCAACAATAGGTGAAATGGGAATTGGACAACTTGGGAAAATAGGTGAAATGGGAAAATAGGCAACTTGGGAAAATGGGTGAAATAGGAATTTAGGCAACTTCATGAGCTGGATCCCCCTTCCAATTTCTTGCTCTTCGCTTCTTCTCCTTCTCCTTTTCTTCAAAATCGAGGTAACTTGCCTTGTGCTTTGCTTCTGCATCTTGAAAAGCAAAACAAAAAATACAATATTTTAAGGGTGTATCAAAGTACTCCGCTACAGGTTGCCCACCACTTAGACATTCTCCGTCCTCGGAGTAAAATAATATTTTTTTTTTCCTTCTTTTTTGTTTCAAGTTGGCATGGGACCTGCTCGTGAGTTGCGGTATCCTTCATATCCTGATAGTAATGGGACATGTTACTTTGCTAATAGCTGGATGCTTTTGTCTTGTTCCTGAATGCCCACCTTGTAGGTTCTTAGATTTTCACTCTTGCATAAGATGAGGCTGAACAACAAACAAACTCCTGCTGCTGCTTAAGGTTAATTTTCAGCTGATAACAAATGGAAGCTCAATTTTTCAGTCTGCTCATTCAAAAGTGGCAAAAATCGGCTGCTCATTCAAAAGTGGCAAAAATTGGACTGTTGATGCAACCTGCTGCTCATTTATAGGCTGCTGCTGCGCTCATCTGAACCAGTTCTGGATCGCAAGAACTCTTAAGAGCTGGGATCCGCAGGCGACTGGATGCAATTGGATTGGCAATGGATGAGCAGATCGGGAGCGATCGATGGATGAGCAGCACGGAGGATGGTTTTGGAAAACTCAAGTAGGCTAACTCATGGAAAAAAATCGACTTAAAAAAAAAACTTTATTGACATGAACATGACCAAAAAAAATCAATCTAAACACTCCAAAAAAATCGACCTTCCTCTTAAAAAAAATTGACCTAACAACCTTTGAAAAAATCGTCTTTTTTTTTCTTATAAACATGACAAAAAAATCGACCTAAACACTTAAAACAAAATTCGACTTTTTTTTTTTAATCGAATAAATAAATCGACCTAATAACTAAAAAAATCGACTTAGAACTTTACAAAAAAAATTCGACCTAAAACTTAAAAAATCGACCTAAACCAAAAATCGACTTTTTTTTAAAGAAAAAGTTCGACCTTTCTTAAAAAATTCGGCCAAAAAAAAAAACGACTTTTTTTTTTTCAAAAAAAAAAAATCGACCTTCCTTTGAAAAACAAAAATTCGACCTAAAAAAAATCGACTTTTTTTTTCTTTTTTTTTTTTAACTAAAAATAATCGACCTTTGTTATGACTTGGAGAATAAAATGACTTGACCAAAATCACTCAATCGATTTATTTTAGGAAATCGACTAATTAACCCACCAAAAAAAATGAATGACCTCCTCCAGATGGATAACTTCTTTTCTTTCTTGACCGCTTTGCATACTTTGGATTAAGTCGATAAATCCTTCCTCTTACTGGCTTAGCATCATGAATGAGTGGAATAGAATGCTCTCCAAGATGAACAAGAATTCCTTCTAAGTCATGGTAACTCCATGCAAACACATCCTTGAAGTTTTGCATGAAAGTGGTTACCTAATGGAGCAAGGATGGATGATCCCAAAGCCATGTTGCTAGTAAGATCGGTTGTGAGTGTTCCTCATTTCCAAGATTGACTTGCCTTACAGGTTGAGAGGTCATGGCTGATTCTTCGTTTTGGTCTTCAAAAATACCTTGTGGATAGGCCGGCGATTCCTCTACGTTGATTTTGGATTCCTTTTCTTGCATCCATGAAGGTGAAAGCTCTTTCATCCAGGGTATGTCCGATGATATAGGTAAGTCGTCTATTGAAGCTCTTTTCTCCTTTCCTTGGGTCAAATCCTTCGAGACTCCTTTCTTTCCTCTCCTCAAGTCCATGACGGGTTCTCCAAGCCCAAGAGTTTCTACCTCTTCAGAGTCTCCTTCACAAATAGATATGCCATAACATGGAAAGGCTTCCATCCATTCCAAAAGATCTTGGTCATCGTTTATTTCAATTTCATTACATGCTTCCGCGATAGGAATGTGTTGTTCTTCGAGAATAGTGAAAGAATGAGCATTACCTCCATGAGATCCTTTCGGATCTAAGTGTACTTGTTTCTGTACTTTCCCTGGCGGGTTAACTAAAATAGTGTCATTTCCCCAATCATGCATGGCTTGGATGTGCCTTAGCCATGGCCTCCCTATGAGTAAAGGAAAGCCTCCATTGACCTGCGGTAAATTTAACACCACAAAATCTAGAAAGAATGTCAGCCCGTCCATCTCTACCGGTACCTTCTCTACAATACCAAGAGGTTTAACTCGACTCTGGTCAGCCAAGGTTATTGTGAACTTTGCTTCACCTGAAAGTTGGAGTCCAAGTGATTTGAGGGTAAAATCTGGCATGAGATTTATGCCTGAACCTCCATCGATTATTACTCCATTTATAGTTATTCCATATATAGTGACTGATAGACATGGACTCCTGAAGTCGGTTAGAGAGTTGGTTGATACCTTTGTGAAGTTCTCGGAAATTGAAGCTTTCATCAGGTTCGTTGGAGTGTGCCCACCACTTATTGCAAGCATTGTCGGAGGAGACAATGTCTCTATGATCCCTATAACTTCACTTCTAAACCTTTCATCCAGTCTTAATAGATCATATAATGATACCTGCTGGAAGGTGTTCTTTAATATTTCCTCCGTCTTGATGATGGATGGTATTGGCGAAGGTAGAGGAGGCTTGTTACATGAATGGAGTTCCCTCATCGTTTCTTCAAAAACCTTGTCTATTTCCTGCAAAACTTCAGAATTTTTCGTACCTGAGTCTTTTTCTTCGAGGACCCTTGCGTTTGCTTTCTTTTTCTGGGCTCTTGTCTGAACTCCTTGTTCTTGATCCATTTCTTGCAACGCCACCACTCTAGCTTCTGGACTTGAGCTGAAGGATGGACTTGCATTGAGTTCTTGATTTCTTTCTTCTTTCTGTTGTGAATCAGGTTCTAACTCTGGAGCATAGCTTGGAGTTTCTTTTTCTGGTCCATGATTGTGCAGGGAAACATCTCCCTGAAGTTGACCAAGATCACTAAGTGGAGTGGCATGAATCTGGGCAAAAGAGTCGATTTCAAAAAATACTCTATTTTCCTGAATTGAGTCATCCTCGGAAAATAATTCTACTTCCAAAATTTGACCTGTTTTAAGTAGACTATTTTTAAAAGCTTGGGCAACTTCAAGTTGACCATTTTTCAAAAATTGTTCTACTTTGTGAAGGTGGTCATTTTTACAAAATTGTTCAATTTTTTTAGTCACTTGCTCCTCTTTTAAGTCGACTTGCTGAACTTTACAAAATTGGTCAAATTTTGTAGTCACTTGCTCCTCTTTTAAGTCGACTTGCTGAACTTGACCATTTTTAAAAAATGGGTCAACTTTTTTAGCTGAAACAAATCGTCCATATTTCCCTGGGGCATCACACCCATTCGGGTCCTCTTTATCAGATAAGTACCACCGTGAGTGTACATGAGAAAATTGGGTACCTGGATATTTAAGAGTGCTGCTCTCTTCTCTCTCACTTGAATGAATTGCTGGTTGCTTTCCCTTATCGACAGAGATAACATTGACTTGGTAGGATGGAGCTGATCCGCTTGTAGAAGCCTTCTGCTTCGGACAGTCCTTCGAATAATGATCCATTGTATCCGGGCAAAACCTGCATGGTGGAGATCCTTCTGGGAGGGAGCATTTTCCTTGAAAATGCCCATATTCGCCACATCTATAGCACATGATAGGACGAGCTGGTCTTCTAAATGGGGGTTTTCTTTCGTTAGAGGAGTTTACTTGAGGAGTGGTATACATGCTTTCGACTTGAAATCTTGGAGTTGGTAATAGGGGCTGATGTACGGATACACTTGGTGATGCCCAATTCGCTTGCATTCCCTTGAGAAAATAGCAATCTCTTGCTTCATGGCCTGGTTTTCCACAAAATTGACACACCAACCTCTCCGGACAATCTTGAGAAGAATGTCCTGATTTCTTACATAAGGTGCACCAAATCGATGTTTTTACCTCTTTTTGCGTTCTAAGCTCCTCCGATTCTTGTCGTAGTAGAGCTAGCGCTTCATCCCTTCCTTGCCAAGTAGCTTTCTCCTCTTGCAAGGTCTTTTGTAACTTCAAGGCTTCTAACTCTCTTCTTAGTTGTGCAAGAGGATCACTTGTAAATTCATCCGTACCTTCATGATCTTTGAACTGGACTCTTGCTGCTTCGATCCTTGAGGCTGCAGCTTCAAATTCCTCCAATGGTGCATCAGTTTGTAGCAACTCTCCAAGCTTTTGCTGAGAAGTTTTTGGTAGAGCCTTCTCTACCCATTTCTTGACTAGAAAATCCCCAGGATTGTGAGGAAGACGAGAAACTAACGACTTCACTCTGGTCATTAGTTCAGAGAATGCCTCTCCTTTTTGTAGTTTAAGATTTTCCAATTGATCAAGAATGCATTCTGTGGAGTTACCTGGGGTAAATGTAGTTGTGAAGGCGGTTTTGAGGGCATCCCAGGTGGTGAAGTGTGCCTCATCGTGTTGATTGTACCATCGATCCGCGAGCCCTTCAAGAGTGGTCGGAAACAAGGCAAGGAAGGCATCTTCTCTCTGATGTAAACCCCTACTCTTACATAGGGAAAGAAACCTCCTAACGTGATCATCCGCCAATTCCCAGGTTGTCCAATTCCCATTTCACCTATTTTCCCAAGTTGACTAAATTCCCATTTCACCTATTTTCCCAAGTTGCCTATTTTCCCATTACACCTATTTTCCCAAATTGTCTAATTCCCATTTCACCTCTTTTCCCAAGTTGCCTAAATTCCCATTTCACCTATTTTCCCAAGTTGTCTAAATTCCCATTTCACCTATTTTCCCAAGTCGTCTAATTCTCCCAGTTGTCTAATTTTCCTAAGTTGTCCATTTAGTCGATTTTCCTAAATTGTTCAATTAGTCGATTTTCCCAAGTTGACCAAATAGTCGATTTTTTTAGTCAAATTTTACAAGTTAGTCGACTTACTCAAAAGTTCACCAATTTTATGAAGTTAGTCTACTTACTTCAAAAGTAGTCTAATTTTTAAGAAAAGGGTGTACTTTTGATTTAGTCTACTTTTTCACTTGAAAAAGAGACTAAATTTCCCAGATCTCCATATAGTCTAATTTTCAACCTCTTGCACGCGGAGAACTCATGGACGGTGGACGGCGCCGAATACAAAAATTTGGAAGATAGTGACGACGCAAGAAAAGTGGATCAAGAAGGAAGCTTCCAGAGTACCAAAATTGTCAAAAGTGTCAGATGCTCTCTGCCAAAGAAGAAACTAATTTTGTCCCCTTTTGCTATCCTTCACTTTCAGAAAAACTATATAAGTAGACCTCTTCATTATCAAAAGGGGGGGAGAAGAGGGAAGAAAAGCTCAAAGAGAGAGACTTGAGGAAGAAATGCAGAGCTGAAGCTTTGCCTTCTTTTGTGTGTGTAGAGCTCTTAGCTTACCACTAGTGCTCCACTTCGTAGATTTGGAATCAGCTAGCTTGGCACTCTGAGTGAGTAGTGGGCAAGCACTGATTGGCCAATCTTCTTGTGGGCAGCTAGTTGGAAGACTAGAGTCTTGAGCATGTACGTTTAGAATCGAAGTCAAGCATTGAGAATGCAGGTGTATGCTTATGTCTCCTAATCCCCTTTTGAGCTGTTTGTACTCCTAAACTCCTAATTTCACCTTCTTTCTCTTATTTCATTGTGTCATTGTACATGCTATTTTTCTTCCCCATTGAGTCTTCAAATTGCAACCCACAGTGCATATTGCACTTAAGAGGACACACCACATCGAGCATATAGATCAAGAAATTGATCTACAAGTGCTCATTTTTGGCACGCCCGGTGGGACCTTGGTTGCAATTTGAACTTGTTAGAAGTTCAGCCCTTAGAAGTATCGAGTTGATGAAGAGCGTTAGAGAGATAGTCTATGACTCATACTCGCTCCAGCTATAAGGAAGGATCCCTTAGTCCCGTAAAGACTCCCATAAGAGTTATCAACGAAAAGGATTACACTACATCCCTCCTAGAGCTCCACCACTTCCATTTCCATTTCCTGATGCATCATCGTCGGGAGGCATATCGGATCGGCACTCAACGCCTCCTTCAACGGACATGGAAGCGATGGGGGACGACTTGACTAACTTGCTCTCTCGGATCAACATCACACTTCCTTCCTTCAAGGCAGCTCCTCATGAGGACGACAACCTGGGAAAATAGGTGAAATGGGAAAATAGGCAACTTGGGAAAATGGGTGAAATAGGAATTTAGGCAACTTCATGAGCTGGATCCCCCTTCCAATTTCTTGCTCTTCGCTTCTTCTCCTTCTCCTTTTCTTCGAAATCGAGGTAACTTGCCTTGTGCTTTGCTTTTGCATCTTGAAAAGAAAAACAAAAAATACATTATTTTAAGGGTGTATCAAAGTACTCCGCTACAATAGTTAATGCTCAAGTTTATGCAAGTGAACAATTATATCTTTAAATTTTATTTTTTTTTAAGCTAGCAAAAATGTTTGTGCATGGATGAGTGAAGAACATGCATTTTCAAGCTCAAGAATTGCTTGATTTAAGTTTGGGGCACGTAAGGAGAATGCTGACACGTGCATGCACACACATGCATTTGCATGCAAGAACAAGCATTCACATATGCATGATTGCTTGTTAAGTAGTTGAATACTTATACTTTCGTTACCTCTTATTTCTAACTTGACTTAGATAGCTAGAGAAAATAGTAAACTAGGTAGTTGCAACTTGCAAGTGTCGCCCTCCCTCGATGAGCCCCCTTATTTTGTCTTGTTCTGCACTCACTACGAAGGAATCTGCCGGCTATTAACACGGAGATCGATGCTATAGTTAATCCGCCCAGCCGCGTAGTGTCCCGTATTTACTCTCTCACTCTCTATAGAAGTGAGCTCCCCCCCACATGGCTTCACACATGGGTGCCACATGGCACTCATGTGTGAGCCCATCTAAACAAAGCTAAGAGGTGGTTCACACCTCTTCTTAGGGGTTACTCCATATAACATTTCCTTCCCCTTAGTTCCATTTTTGTCCTCAAAAATGGTATTGGAAGGCCTGATAGAAAGAGAGAAATAATAGAATCATCACTCCCACTATATCCCCATGTATAGAAATACATGGTCCTGTCTCCGTGTTGTTTCCCCATATCCTTCCCCTTAAGAATACTCTTGGGAAGGTAAAGTAAAATTGGGAAACCGTCTCTTAAGGGTGCTAACCCGCTCCCATGTGGCACTATCTTATGAACTATCTTTCCACTTTACTAGGCACTCTTTATACAAGTGACTTCTCGTCCGTTTCTCTCTAGTGTGTAGTATGCTCTCAGGCTCATGTGGAATTGATGGAACAGAACTAGGCTCTACTACCTCACTATCTGAAATGAGGTTGTCAGATTCACCCAGCCTTTTCTTAAGTCAGCTAACATGAAAAACTGGATGGATTTGACTATTCTCTGGAAGTTGGAGCAGGTAAGCCATCTTTCCTATTCTCTTAAGTATTTGGAAAGGTCCACAATACCTACGAGATAATTTTGGACAAGGTCCCGTCTTCATGGTTTCATACCTAGATGGAACTCTAAGATAGACTTGCTCTCCTACCTCAAAGTTGATATCTCTCCTTTGAGGGTCAGCATAGGCTCTAGCTCTATCCTGAGCTCTCCTAATGTTGTCCTTAGCAAGCATAAGCATATCATTCATCTCTTCCAAGAAGTCCTTTGCAGCTTGAACTTTCTCATTCTGCAAGCCTACTGCATAAGGAGCTCTTGGCTGAAACCCATACATAAGCATAAATAGACTATGCCCGGTGGAAGAGTGCTTGGCACTATTATATGCAAACTCTACTATAGGTAAGTACTCTTCCCAATTAGTTTGCCTTTCATTCACATATGCTCGAAGCATATCCTCTAGGATTTGGTTAACCCTTTTTGTTTGTCGATCCGACTGTGGATGCTCGGTCGTACTCATGCTAAGTCTCGTATCCAACCTTTTGAAGACCGCTCTCCAAAAGTGGCTAGTAAACTTTCTATCCCCATCGGAAACTACGTCTAAAGGAAGACCATATAACCGGTATAGGTTCTCTACAAAGAGTCTAGCCAACTCTGGTGTCTTCACTGTAGTACGTGTCGGAATAAACCTAGCCATTTTTGTTAACCTATCCACAATTACCCAGACTGAGTCGTGCCCTCTCTGTGTCTTGGGTAATCCGGCTATAAAGTCCATGGAGATACTCTCCCACTTCCCATTAGGAATATCCAATGGGTGGAGTAGTCCTCCAATCCTCAATCTCTCAGCTTTGTTGACCTGGCATTTGTTGCACTTAAGCACATACTCTAGGACGTCCTTATGAAGTCAAGGCCAATAAAACTGCCTCTTAACAAGATCATAAGTCTTGTTAACTCCTGGGTGTCCCGCACTAGGTGTGTCATGACACTCATACAAAATATGCCGTCTCATCTCAATATCTCTAGGGACACACACCTTTCCTTTATATAACAGATATCCATCATGGACACTGTAATTTTTCCACTTGAATCCTTCTTGAGTACCCGTCGATACTCCATCCTCACTGGAAACCCGTATATCACGATCCCCATTCTCTATGGCTTCCCAAATCTCGGAATATGCAGGATCAAGCCTACATTTTCCTCTAAGGGACTCAAGTAGCTCTCTAGTGATCTGAGTAAAACTGAGTCCATTGAGCATAGGCATGCGGCTAAGTGAATCAACCACTACATTAAACTTTCCCTTCCTATACCTAAGCTCATAATCAAACTCCTGAAGGGTCTCTACCCATCGGGCCTTACGACCTTTACGGTCTGTTTGATTAGAGAGCCACTTAATGCTCTCTTGATCAAACACTATCGTGACTTTGGCACCATATAAATAATGACGCCACTTCTTCAAAGCATGGATAATTGCATACAACTCCTTCTCATAGACGGAGTAATTCTTCTGAGCCGGTTCTAGTTTCTTGCTCTCAAAAGCTACTGGTCAACCATCCTGTACTAAAACCGCTCCTATAGCAAAATCACTCGCGTCAGTCTCAACCACAAATGGTTTGTTGGGATCTGCTATATGTAAAAGTGGAGCTTTAGCAATTGCTACTTTCAACTTCTCCATCCTTTGCTTCTGTTCGTCTCCCCAATGAAAGGCTTTCCCTTTCCCTTTAGCTGTTCCGTCATCAGGAAAGCAATCTTGGCATAGTTCTTAATGAATCTTCGATAGAAACCTGATAAACCTAGGAAGATCTGCAGCTCTTACAGGTTCCATGGATCTGGCCATTCCATAATAGCCCTTACTTTTTCAGGATCCATCTGGATTCCATCCTGGGAGACTATATGCCCAAGGTACCTAACCTCTGTTTTGAAAAAATCACACTTTGATTTCTTAGCAAAGAGTGAATTTTCTCTTAGAACTTGAAATACTTTCCTCAAGTGTTCCAAGTGCTCCTCTTCTGATGTACTATAGATCAGAATATCATCCAGAAAGTCTACTACAAAATGTCCTAGATAAGGCCGTAAAACACTATTCATGAGCTTCATGAAAGTGGCAGGAGCATTGGTGAGACCAAAAGGCATCACCGAAAACTCATAGTGCCCATATCTAGTCCTAAATGGAGTCTTAAGGACATCCTCTTCCCTAATCCTGATTTGATGATATCCTGATCTAAGATCAAGCTTGGTAAAATACCTAGCTTGATGTAACTAATCAAATAGATCTTCCAATCTAGGCATTGGAAATCTATTTTTGATAGTTACCTTATTAAGTGCTCTATAGTCTATACATAATCTCATAAAGCCATCTTTCTTTTTAACTAGGAGCATTGGCAATGCCCATGGTGAGTTACTAGGTTTGATGAAGCCTTTATCTAAATAATCCTGCAACTGCCTCTCAACCTCCTCATGTTGAGAAACACTAAGCCTATAAGGTGGTCTACAAATAGGGTTAGTGTTAGTAACAACCTCTATGGCATGGTCAATGTCCCCTCTCTCAGGTGGTAGCCCTTTAGGTAAGTCAATGGGAAAAACATCTCTGTACTCAAACATAAGATCCTTAAAACTTTTAACCACACACTCTTGCAAAAAAGAATAGTAGAAAGTCCTGTTCATATTTACATTCATAGCATGAAAATATACATCTGATGAACTTTCTGTACAATGCTCCATATCATGACTGTACAATAAAAACATGTCCTGTAGATGCTGAGAATAACAGAGACTATACAACTCTAGTGATGAAATGAGAGGTGCACTAGGTACGTCTCTCTCTCCCTGAATACAAACTTTACTTCCATTCTTTTCAAATTCAAGTGTGTTGTTTTGATAGCTACGTTTAAGTGTATCTCCCAACCCCCATAGCCACTCTCTTCCTAAAACTAGATCTGTCCTCTCCATGTTCATAATTTGGAAGTCCATATAATCTGTATATTCCTGAATCTTGACTTCCAAATTGGATACCATAGTATCCCATATTCTTTTATCTTGCCCTTGCATCATAGATACAATATATTTATGTGCACTAGGCTGCTGGGGAATCTTTAATTTCTTGACCAAAGCATAGTTTATAAAATTATGAGTAGCCGAGTCATCTATCATGACCCGCACCTTGGTCCCGTATACACTACCATGTAGCTTAACCAAGTCATGTGGTCCAAACTGTGGTGACCATAATGACTGAGTCAAACAACAGGTGTGCTCTATATCCTCGTGCATCACCTCCACTCCCTTGCAGCTAGAGCTCCCTTGAATAGGAAGGGTCTACACTAGGTGGACCGCCTTTTTGCCCTTTTCCGGGGCCGTACTAGACTCTGGTCCCTTCTTCTTTTCCTCCCCCTTCTTGAGTGGACAGTTCCACTGAGAATGGCTAGGAGATAGGTACCTAAAACACAGGTTCTCTCTTTTGGCCTTCTCAAATTGGTCTGTGGATAACCTAGCCCTTGTGATCTTTGTTTTTTAATAAAAACTTTGTTTTTCCCAAAAGGAAATTTTTTCTTGAATTTAGTTGTGCTAAGAGGCTTGAGGGGCTGATCCGTCTCCATAGGAGTATACTGAGGACGGTTATGGTCCTCATAAATCTGTGCGTATTTGTTCGCCTCCTCAAACGTCTTACGCGCATTCCTTCTGACTTCCCTCTTTATGGCTTTGTCTAAGCCCCTAACAAACCCTCTGGTCTTCTGAAAATCATCTAAGCCCTTAAGTTTCAAAATGATCTCTCTATAGTGGGATAGATAAATTGAAAGAGGCCTACCTCTCTGAGTAATCCTATCCCACTCATCCCAATTCCTCTCCTCCTCATTCTTAGGAAGAAACTCTTTAAGAGAAAGAGTCTCAAACTGAGTCCAATCAATAGGAATGGAGTTGGCCTCCTTAAGACTCATCCACCATTTGTAAGCACGTGGGCCGAGGGAAAGACTCGCCTCTAGCACACGGTACTCTGGTGGGGTGCCCTTCAATTGATGCAAATCACGCCACTTTTGTAAAAAAGTGTAGATTGCATCCTTGTTCCTGTCTCAGTTATCCCCTGTAAAAGTAGGTGGCTTCAAGTCTTTCAGGAGGGGAGCTTCCCTAGAGCTCTCTCCTTTGTGTTTACTAGGAAGAGAAGTCTCTTTCCTAGTAATCTCTAGAGGAATAGGAGGAGTCTAGCTAGGAAAGAGGTGACACTAGTCTCAAGTGAGATCATTTGAGACTTAAGCTACTGTATAAGAGATGTGATGCTACCCAGATCTCTCTCTAATTTAAGGGTTTGTTCTTTTAAATCAATGAATTGGTCACGAGTGACAAATTCATCTATAAGTTCTTCATAAGTGTATTCTTCCTGTGAAGGCTCTTTTACTTCTAAGTTCTCTTCTACTTCTTGCCCTAATTCTACTTCTTCCATTCTAGAATCAGGATCCTCTAGTTGCTCTTTAGATGGAGAAGTGGTTTCAACTACTTGTTTGCCTTTAGTTTCCATGTTTAAGTTCCCTTCCCCCGTTTGCTAACTAGAGTGTATGAAAATGAATGGAAGTAAAGATCAAATATGCAAGAAGAAGAGAAATATAGCACAAGAGCACTTCCTTGTTACAAAGTAAAGCTGCGGAAGCAATATCGAAGTGGTCCTTGAAGCTTTAGGTCGCTGATTTTGAATCCTCACCAGGCCCAAACAAAAATTGGAAATGTCCGGTTAGTCCGGGGAGGTTCTAAACACCATAAACCATCCAAAACAACTCTAAAAACACGTGGGAATAGCCCCAATCGGACAAAATGAATAAAACTGAGCAACTTCTGAGATTTATCAATCCTCGCCAGTCCAAGAAACGTAGCCCAGCACCTGCATTTCAAAAATTTGAGACTATCCCAAGTGAAAAAAGTGGATTTGGAGTCCAGATGACGAAAAACTAGGCCCGAGAGTGACTGCCTAGTTCTTGCTGAAGCGCTGCAGAGAGATTTTGGTGGGGTAAATCTCGTCCAAATCCAACACCGATGGATTTTAAGCGAAGCTTAGAAGTGTAGCTTCGAAATGTGACCAAGATTTTTGAAATCGGATATCGTATGGGGAAGCTATGGTGCGGAGAAGTCGGATATGTCACCGATGTGAAGTGAAAGAACTCATCTTCATGGATGGATGACTTTGAGAAGCTCAAAACTGAGGGATTGAAGCTATTTTCAATCAACCCAAGACCCATAACCCATCTCCGTAGCCCATATTACATAGATGCATCACTATTCTTCAAAAATCTATATCCAATCCATGGATTTTATTCCCCGAAAATCAAAGAAAACTCGAATTTTCAGACCACCACTGCTTTCCCGTCGGCTTCTTTCGCACGGGTACTACGCTTGGGATTCTACCCGGCGGTCGGACGGCCTGCTGTACTGCGCCCGGGAGTCTTTTCGATGACCTGACGGTCTGCGCGCCCCCCGTTTCAGTACTTAGTGGCTCTGATACCAATGTCGCGCTCCCTCGATGAGCCCCCTTATTTTATCTTGTTCTGCACTCACTACGAAGGAATCTGCCTACTATTAACACGGAGATCGATGCTATAGTTAATCGGCCCAGCCGCGTGGTGTCCCGTATTTACTCTCTCACTCTCTATAGAAGTGAGCTCCCCCCCACATGGCTTCACACATGGGTGCCACATGGCACTCATGTGTGAGCCCATCTAAACAAAGCTAAGAGGTGGTTCACACCTCTTCTTAGGGGTTACTCCATATAACAGCAAGGCTCCTTGCTTCCATGCAACTCAAGTAGCTAGTTTGTTTTTTCTCAAAGGTGATACTTAGATATCACAAATTAGGAGTCTCGATTAGAAAAAGTAGGCCTTTTGAAAATCAAGTATTCAATTTTCTTGCTCATTGGAGTGGCAAGAAAATAGGGCTACTTGAAAGTTTCCATGATGATTCTAAGTTTAGGAAAATTTAGAGTATCCTAACAACAAGCCTAGATGTTATCGTTAGCTTGGATTTAAGAAATCTTACATCTAAGTAGGATGATAAGAGTTTTCTTAGATACTTGAGCACTTCTCATGAACACTCTTATTTGATTTTATCCCAAGCCGTGATCAAAATCAAAATAAAGCTAAATGGAACTTACACTAGATGAACTTTTAAAGTTCACAAGATAGTTGTTCTATTCCATAAGTAGCATCCCTAGTAAGGATGCAAAGTGCCAAGAAAAACTATGAAGCTTTTACAAGTTTTCATTTGATTTCATCCCAAGGAGTGATGGAGATCAAAGGTTGAACCTCAATTGATCTTTGACGTTCAATTGGAGGATGTTAGGTTCCATAGTCGCATCTCTAGTAAACGATGCAAACTTGCTAAGCAATCATGGAAACATGAAAAAACTCTTTTAGAGAGTTAAACTTTTGGTTTCATTCAAGCTAATTGAAGCCTCAAGAGTAAGTTCCTAAGGACTTGAAGCAAAGTGTGAACTTTTCATTTAGGAACAGAAAGTTCCAAGAAATGGATCTCCAATCCATGAACTTTTCCTAAACAAGCTATAAAGTTCAAAGTTACGTGTTCAAAGTAGCATTACTATTGGATCAATCATCAATAGATGCTTGGACTTTAAAACATAATTTTGATTGGTGAAATATGTTTAAAGTACTCTAGTAAAATCCAAAGATTGACCAATAATAATGAAGCTTGTATCAAACTCAAGAACAAGAGTCAATATCATATAAATGAAAGTTCAACTTAAACTTTCATAGTGGAATGGGAAACCATATCCAAAAGGTGATATTTATTCTCTAGTTTGATACTCAGGAAATGAACACAACTGAATGAGTAAACTTTCTGGATATTGTTTGAAAGAATTTCTTTCAAATATCCTTCTAGCATTGCAAAAGATTCCAAGATGAATCATTTGCTCAAGTTATTTGATTCCCTAGAAGGAATCTCAAGTCTTTGAAGAATAACATTCTTCCAAGTACTGAGAATAAAATTCTTCAAACTCTTTCAGAGCAAGTAGTTCCCCAGATGTCCCAAACCACCGGTATTGGTAATTAAGTCCAAATATTGATATAACCTAATGGTGTATCAAAGATTCTTAGCTTTGGAATCTGAGATGCATCAGTGTATGCTTCGACTGAAGTTCAAGGAAAGATCTCTAAAAATTTTGCAGGTAAGCAAAGAAGCTTTAGATAGTTCAAGAGATCTTAAAGCTAAAGACTAAGTCTTTATTTTAGTCGCAAGGTCAATTAGACTTGATCAAGCTTGGCCATGATTGTCCAAGAGTATGCGATTGGAACTACTCTGAAGATTGCTCAAGTATTGGCAATAAAATTCCTATTGGAAAATTATGAAAAGAGTAAGCTGTTCCAAGTTTGAACAGAGTGAAGGAATTCAAAGTATGTAGTCTACAACTGTGAAGACGGTACTTAAGTCTATGGAAGGCAAAACATAATGTTTGCCTATCCTTAAAAGGATTTTGGTACAAATCCAGAAAGCATGAGCGGATGCTTAGACTTATGCAGTAGAAAGATTCCTGTAAAGTCCTTGCAAGGATAGGTACCTAAAGCATCAATAAGAAAGGAATCTAAAGACAAGAAGTCAACAACTCTTATCACTACAAATTGGTCAAGAATAAACCAATTGAACATGAATGCGTGAAAATTCAAGTACTTGGAATTCAGATTGGTTTTCATTTGAAAACGCTAGCAAAGAAGAATGAAAGTTCCATCAAAAGGTTTTCAAGTTCCCAAAGAAAAGCACAAGATCATGAAACGATCATGTGAAGGGATCAAAAGAAAATCTAGTTAGAGACAATGCCTGAAACTTCAAAATTATCGTAAAGAATTGAAGAAAGAAGGTACTCTATCAAGAGATGTTTAGACTTTAGGATAAGTATCACCCACACATTAATGTGAATATAAAATAGGGTGGTATTTGACACCAAATTTTATACTCATATTGATGTAAGAAAGATGGTATGGGACATCGGACCGTGGATGATAATTATCTTTTAGTCCTAGATTGGATCTTGAAGTTAGGTTTGATCCTCAAGGGGATTAAAACTTCAAAGAAAAGTTTAAATTCAAGGAGGATAAAAGTAGTATCTCAAGATATTTCGTATCTCAAGATATTTCAAGATAGCTTTAAGGTGACAGAAGATATGAAGAAAGTAACTTCCAACATCTTCTTGAGACGCTTCAAGATAAAGTGTTGTTAATTCGGAAATATTTCATAAATTTCTGAAAAAGTTGGACTTTGTTTTGAGTTGATTTTTTCAGCTAAGGATTTGATTGACTAAGTCAAGCACCAAGTTCCTAGTGTAACTTGGTAAAATTCACTCTTTTGACTCAAAGAAATGCACAAGAATTGCATTCCCAATAAGGAGTCAAAATGATTGAATATGACCTGAACTTAGTCTCAAGTGAAGCATTATTTGAATACAAAACTCGTCAACAGAACCTCAGTGGGTTGACATACTGATATTGGTTACCACACCAGTATCTTGTGGTTGGATGATGTTTTCGATTTGCTTTGAATTTTTTTGAGAATCCATCTTATTTCTCTTAAAGATAGAAAAATTGCTTCAATACCCTGTTGAAACAGTTCTTTGAGAAGTTAAAGTCCTGAGTCATTCTTGATCCTTCTATATAGAGCTCTAGGGATCTTCCTATCGCAAATTCTTTGGGCCTATTTCCAAGGTTAATTGTACATCTTTCCTTCCACAGTTTACACAAGGCATCTCCTAATAGCATTCCACAAGGGTTCAACTGAGGACTCTTCAACAATACTCCTAACTTTCTCACTTCCACAGCACGAGAAGAAGAGATGAACAAAGTCCTCCTCCACATTGAGACACCTCTTAGACCATGGCGAGGCGTGACATGGTTTCTCAGCTTGGGCATTGGTCCACATGCCAGGTGGAGAACTCACCATAGTAAGACTGCTTTCTTCATTTCAATTAATGGATGTCAAAGACCCTAAAACTTCATCTACCACCTAATCCAGGCCCACATGGTGTTCCAATTTCAGTTATGTGGAATTCGACCTTTTTATGAATTTTAGAAATTTCGTTGATACAGTTACTGTTGTTCCACCATAGCACTTGCACACAAATTTCTTTATTGATAATTATATGCTTTGTAGTTTGAATTAAAATTTTGAAAGCACCATGTGTATACACTAAACAAGGAAAATGAGACGAGCAATTCATTTAATTTGTGAACTGCCCTGGATACAAGAAGAAGTATCCTCGTGAAAATCGACAGATAAGGAATTCAACCGAGAAAAGGAAGAAATATATTATCAACCTTACATATGTTCTCGTGCAGCTAGCATCTAGATTTGGTACAATCTAAATGATAAGTCTGGTGGATTGGAGCTGGAAAAACCATGAAAAAAGTTTTAAAGCTTACATGTAGGAATGCGCATCTTGTTTGAACACAGCAGGTACGGGAAAATGTGCTTGTCGGAGATGAGACAATGTATAAAGAGGATTTCTGCGTTCTAGATTTGCAGCTACTCCACTAAGGCCAGCAACCCAATTTCCTGTAGCCAAGGCACTCTGAAAACCATTCGTCAAAATTGACCCATCCATGTGTATCTGCAATTTCTGCTTAAAGCTATCTGCATGTGTGTCTGATTTTTCCATCTTCTTTTGCAAATCTTTCTGAAACCGGTTCACTAATGTCCTGAGCTTCTGCATGAGAAGTTCACCAGGTAATTCCAACCTCTTGTTCTTAAATTCATCTGGGTTATCCAATTTTCTCCGCCCAAGAAAGCAAGCTAGAAGGCAGTTGAACATATAACCCAAAAGCATAATTTTCTGAGTATTATTTGTTCCAAACTGTGGTAAAAGAAGATTATCAAGCACATCCTGCACTCGAGCATCCATACGTATGTAGTTTTGTAGATTGTACATGGCTATTTCTTTGGTTGTTTTGAGTTCAGATAAAGAACTCTCCATGCCAGATTTAGATGTGATTCCCATCTCTTTGTCTGCATGATACAGTGAATAACTCAACAACTCTGTCATCTCATCATCGGAGGCATCCTCACAGACCCTCTCCACTAATTCCTTATCATTTGCTACCCCCAGGGCTCGTAATAGCATACATGCTGGAAGAGAGCTCTTCAGTCCAGGAAAATAAACACTTAGAAAAGGTATTCCGTGCCGAATTGTTGATGTCACGTTAGAGAATGTTAGCTTGGCAATAGTGGGAAAAACTTGGAATGGATTATTTTCGGAAAATGACCTGTAAGTACACTTCAGTCCCTTAGTTTTCCCCAGTGATGTACAAAGCACTCGATCCACAGTCCTTTCTTGGGAAATTATCACCTGCAATCGTAAAAGACCATCAGATTAGCTATTCAAATTGAATATAGATTGGCAGTGAAAATTTCATTAGACAAACCATACATTACAAAGTATTCAATTACAAATGTGCCTTGTGTTGTCTTCATCAGAAATCACGATCAAACAGAACAAGCAAGTTCTAACTCAATACTCAATTATTATACATATTGCAAACGTTTTTATATTCTAAGTACATTAATTTAGCAAAAGGAAATATGCTGCAAATCATAGTCCAGGCACTGCATTCATGCCACAATCGAATCTCCAATAACTACTAAATGTATTAGAAAAATTTTCTGTTTCACATTCCAAAAATTATTTATAATCCTCCTAAAAGAAAAAGAAAATTATTCTATCACATATATTACTTGAAACGATACTTACTCAAACTCTATTAGCTATACATATAGATAACATATCGGACAGTTCTGAATGAAACTCTGAATATAAAGGTTATTGACAGCCACACTGCATAAACCTTCTTGTTGGCCCCTGTACTCTTCATTTTGTTATTGCTTCTACTGTCCATTACACTCATGAAGCACTGCTTTCAGCCCCTTCTAAACTGTTTTTACCCCGTCCCTTTTGAACTGCATTTCGCCTGTGATTGCTACAGCTTCACCAGCCCACATGATATGTTGTAATCCACTTCCATAAATTATAGCCTGAATAAAACTGACTTATGCATTCATAATGCAGTAATTTCTTAATTTTGGCTCACATTTCCACCTGCCATTGCCGCTTGAGATAGAGTAAGTCTACTCTATCTTTCAAACTGTTTGTTGCAGTTCCTTTTTTCCAATGTACTTAAGTCACACTACAAGGCTAGAGGTTCGTACTTCAAAAACATGCGACATGGTGGTGCTCTAATGCAATCAAACTATATGAAAGAGAAGTTTAATTGGTTTTACCACACTACATTCTCAAGAAAGTTTTCTTTGGAACCAGGTAGGGAGTCACATTTGGCAAAAGTTGCAAAAAGGACACAACACAACGTTGCTAGTGAAAAATGAAAGTCATCATTAGGACCTCTGCATCATGCTCAGTTGCACGCTAAAACACTACGAGAGGGTCAAGCTTGGAAGTAAGTGAATTCATTATATTCCATTATGTGGTAAATCATAAGGTTGTATTTAATCTTGGTTTCAATGTGCTATTCTTTGTATTATTATTTTCTATATGTTTCTAAACTAGTTTTTTGTCCATTCTAGTGTGGACAGATGGTTTTAAAACAAACCCTAAAAATAGAGAGAACTCATTCCATTTCACACTTTACAACTTGAGAGAATGGCATGCACCAAGCGGACTGCAAGGAAAGACCACGTGATCTATCTTAGCCATGTTCAAGGAACTCAACACCCACCATGGTTGCAACCCCACGAGAGACCTCAAAGTGGTTCCCACACCACCTCTAGGCGCCTCTCACATGATGGCACACCCTCTAGGAGTAATCCTTCGAAAGAACACAAAGTGACAAATCAGCAAAAGGATTGGTCTCAAGGACATTCAAATGCAGAGCCTGATGATGAGCCACTACAAAGGACACCCATCAAGGCAAGGCCCAAACAAGTGGAAGAAGAAAACAAGTCTTAGGAAACCTTTGAGGAAAGACTTAATTTGTTTTCCAAGGAGCAAGGTACTAGTCCAAGCAACATGGAAGAAGAACTCTCATCCCTAATGTCTTAGATCAACACGAGAGTTTCCTCCTTCCATGGTGGTGCTCACAAGGACCCTAAAGACCATGTGTGGAGATTCGTCTCAATATGCAAGAGTCGTGGTCTCTAACAAAGGCAAGATGTTTTCTTCACCCTATTTCCTTCCACTCTTGAAGGACTAGCAGATAAGTGGTTGATTCAATATATTGAAGACCACTTCCACACATGCGAGGCATTGAAAAAGAAACTCATATAAGCATTTAGGCTAGGTTATTCCATAGAAAGAACTCTTGACAAATTAGAAAACCTGATTTACATGCAAGAGAATCACTGATGGCAAGGTTAACAATTGGACAAGGTGACTTCATGATCAGAACTAGGTGGAGAAAGCACTCCCAAGAACTAGCCAAGAGAAACTTTGAGAGCTTCTCTGACCATATGCCACCCTGAGAGAATTTGAAGCTTAAGCCACTAGGATAGAGGAAACACGTGTACACTTTGGAGCTTGTCAAGGTAAGAGCCCTTCTTCAAATGAGAACTCTGTAGCAAATCTCTGAAGAGAGTTGAAAGCTCTAAAACAACAAAAGGCGTTCAAGGAGGAAAGAACTAAGAGCCTTTGGTGTTCCCTGCATGCAAGTCAAGGGCACACAACCCATGATTGTCCTAGGCATATGACCTATTAGTCTTGTCGAGAACACGTTCATGAGGTCAAAGAGTACTACTTCTTGAAGGGTTCGAGAGCCCAAACTTAATGCAAGGGCAATCACATAATGTTCAATGGGTAGGAGAAACAAAGTCTCCTTTTTTGGGGAGGCCCCCCAATACAAGAACATCGTCTGTCAGAACCTTCTACACCAACCAAGTCCAAGGGAGACCATGAGGTAGAACCCGATAGAACCATCCTCCTAGGCCCACCCTATGCTTTTGTTATGGTGAATATCAGCACTTTTAGAAAAGTGCTCTTTACCCCAAGACGGGCCACCATGTAAGAATTGCCCGGACTCTAAAGGTCATTATACTAAGAACTGCCTGAAATCAACTCCATCCACTAACAATCAAGGTAACTCATGTCCTTTGCATATGATTAAAGTAGTTGTTGCCGAAGGCACCACTAAATCCTTGAGCACTCATCTCGTTCAAATCGAGGAACTTCTTGGAGATATGAAAGGTGCCAAAACAAACGGTTGCAGCAAAGGAAAAGATGAGTAACTCTTCCAATCTCACAAACACAAGTAAGGAAATAACCAAAGGTGTGAATAGAAGAAAGGACAAAACAAATAAGGCACCAAAACACTAAAGCCTTCATCGAAAAAGAAACAAATATCTCAAGAAGTCTGAGAATCAGAACAACATGACACCTTTTGAAAACATCCTATACACAAGGCTTACACACATCAAAGGAGGATCTCTAACGATTTCATGCAGATGTGACTTCTCATTCTGGCCATCTCACTACAATTAAGGTTCTACAAAGCACATATTAACAAATATCACTATACAACATATCGACTATGAGTCCTAGCTTCCGAGGAGAGATAGTGGCTCCCATCAATGGAGTAAGCCCCAACTTTAGTCTAGCTGGTGGGCAAGCCCCGATACCTCTTCCTTCTCATCTTGAGATGCCGTCATCCTATTGCTCGGAACTTGGCCCCTTAACGCCTCTCACAAATTCTAAGAGCCCTAGATTAACTGTTAACATTAATGGTATCAGGTTGGCCAGGTTAATAGTAGAAAGGCATCAATCTTATGCCAGAGTTTACAATGACGCTGCTTCTTGTACTTGACTTCTACATCTCAAAAAGCAAACCATAAAATACATTATATGAAGGGTGTATCAGAGTATCCTTCTACACTGAGGACCAACTAAAGACAGCATTCGTCATGTCATTAAGGACTTACATTTAGACTAAGATGGCATTTGGCTTACGTAATGCACCGGCTACCTTCAATCGAATAGTGAACCTTATCTTTAGTAGCTTGTTATTATAATTTCTATGTATCTTCATGGATGACTTTTTGGCATTTTTAGGGGCAGCATTCATCACACCAATGGAGAATGTCCCCAATCACTTAAGACAGTTGGAGGAGGTATTTGGGTGTTGTAGGGAAATATGTCTCGAGCTAAATCCCAACAAATTCCATTTCTTGCCAATGCAAGAGACACTTCTTGGACATGCGGTATCCGCCCAAGGTATGGCTTCTCATCCTAATAAGATCTTGCCTATCCTAAAATTGCCTAGGCAAATAAGTGCAAAGGAGGTGCAAATTTTCCTAGGGCACACAAACTATAATAAGAAGTTCATCCACATGTACACTGAAATTTCTCATCCACTTTCTAGAAGGACTAGCAAGAGTTTCTAGTTTCAATGGACCTTAGAAGAAGAAGAAGCATTCTTCACGTACTTAAAGAAAAGGCTTGCATCTGCACCCATCCTTGTTGCTCCCCATTGATCCACCACCTTCCATGTGCATGTAGATGCAAGCATCACCGCGGTAGGAGAAGCCCTTATTTAGCCAAATGCCACACATAACCAGCCGCTACAATACATGAGTCAGTTGTTTTCTAAACCTAAGAAGAATTATGATACAATAGAGAGAGATAAGCCCTAGCCATTGTCTTTGCATTGAAGAAATACTTGGGCACACCCTTCACAATCATCATTGATACCCAAACCTTGCAATACTTGTTAAACAAGCCAAGATAGAGATAGAGTGTGGAGGTGGCTATTCCTGTTCTAGAAATTTGACTTTGAAATTGTACAAAGGTGTTATATGGGAGTCACCTAGAGGCTAGGAGGAGATTGGTGTGAACCATCTCCTAAGATTATTTAGATGGGCACACACGTGAGTGCCATGTGGCACCCATGTGTGATGTCACCTTGGGGGACTCCTTTATATGGCATGTTAGAGAGAGACTTATGGATTTTGGTATGTGGCTAGGCGGTCATTCAAAAAGAGATTAATCTGCGCATGCTCTCCAAGAAAGTAGCCAACAACTCTTCATCACCATCCTCATATTCTATGTGGGACAACCTCCAAAAGGCGAGGAGATTCATCATGAGAACAACATATCGGCTAGGAGCCAATGCCCATGCAATCATGCGATAGCATGGTAGTAGAAAGACCAATACGACAAAGGGAGCAACACAGGTCTGAACGACACAGCGTGCTCATGCAAGGGAGCCCTTTTCTCCCACTTCCCCTCCTCTTGGGTGAATGAAGCAAGGTGTGAACACTCTTTTTATACCCGAAAAATGGGCTGCAAGACTTGTATGTGGGATAAAGAGGCGCCCTGCAAGCTGTTTTGTGTCAGAGAGAGAGAGAGAGAGAGAAGTTGTTGGCATTTGCACTTGGTGGGAGGAGGTAAAGCCATTATATTCCGAGTTTTTGTTGATTTTGGGGAACAAAAAGGAAGGCAATTGGACAAGGTGTTGGGGAAAGGATCATGCAAGCATGTATTATGGACTTTGGACATGGGATGAGGGTAATTGGAGTTGTTGCAATACCATTGGAGATACCTTTTTCAAGCCTCCAAAGTAGCCCTTGCATGAAGAAATGCTTTTCACCTTCCCATATCGACATACCCATCTTCTCCAACCCATAGCTTGACGCTTGAACCTCCGATCGAAGTGATTTTTGTATGTTATGAAGCTAAAGTCCTAAGCTTTGCTTTTTAATTTGCAATTGATTTGGAGAACTTTTTACTCCACCAAAATGCCTTTTCAAGGCTTCAGCAGACACTAGGCGAGCACTCTCCGGCCTAGTTTTTGATCGTTTGACATCGGAATCAACTTTTTTCACTTGGCCTAGCATCGTACCTTTTATTTGCAGGTGTTGGGCCATTCATATTCGACTCACAAGGATTGACAAGAAGCAAAACTACATCAGTTTTACTTAGTTAACTAGACATTTCAATTTCTCTTTGAAAGGCTTCAATTGTATCAAGGAAGTGCTCTAGTATATTTTTCTCTCTTTCTTGCTTATAAAGTTTACTTCCATTGCTTATAAACACTCTAGTTAGTAAACAAGGGGAGTAAAACATGGATCCTATGGATAAGCAACCTTTAGAGCATACTTCTCTACATAGAGAGAAACAACTAGAGGACCTAGACCATAGAATGAAAGAGGTAGAACAAGAGCAAGAAGAAGAACAAAACGAGCAACAAGAAGAGGAATACTCTTATGTAGAGCTCTATGATGAGTTTGTTACACACAAGCAATTCATCGAGCTCAAGAAACAAAGTCTTAGGTTAGAGAGAGAGATTGGTAGCATGACTTCTCATAGAACAAATTAAGTTTCAAATGATCTCACTAGACACTCATGTTACCTCTTTGCTAGCTAGAAAAGAAAGAGAGATGCCTACTCTACTTGTACTTGAGATGGCTAGGAAGGATGTCCATTTTCCTCCCAATCAAAAAGGAGAAAGTTCTAGGGAAACTCCCCTCTTGAAAGAATTCAAGCCACCAACCTTTACGAGAGATGACCATGAGAAAAATAAGCATGCGGTCTACGCTTTCTTGCAAAAGTGGAATGACGTGCATCAACTAAAGGGCACCCCACTTAAGTACCATGTGCTAGAAGTGAGTCTCTCGCTTGGCCCGTGCGCTTGTAAATGGTGGATGAGTCTCAAAGAGGCAAATTCCATCCCTAAGGACTAGACTCAATTTGAAACTCTTTTTTGAAAGAGTTTCTTCCTGAGAATGAGGAAAAGAGGAAGAGGGATGAGTGGGATAGGATCACACACAAAGGTAGGCGTTTGTCGGTTTACATATCCCACTATAGGGAGATCATACTAAAACTTAAGGGGTTAGATGATTTTTATAAGACCAGAGGGTTTGTTAGGGGCTTAGACAAATCCATTAAGAGAAAGGTAAGAAGGAATACACCTAAGACTTTTGAAAAGGCAATCGAATATGCTCAGATTTATGAGGATCATAACCGTCCTCAGCATACCCCTAAGGATCCCTCAAACCTCTTAGTACAACCAAGTTCAAGAAGAAAGTATCAATGGGGAAAAACAAAATCTTTATTCAAAAATAAAGATAAGGGCCTAAGTTACCTATTGAGTAATATGAGAGGGCCAAGAGGGAAAACATGTGTTTTAGTGCTTGTCTCCTAGCCATGCATAGTGGAACTATCCACTCAAGAAGAGGGAAGAAAAGAAGAGAGAACCAGAGAGTAGTACGGCCCGTGATAAGATCAAAAACACGGTCCACCTAGTGCAAACACTTCCCATTCGTGGAAGCTCTAGCTGCAAGGAGTAGAAGTGATGCACGAGGACATTGAGCACACATGTTGTTTGACAGAATCATTGTGGTCAACTCAGTTTGGACCACATGACCTAGTTAAACTTCATGGTAGTGTGTATGGGACCAAGGTGCGAGTCATGATAGATGATTCTGCCACTCATAATTTAATAAACTATGCTCTTATCAAGAAGCTTAAGATTCCCCAACAGCCTAGTGCACATAAGTACATAGTATCTATGATGAAAGGGAAAGACAAGAGGATATGGGATACTATGGTATCAAATTTGGAGATAAAGATACAGGATTACATCGACCATATGGACTTCCAAATCATGAATATGGAGAGGATAGTCCTTGTTTTAGGAAGAGAGTGGCTATGGGGGTAGGGAGATACACTTAAATGCAATTACCAAAACAATACCCTTGAGTTCGAAAAGAATGAAAGTAAATTTTGTATATAGGGAGAGAGAGAGATGTACCTAGTGAACCTCTCATCTCATCTTTAGGGTCGTATAGTCTTTGTCATTCTCAGTATGTATAGGAGATCTTTTTGTTGTATAGTCAGGATTTTGAGCATTGTATAGACACTTCATTTAATGTATATTTTCATGCTAGAAATGTAACTATGGAGAGGAATTTTTACTATTCTTTCTTGTAAGAGTGCATTGTTAAAGATTTTAAGGATCTTATGTTTGAATTTAGGGATGTTTTTCCCACTGACTTACCTAGAGAGCTACCACCTGAGAGAGGGGACATTCACCATGCTATTGAGTTAGTTACTAACACTAACCTATAGGCTTAGTGTTACTCAACATAAGGAGGTAGAGGAGAAATTACAAGATTATTTAGATAAAGGCTTCATTAGACCTAGTAACTCACCTTGGGCATCACCAATGCTCCTGATTAAGAATAAGAACAACTTTATAAGATTATGCATAGATTATAGAGCACTAAACAAGGTAACTAATCAAAAAAAGGTTTCCAATGCCTAGATTGGAAGGCCTTGTTGGTCAGTTACATCAAGCTAGGTATTTTACCAAGCTTGAACTTAGTTCAAGATATCATCAAATTAGGATTAGGGCAAAGGATGTCCCTAAACCTAATCAAAAAAAGGTTTCCAATGCCTAGATTGGAAGGCCTTGTTGATCAGTTACATCAAGCTAGGTATTTTACCAAGCTTGAACTTAGTTCAAGATATCATCAAATTAGGATTAGGGCAAAGGATGTCCCTAAACCTGTCTTCAAGACTACATATGGGCACTACGAGTTTTTGGTGATGCCTTTGGGTGTATTACGGCCTTATCTAGGGTAGTTTGTAGTAGATTTTCTAGATGATATTCTAATCTATAGTAGATTAGAACAGGAACACTAAAGAAAAGTATTCCAAGTGTTGAGGGAAAATTCCCTCTTCGCTAAGGAGACAAAGCATGAATTTTTCAAAACTGAGGTTAGGTACCTTGGGCATATAGTCTCCAAAGATGGAATCCAAATGGATCTTGAAAAATTACACGCTATTATGGAATGGCCACATCCCAAGAACCTGGAAGAACTCAGGATCTTCCTAGGTTTATCAGGACTCTATTGAAGATTCATTAAGAATTATGCCAAAATTGTTGTCCTGATGACTGAACAACTTAAAGGGAAAGGGAAAGTCTTTCATTTGGGAGAAGAACAAAAGCAAAGTATGGAGAAATTGAAAGTAGCAATTGCTACAGCTCCACTTTGCCGCATAGTAGATCCCAATAAACCCTTTGTGGTTGAGACTGACACGAGTGATTTTGCTATAGGAGCAGTTTTAGTTCAAGATAGTGGACGAGTAGCTTTTGAGAGCAAGAAAGAGCTTGCTCGGAAGAATTATTCTCTCTATGAGAGGGAGTTATATGCAATTGTCCATGCTTTGAAGACGTGGCGTCATTATTTATATGGTGCCAAAGTTACGACAGTATTTGATAAAGAGAGCCTTAAGTGGCTCTCTAATCAACCAGAACTTAAAATTCATAAGGCCCGATGGGCAGAGACCCTTCAAGAGTTTGATTATGAGCTTAGGTATAGGAAGGGAAAGTTTAATGTAGTGGCTGACTCGCTAAGCCGCATGCCTATGCTCAATGGACTAAGATTTACATAGATCACTAGTGAGCTACTTGAGTCCATTAGAGGAAAGTGTAGGCTTGATCCTACATATTGCGAGATTTGGGAAGCCATACTACATAGAGAAAGGGAATCGTGATATACGGGTTTCCAATGAGGATGGAGTATCGACGGGTACTCAAGAAGGATTCAAGTGGAAGAATTACAATATACATGATAGATATCTGTTATATAAAGGCAATGTGTGTGTCCCTAGAGACCTTGAGATGAGAAAGAACATTTTGTATGAGTGTCATGACACACCTAGTGGGGGACACACAGGGGTTAACAAGGCTTATGATCCATTTAAGAGGCAATTTTACTAGCCTGGTCTTCAAAAGGACGTCCTAGAGTATGTGCTTAAGTGCACTAAGTGCAAGGTCAATAAAGCTGAAAGGTTGAGGATTGGAGGACTACTCCACCCATTGGATATTTATAATGGGAAGTTGTAGAGTATCTCCATAGATTTCATAGTTGGATTACCTAAGACAGAGAGAGGGCACGACTCTGTCTGGGTAATTGTGGACAAGTTAACCAAAATGGCTAGATTTATTCTGACACGTACTACAATGAAGACACTTGACTTGGCTTGATTGTTTGTAGAGAACCTATACCGGTTGTATGATCTTCCTTTAGACATAGTGTCTGATTGGGATAGGAAGTTTACTAGCCACTTTTGGAGAGCGGTCTTCAAAAGGTTGGATACAAAACTAAGCATGAGTACGACAGAGCATCCAGAGTCACATGGACAAATAGGAAGGGTTAACGAAATCCAAGAGGATATGCTTTGAGCATATATGAATGAAAGAAAAAGTGTGAAGGTCAAGTTGGGTGGTGGTCAAGTTGGAGACGAGAGTTTGGTGGTGGTTAAGTTGTAGAAGAGAGTTGATCATCCAGAGCCCCCCACATGTACCTTCTCTGTTGACCAAAAAATTTTGTGACTACAACCATGG
>CM035436.1:41363654-41368654 GCA_020310875.1 Ceratopteris richardii | reverse complement strand
TCTTATAATGCACATCTTTAGGTCATATCTGTACATGGAGAGTCCCACTTTTCAATCGATTTCACTGAAAATTCATAGACTCTATAGTTATTTCAGCACATCATCTTTCTCACTTTTGATCATACATTTACTTAAGGCACTCTAACCAATGCACATACAAGGTACTTCTAAATAGCCTTACCAATTTGATCTTATATTTACTTAAGTCGCTTTAAACAATACACATACAAGCTAATTCCTAAAATCAAGCCTTTCTTTAAAAGTTCATTCATCCAAGACAATTTTTCTTGGAGTGTAAGACCAACTCTGTAAGGCTATTTATTAAGAGGATTAGACCTTGGCATGAGTTCTATGCAATCTTGCAAGATGGGACTCTCTCATTAAAGACTCGAAAAAAGCAATCACTAGAAGTAAGCAACCTACTTTATTTGTCTATCAACAACACTCGAAGCCTCACAGTTCTCATCAGATCTTTTGGCAAATGCGAAGTAAATTTTCAAAGCAAATACAATTGGAATAAATTCATCCTTTTGCTTCAAATAAAGAACAAGATCCTTTTCTTTGTTTCAAAAGTAATTGTTTTCTTATAAGTCTCCAATGTCCATACCAGCATATAGCCTATGGAATAATGGCATGTCAAACAAAACATCACACATCATCCAATGCCATATTGTAAGGTTCTACAAAAATAATATAGGATTGAATATGCAACCACACTAGCCAATTGCTGAATGATTTCCAAATTAATGAACAACCATGCAAAACATATATGTAAATGTATATTAATATATACATACAACCAAAGTAACAAATCACCTCTTGGTGACACTCTCCTCCATGAAATCTTAAACATAGGTGGCCATCAAACTCTAACTCTACCCTTGCTATGGGTCAAAAGGCTTACAAAAAAAGTCACCTACTACATATGTAGAGCTCACATGAAAACGTGTGCATAGAAGTATGCTTGAGAAAAACAAAATCCACTAGAGACCTTTGCATGATCTGTCACCATTGCCAATTGACTACTGTTGGACATCATTAACTTGCCCATGTCCCATCACAATTGCCAGATGGCCTACTTGGTTTGCAGAATTAGTGTCTCTCTCTCTTCCCTACCTCTTTGTCCCCTTGTACCCAAAATAGATAGGCTCTAGTGTAGACACGTCACAATCATGCACACTCATTCCAGTATCCACTTAGGTACCTTAGGATAACCCCCAAGCTAGGGACCTTGGTTAAACTGGCCCATGTCCCACACTCACATGGAGATTACATACTTGACCTATTTCTAACAACTACAGGGACAACAAAGAGGAAGGTCTTGGCAGCATCTTAAGTGTCAAACCATGCATTTTGAATCATCATCCAGTATAGGATTATTACGTTAGGAAGCAAGGCATAAACTGTCCTTCACAGACTTGAGAGGTTCATGCGAGAACCATTTCTTTAGGAGAACCATTTCTTTAGGAAAGTAGTATAACAGTGATTCACTGCTTACAACCTGAGTTGCACATTTTAAAAGGACAATAGCACTCTAATGACCACTTATCTGGCACTATGTATGGCAGTGGCATCGGTTTCCGTCACTATACAATTTCTTTTGCACCACAGAAGCGTGCATGGAGCTTCTTGAGACATTAGATACCTTAACACAAAGGACATATGTATAAAAATTTCTATCGCAGAATGTAATCACCTAGGCTTTTAAGTTTTGGGAGATAGTCCAAACTTCCAGCTCCAAGTGAACTCATTTTGACTGGTTCCATTTCCACACATTAATCAATGTTTGCATGCTCAATTTATACTTCCTGTGATCCTGAGTGCATATACATTCGAGTGAGTCAAGATTCCCACAAAGTATTCTTAGTCATGTATGCAAATAAAGAAATACATTTGTGAATGGTGTTGAGCAATCAAGCATCTATGCAGAACGACCCTGCAAGTATTTAGACTACAATGTTTGTCTTGTGATTTATCTTTAAAATATACCGATATTGTCTTTGTTTCTTGCTGATATATTTTGTGCTTGTGTGTGTATGTGTGTGTGTATGTATGTGTGTGTGTATGTATGTGTGTGTGTGTGTGTGTGTGTGTGTGTGTGTGTGTGTGTGTGTGTGTATGTGTGTGTGTTCTTTTGTTACGTGGATGTGTGTACATTGAAGAGGGTTATGGAATGAGAAGTCTAAAGATTGATTCAAACGAAAGGGTAAGAAAACCGTGTATAATATCAGTGTGTTTGCTGATTCATGTGTATGTAGACCTCTGAATGTCCCATTTGAAAATGGATGGAGCATCGTGTTAATCAGATATTGGAGTAGTATGATTGAAGTGCAAGAAAATTTAATCAAGATTTCGGTATCCTTATAGAGTGAAGACTATGGATTACAGAACTTCTTATAAGGACAGTGTGAAAAACTTAAAAGCAAGTTTAGCCTGATACAATTTTTGCCTAAATTATGTTGACAAGGCCCACTTGCATTAAATCATGGGACCATTTTCACAATCCCGAGTCGTAGAGCTTTACATCAGATGAAAAAAGACCCGCCCGTGATTTCCTCCTTTCATCCCTAGTCCTCTATGCGTAGCATCATGCTCGCAAGGTTAGTAGGTTATGATATATTCTTCTTTAGTATACCTTTGTACCCTGCGTAATTTGGAAATCACAAATAAAGCAACATCAAGCATTTACATATTCATTTATGCATTAAAGTTCCTTAATAAATAGAAGGAACGAAAAGCTCCTTTAATGTACAAAAAGCATTCTCTTTCAGAAGGTGCTACTTTCGATTTCTTGTATACAAACTCCCTTCAATCATTAATTCTTTGACGAGGCTTCTGTGTGTTTCATCTATATCATTTCGCCCTCTGATGGACTTTGAGATTGAAAGAAGGCGTTATTTACGTCCTTTGACATAGAGCCTGAGGTCTCTCTCTCTCTCTCTCTCTCTCTCTCTCTCTCTCTCTCTCTCTCTCTCTCTCTCTCTCTCTCTCTCTCTCTCTCTCTCTCTCTCTCTCTCTCTCTCTCTCTCTCTCTCTCTGTGTAACGCTTACCTTTAAGCTTCATTCAAACTTTATACTTCATGTTCTTGTTGATAGCGTACCTATGACCATTCTAAAAAAACAGCTGCTCCGGCTTGAGCTGCAATATGAGACTTCAGTGTCTACTCTCCATAGATATACGACTGAAGTTGCGAACATGGAAGGGGTAGGAGACATGGCCTTTTCATTGCATGCGGAGCCGCATGCAATGAATCACACCTCAATGCACTTCAGTGGAAATGTCCTATACGCTGCTCGCCATGCCATTCCCATGCACGGATGAGGGTGGTGCACTGGTGCCAACTCGTGCGTTAGTACTTAGTGTGATTGTTTGTTCTTGTCATGGATGCGATTCGATCTCAAAATGATTGAGTAAATCCACGAGTATATGCTCATTGCCATTATCTATCATCAGTATCCTTCTACTTCCCTCGAGTCCTCGAGTGACGAGTCCTTCTACTCCCCTCGACTCCTCGCGCCTCATGAGTAAACCCAATCGATTTCTACAATATTCTTGGATCCACAGAATAAAGTAATGCGTTCCCTCAAAACCATCTCTCTCTCTCTCTCTCTCTCTCTCTCTCTCTCTCTTATAGCTTTCACCTTTATTCGAACTTTATACTTGATGTTCTTGTTGATAGCGTACCTATGACCCATGAGGATTCTAAAAAATAGCTGCTTCGCCTTGAGCTGCAATAAGAGGTTTCAGTGTCTACTCTCCATGGAAATACGACTCAAGTTGCGAACATGGATGAGGGTGGGAGACATGGTCTTTTCATTGATGCGGGGTCGCATGCTGCTCATCCAGCAGGGTGACCTCTCTTCGGAACTTTTCGTACAGTGTCCTCTCGTGCGAGACGTCGTGTTCTGCACCTCTGCTGGTGTAAAATACTCGAGATAGAATGACACCTCGATGTCAGTTATCACAGTGGCATACGCTGCTAGCCATGCTATTGCCATGCACGGATGAGACTCGAGAGTGGTGCCGACTCGTGCTTCAGTACTTACTCTGTTTGTGTGTTCTCGTCGTGCGATTCGATCTCAAAATGATTGAGTAAATTGCATGAGATTTTATTTTTTTTAAGAGGAAGTTCTGGGAAGCTTAATTTTTTTATGCTTGAATTGATTGAAAGAACGACTCTACAAATGAATGGCCATAATATTCATGGGATTCCCGTATCTCACAGAGCAAAAGTTAGAGTATCCAAAGGCGACACAAAAGAGAATTGTCCAAAGGCAACTGATTTCAACTAGTTTCACTGGCCTTAGACCACAAGTTATCCTGCCATAGCGTTGAACCCTCCTCCCCCCAAAAAGCAAAAGGCCCAACCACCTAGCCTAATGCGTGCAAACTATCATTGCACGAGATTATGCTCATTGCCGCTATCTACCATCATTATCCTCCTACTCCCCTCGAGTCCTTCTACTCCCCTCGACTCTTGAGCAGTGAGGCCTAACTCCTCGTGAGTAAGCCCAATCGATTCTACGATATTCTTGGATCTACAAAATAAAGTAAGGTGAGTTCAAACAGGTAAGTATACTTATGCTGACTTACCCTCACATTTATTTTGGTTCACACAGAGCGACATCTCTTTTCGAAAAGTGAACTTAAGTTGTATTTTTATTGATTGAAGAATCTGAATGATCAATCAGAGCACATTATTTAGTTGGCATACTTTTGTTCCAAACAGTGTAGAGAGTCTTAAAACGTGGTGGATTTCAAATATTCTAACTTTTCGTGCACCGAATGAATTTTTTCCACGTGGTTATACAAAATATGTTGCTCTTTCCACACATAAGAGTCCCACACAAAGGGATAAAAATGGTCCCTGGTCCACGAAGAAGTGGTCCATTATTAACATGTATTATAGAAAAACGAGAACGGATAGATGAAAAAAGAATGTTCACTAGAGAAAATGACAAGATATTTTTATTAGAGAGAGCCACTTTTTTAATTATGT
>CM035436.1:41313654-41358654 GCA_020310875.1 Ceratopteris richardii | reverse complement strand
CTCAATTAGTAACTTACTACAACTTCTGTCCACACACAGATCTTTACCGAATACTCAGTGATCACAGTTTATTGTATAGAACCTGGTCACTTAACTTAAAAAGGTACTAAACTTTGTTCTTACACAGCCTCACGCCAGACAACAAACACACAATCTCACAGCCGAGAAATACAGAATCATATATAACTGATCAACAAATAGACTCACCACACGAGACTACTGAATGGAAATCGATTCAACCAAAGAATAGCAGAATAATTAAATATGAATAGAATGGAACATTACTCAATGTCCTCAGCAATGTCTCATACACAGCTTTTTAAAATATGTTACTCGCGGTCTCCGAATACGATGTGATCAACCCTATTCACTACAGTGCGCAACAGAACAGAGACGTATCTATCCTTCTGTCTCTCTCAAATATATTCCTGTTAACTATCAATCCAAGAGTCTGTTTAACACAGTAAACTCTGCTCCACCAGTCTAACGAAATGACGACGCGATGACAGAACTCTTTTCTCTTCCTGTCCTCTGCTTTTATTGCTTTCGCATTCTTCATCTACCGACTCTTGTGAAATTTCCTACATCTCCGTCATTTCAGCCACAAGTCTTGTTTATCCTTCTTCTGCGGTTGCGGTTGTCTCGCTCCATCAGCCTTGTAACACTGGCACGCACGGTGGACCCGAACCCGCAAGTGCAATACTGTAGATGATATCCTTTTGCCTGGGGCTATCCTCCTGTTTTCCTTCTTTACATGCATCAGAAAGACTCTGGCTAGTCGTTTATAATGTCCATATCCTGCTGGTGATTCAGCAAATATCTTTCAATCCCGAATGTGTCACCGTACGTAATAGGTCGTCTCTTTCTCCAGAACTTCCTCAAACTCGTATAGCTGGTCTAGTTGCCTCTTCATGAAGTTCTGCTTTCTTATATGCTGTTGCTTCAAAAATTCATGCTTTACATACTCATATTCTTCAGCTGGACCCACCTTCTTGATCATGTGCTTAAAGCGCTTTGTCTATGGAATCAAAGTACCCTCTGTGCTGTTGAATCCATGTCTTCTGCAGAAGCCATGTGACCATACAGTATCCTATCACCACCTGGCTGAAATATCCGTTTACAGTGTCTGTCGGTCCATGCCAGGATTTGAATCCCCAATCCTTTCTGATTGTACTTGTTCTAGTGGTGGAACAAGTATAGCTAGCCATCTCCTGCGAAAAAGTGTCCAGCGATTTTGAATATGGCTATCCAACTGTTCTGTTAATAAATCTATGTCCATATTTGTCATCATTGTGGCATTTAATCTACACCCTCATCTTTTAATATCTGCTTTTCGAACTCCTGCAATACTTGTATTCTTGACTGCAAAAGTTGATTTTCGGCTTGCAGGTGAGCATTCAGGGTAGAAAAACTGGACATCTCAGTTTGAATTTGTGTTTGGATAGCTTGCTGCCACTGATTAAAGTCTTGGACATACTTTTTTACGGTGATCAATTCGGCCGTAATATGCTGGTTGTCTTGTTGTAACACCTGTATTAACGCATCTTTGTCGTCCAATTCTTTTTGCATCTGTGCCATTACTGAGGTGGACTTAGTCATTGTTGCTAATAGCAACTCGTTTCGGTGCTGAATCGCTTGTTCTTGTTGCCGTAAATATTGGGAAACCTCTTGGAGTTGGTTCTTCATTTTTGTAACAAAATCGGGTTGGGGGTCATTCGGTGTTTGCTTTGGACTGGCAGTAGGCACGTTGTCTGCCTTTTGTCTTCTAAGGGACAGCCGAAATGGTGTCCCTACTGTTTGGTTCTGTGGGCTGTTACCTGTGTATAATAAAGATGCAGCCGAGGTGGAGGGTTGGGCTTCTTCTTGAGGCGCTGTGTGGTGTTCGTGGTAAAGAGAGGGGGACCAGTGTAACTGTTTCTTCTTTACAGACTTGGCAAAACAAAATATAGCAGCTAAAAACACTGGTAAACGAGTGTATTTTTGGGACCTGCGTCTATCCCCAACAAAAAACTGTTTGTGTAAATGATTGTACAACCAGTGAGCCCAACTCACTTTTCCTCCTTTCTCTGCTTGTACTAGAGGCGAAAAATTTTCTCTAGACATAAGATCAAATCTGACTATAAAGCAGAGCCTTTCTAAGTACCATCTAAATTGTCCACGGCAAGTATATGTAGCATTCTTGATCATGAAATAGCGTCTACGACCTTCGCCCTCACCAAATTCTTTTTTCAGGTCGTTATAAGAACATTTGGGAAAATTTGCTTCTTCATATAACGGTAATTGAAATACTGACGAAACTAGTTGTGGGGAAAATTGTACCTGATTTTCAAGAAAACCTTTTGTTTGTCGCATAATGTGTAACTGATTCTCTGCATCGTCGTTACCTGTCCACTGGTGATGTTGTCGAAGTTCTTGAGTCATCTTCATCACCCTGTGATGTAGTATCGGTTGTTGTCACAACACGGTTCTGTGTAAGTGTGCGTTTTCTGCATCGCCATCTCAGTATATCCGATTCAGACATGGTTGTAAGACTTGCCGAAAGTAATGTGCTAGAAGTTTTGTTTAATGAGCACAAGAACTTGCAGAATACTATCCAGAAAAAATACTTTGCCGGGCATACACATTTTATAAGTACTAGAACTTGAGCTCCCATTTGTTAGAATGATGATACTTCGGACATGACACTTCATGCTGCTTACCAAAATTCTAGAATCAAAATCATCATTCTGGAAATCGATGCTGAACTTGGAACGTCTTTTACATGTGCGAAAAAATATTATGGACAAAAAATCATGACTTTTATTAAAATATACCAGTACAACACCGGATTTGTAGGCCCGAAATCTATAGTTCTGCTTCGAGACCTTCTAAATACATATTTCTAGCTGATCGAAAGATACGGGCAATCTTTTTCTTAAGCGTTTCTAATACACTTTTCAGGGTGTCGGGTTCTAATAATTGGGCATCTGTCCGCACCGAATTGAGCGCAATAGCTCCTGAAAGTAAATTTTCAGCCTCTGTTTGTAAAAATGCCTCCTGTAAAAAAAATTCATTGGCCAATGCTGCATCTTTGGCCGTCTTCATATCTGTTACTTGTTGCTGCATTCGATGGATGTTATCATTTTTGTTACGTACTTGATTCTCGAGTCTTTCTAACTGTTGATTCAGGAATTGGATTGTTTTGTAAAATGCATCTCTTTCCCTTTTCATATCTGCTAGTCGTTTCTGTTTCTGAGGCTCTTCAATGAGATACTTATGCAGTATGTTGTTGGTTGTTGATAAACTGTTTTTTGTTGTCTCTAACTCGAATTCTGTTTGAGTTAACCGCCTTCTAGTTTCTTCCAGTAAGTTGCCTAATGCTATTCTGCCATCTTCTGCATCTTTGAAGTTCTGTGTTAACCTATTAATTTCTGCAGTGGCTTCTGTCAACATTTCTTTATGATTGTTTATTGTTGCCAGAGCTTCATCCCGCTGTTTTGTTATATCTGCCTGATCACTGAGTCGTTCTTGCAGCTGTTTCACTTGCTCTTGTAGGACCTGATTTTCTGCTTTTACTGTGTATACTTCTTCTTGAAGCGGAGTGATATCGGCTTCCAGTATTTCTATTTTATGCTGCAACTCCTTGTAAATGTTGTCTGTATCAGCTTTCATCTGAGCAGGTAATTGCTGGGAGAGGTTAATAAGAAACTGTCCAATTGATGCTAATTCGGAAAATACCTGAACAGATTGTGTTTGTGGAAGTTGTCGCGGTTGGGCAGACGTATTGGTGCGTAATTGATAAGAATTCGGTGGTGAGTAGTTAGGGGAGGATGATGATGTATGGTCAGGATGGTCTTGGATGGGATGTGCTTCTTGTTGCGGTGGTAAAATAGGACGAGCTGTGTTAGAGCTAATTACCTTTTTGGCATTCTGTTGTTCATCTGTTGTTTCTACTGCCTTCAGGAGCTTATCCAGTGCATCATTAGTAGGTTGACGTTCATGGATTTGTTGATTCTCTTGCTGCTGCTGTTAACAGACTTTATCAGTTGACATTGCTTCCGTGTCAGTTTGCTTCTGCGTTTGTAGATGCTCGGATGCTAATGAATACGTTGATGATTCCTGGTGCATTGATGTATTTGTATCATGGAACCTCTCTTCCTCTTGATGCTTGGCCTCTGTTTCTGCTTCCTTGTCTTGCTGCTCAGCTTCATTCTCTACTGCTTTATCTTGTTTTTCGTGTTGTACTTCTTGCTGTTGTTCGTCTTCCTTTTGTGTTACTCCACCTGAATGCTGATCGATCTCCTGTTGTACTTCTTCGTCTTGTTCGACTGACCCTGCATTCTTACTTTCAGAAGAACTGATTCTGATTCGTTTTCTTCTGAATAACTGATTAATCTCCTCTTCATCTTCTTCGTCGTCATCTAAAGGTTGCACTGATTCTTCAATCTGTAACACTGGTCCTCTTGGTGGTGGTTGTGCTTGCATTATAGTTGGAAACAGAAATGATAAAATGTGTGGTAGGCGAGACCTCGGGGTTTTACCTTTGTTAACTTGCTTCATAATTGAGACGCACTCCTTATGAATACGTTGAAAGAAGAATGACGCAAAGTTAACAGGTTCTCGGGCAGCTATATCTATGGCAGAATAAAATGGTCGAGAGATACCATAGGTACGTTTCTGAAAGTTGAGTATAGCAACTAGGAATTGTAGTGCAGTTCTTTCGGGTTCTGGTCGACAGAGAATGGCGTATTCATTAGATGAAAATCGCGGGAACAATTCTGCCATTCGGGTTACCGAGATCATGGGGAGATTCTCGCGGCCTTGTGGAGTCAAATGGTAAACTTCTGAAAACACTTGGAATGTGATCACAGTTCTAGACGGTAAGGAAAGGAAAACCCATCGTTTCTCAGTGGGAGATACTCGAGCGATAGCGGAAATGATCTGTGCGAAGAAGGGGTGAGCTTCAACTGAGTGCCAGGGCAGCTCGGCGAAACTACCCAATCCTCGTACATGCAGATAATTCCCTACTTCAGCAGGGATACCATCGGCAAAAGCTGTATAGTTTGCTAGGGATTCCATTACGCACAGATAGAAGACGCAGAACACAAGTATTTAGAAAATATGGCTGTGGTCGCAAAAGACTAAATTACTTATCCGGCGAGTTTAAGTGAGTTATATAAGAAATTTGTACAGGGAATATTTAAAACAGCACTAATTACACAAAACGGACAGTAATGTCTATATCTGACGTGCGTGCATGCAAAGAGAGAAAAAGGAGCGGGCGGCTGGACATAAATAGATATTAAAGTACGGCGATTACACTTACTTTATTGATTACACCGAATTAAAACAAAAGGAATTAAAAGACAAAAAGAAAATTAAAAAATTTGTGGTACGCTGTGTACCCTTGTTATAGCCGAGGTGGCGCTACTTAATACGGCCGTAGCTTTGAACCGTTTATCGCTTTTGGAAGTGGTTGTCCAGTCAATGTAGTCAATCGAAAAGTAGCCGGACCAATTTGTTCTGAAATCTTGAATGGACCGAACCAACGTAACTTGAATTTTCCTGCTGATCTATTGGACTTCGCATTGTAAAAAAGAACAAGCTGTCCTTCTGAAAATACTGGAGTCTTTAAATTTCGGTCGTGTGTCCTGGCCTGTCTTAATTGAATTTCTTTCATAGTTAAGAAACTGAGCCATCGGTGTTCATCTAATTCTCTAAGTGTTTCCAACCGAAATACCAATGACTCTTCGGGTAAAAGCTTCTGAGACGTTGCTACTCTTAAACTTGGTATTACAATTTCCATCGGAGCTATTGCTTCTATTCCATAGGCTAACTTAAATGGTGTCAAGCCGGTGGTTACCTTATATGTAGTGCGATAGGCCCATAAGACTGCAGGTAGCAACTGATCCCATCTTTCCGGTGTGTCTCTAGTCAATTTCTGAAGCATATTTAGCAGAGATTTGTTGGTACTTTCTACCAATCCATTTGCACGAGGATAATATGGTGAGCTGAATTTATGACTGATCTGGAATGACTGTGTTAATACTTTCATCAGCTTGTTCATAAAATGAGTACCCTGATCTGAAACAAGCTCTAGTGGCAATCCAAATCTTGGAAAGACATCTGTTAATAGACATTTCGCTACTTCAACTGCTGTAGCTGAGTGTAAAGGCCATGCTTCTGCCCATCTGGTTGCGTAATCTGTGCAAGTCAATATATACTTGTTATTGCTGAATACTGCGGGAGGTGTGATTGGACCAATGAAATCAAGACCCCATTTCTGAAATGGTTCTAAAGGAAGTACTGGATGAAGTGGAAAGTAATGGCGTTGTAGTGGTTGTCCAGTTCTTTGACAATTAGATAAATTCCAATATATCTTTATACATAGTTGGCCACCAAAGTCCACTTTGCAGAATTTTCCGGTGAGTAAGATCTGCTGCAAAATGTCCACCGGAAGGAATTGAGTGAGCCAAAGTGATAACTGAGTTAACTTCATGTGGTGGAATACAGCGAAGTAGGATTCTAGTATGATCTGTGTAATATAGTTCTCTAGCAACTAACCGGAATCGTCGACTAAAACCTGCAATTTTTCGGCGTGTAGCTGTGGGGACTTCAGAAGGTAGATATCCACTTGAAAGGAAGGTCAATAACTGATCATAATACGTAGTTGGCACTGGTTGGTTTGACAATTCTTCAGTAGTTGGTTCTGAAGTATAAATGGCTGGCGTTGTATCATTTATACCAACCGGAGGTTCACCTGAATCTAAGCGTGACAAAAAGTCTGCTAAGGCATGTGAACTACCTGGCCGATGAACGACATCATAGTCGAATTCTTGCAATAGTAGAACCCATCGTGCTAGACGGCCACCGATATGTTGCTGTCGAACCAAGTAAACCAGTGCAGCGTGATCGACATGAAATGTAAATTTTCGGCCCAATAAATAATGTCTGAATTTTTTTACCGAATATACTAATCCTAAGCATTCCCTCTCAGTTACCGAGTAATTCTTCTCTGCAGGTGCTAATCTTCTGCTAGCATAGTATACTGGTCTAAACCATTTATCTGTTTGTTGCATCAGTACACTTCCTATTGCTATATCAGATGCATCAACAAATACGTGAAATGGGTGATCCCAATCTGGTGGCTGTAAAATGGGAACCTGTGTTAATAACTGTTTCAGTCGATCAAATGCTATCTGACATTCCTGAGTCCATTCGAATTGCCTTACAGTTTTGGAAATTAATTTGTTCAGTGGTATTGCCACATGAGCAAGCCACCGTAAATGCCTTCCATGCCACCTCACTTGTCCCATAAATCGCATTACTTCCTTAGGTGTATTAGGTGCCGGAGCTTCTAATACTGCCGAAATTTTATCAGGATCAACTTGAATACCCTGAGCTGATATGATGTGACCAAGTAACTTTCCACATGAAACCGCAAACACAGATTTGTTTGGGTTTAAACACAATCTATATTCTCTACATCTCTGAAAGCAACATCGTAAATGTACTAGGTGTGCGATCATTTTACCGAAAATTGAAAAATCATCAAGGTATACTTGCATGAATGAGGTTAGATAAGGAGAAAATATCTCCTGCATACATCTTTGAAATGTGCTTGGCGCATTTCTCAATCCAAACCACATTACGGTACAAGCAAAGACACCCCAATTTGTAATAAATGCAGTTTTTGGTATATCTTCTTCAGCCATTCTTACTTGGTTATAGCCACTGTATCCATCTAGAAATGAATACATCTCATGACCTGCTACTTTATCAAGCATCGTATCCAAAAAAGGAATCGGAAAGGGATCCGGTATTGTTGCAGCATTTAATTTCCGATAATCTACGCAAATTCTCAATTGCTTGTTTTTCTTTGGTACAATTACAATTGGTGAAATCCATTCCGCATGTTCTATTGGTACTATGAATCCCACTTTTAATAACCTATCAAGTTCAGCCTTTACCTGAGATGCATAATGTGGGTTCATCCGGTAGCTGGTTTGCCTTATCGGTTTTGCTTCTGGTTTTAGCATAACTCTGTGTTGATAGATACGAGGATCCAGGCCCTTCATGTCTTTGTAATCCCATGCAAAGACGTCCGTAAATTCTTGGAGTAGCTTGATTAAATCTGCTTGAAAAGCTTCAGGTAAGTTTTGCTTTATCTTTACAGGACGAGGGTGGTCTTCATCTCCAAGATTATAAGTAATTAACTGATCTTCTGGAACATAAAATTGTTGATATTTCTCTGTATCAGCTGATGGTTCGAGAAGTTGCTGTAATTCATTACCTTGAATCGAAATGGTATTTTCCTCCTTAATTTCTTCGACAATAGGTGTTACTGTACATACTGAAGCATTCCAAGTATCTACCACAGACTGTAGATCAATAGTTCCTACTGTCATCAAATCAACATTATTCTTCAGAAATTCTTCTTCTTCGTCATCCGACAATCCATCTAACATATGGACTGGTTCGGCGAAATATGGTCGAGCATGTAACTCACAGGGTTGTATAGCATCTAATTTTACAACACATTTGCGGTTTTTATCTTTGAATGTAAGTTCCTGAGCTGACCAGTCTTGAATTACCTTGGCTTGTTTTAACCAAGGACGACCGAAAAGTAGATTGTAGTCTAGGGTGGATTCCGGAAATTCAAGAACAACGAAAGTCACCTTGAATGTTGTGTCTTGGACAGTTATAGGTATATCTCGGACCAGTCCTACTGGATGAACTCTAGATTGATCAGCCATCCTAACAAAGAATTGAACTGGTTCTATCTTAGTCCATCCTAACTTTTTACAAAGTGACGCAGTGGCAATATTCACACCGGACCCCCCATCAATTAAAACTTGTGGAATTTGATGTTTATGAAACCATACCGTAATCAGAGGAACTGAGTGATCTACCGTAGAGTCTGGTTCCGGTTGTACTGTTGCGGTAGCCGGAATGCAAGCAGATTTTGTAGCAAACTGTTGTTGAAATTGTTGGCGTATTCCTGGTACTAATGCCAGTAATTGCCCGAAAGGCAGTGTGATGGATGCTTTTGACAATATATCCCAAGTTGGTTGCACTTGATTTGCATCTTCCTTAACTGTTGAAGACGAAGCTTGGTCTGAAGATGGTAATTCTACTGCAGATGATGTACCTGCTTTTGTATTGTCAGCCTGAACTTGTGTGGTATCCGGGGACTGGATCACTGGAGTAGGTTCTGGAAAAACAGGTGGTTCTACGGTAGTCCACTGGCTAGCCTTATGATACATTCTGTGTTGTTCACGTATCCCTGGCTCAAATAATTCTGCTGCTGGTTGCAATTGTTTACCGGAACGCGTTTGAACTGCTGCTGCCTGCGTCTCTACAGGTGTGATTGTTACCACATTGGTCATTGGGTTTTGACGTTCCTTTTTCCTTTGATCATATTCCGCTGCATCTCTACAGAATCTTCTAATATGGCCCAATTGTCCACAGAAATGACATCGAGGTGGTGGTAAATTTTGATTTTCCAGTGGTGGTCCATTCTGCCAGCGTGGTGTGTTATAGTTGTTGTTCCTCTGTCCTCGATAATGTCGATACCCTTGTTGTTGATTGTGTCTCAAATGTGGGGGTACATATTGATTGGATGACTGCCCTTGCTCTTGAATAATTGCATTAACTGTTGCTGCTTCTTGTCTTCTAGCATTGTATGCACAATTCTCAGTGGTATGTCCCGCAATGTTACAGATGGCGCAATAAGTCTGATTTAACGCACACTGGGCACTTGTATGTCCTGAATTCTTGCAGGTGGTGCAATATACTTGCCTAGTTATATCTTCAGCCACATGTTTGTTTGTTTTATTCCATTCCAAATCCTCTGAAAATCCACCAACTTTGTTTTCTAGCTGAAGGGTCATTGATATCACCGCATCGAGGGTCATGGCTCCTACACATCTTATAATCATGATTTGCCTAAGTTGAGGAAGCAAACCGTTGATAAACCACTGTGTAATAACATCATCTGGTAAATTAGCATGGGCCTGGGGTAACTGCCTTAAATGAGTCCTGAAAAGGGTAGCATACTCTTGTACAGTTTGATTTGGTTTCTGTCTATTGTTCTGTAAATACTCAAAGATCTCTGCAGGATTCTTTTTCAGCCTGAATCGCTGCAGAAAAGCGTCTCGTACTGCTTCATAAGTACCCAAATGATTAATATCATATTCAGTAAGCCATCTTGCTGCTTCATTCACAAGTGTAGATTGAAAAACAATTGCTTTGTACGCCGGATCCGGTGGATGGTTGAGGACAGCATAACTGATTTCGAAGGTGCGTACGTGAGCATCTGGGTCATCTCCTGGAAACCCACTAAACTTTGTGTATGTTACTCCCATTGAAGCCAATCTGGGTTGACCTACTTGTCGTTGTAGTTGTTCATTCATCGTAAATGTATTATACACTCCTTCTGTAATTCTGGTTGGAGTTTCTGAACTACCGGAATTTGTTTCGCCTACTGGCACACTTTTCGGTGCAATTAGCTTACTTACTATATTGCGAATTTCTATTTTGAATAGTCTTCCTTCCTCCTTGATATCCAAAGTAGGAGGACTTGCTCCCAAACGTTGTAGTTGAGCTGAAGATTCAGCCGAAAGTGCTGAATCGTCACTGAAAAACTGTGTTTTTCTTACCGAAGTTCCACCGGAAGGATTCAAAATCGTGTCTGGATACAGCGTAGATTCGCCTGTATTAATTTCCTTCCCTAAAGTGTTTCTAATCGTATCTGAATCTATTCCGAAGACTTTTATGCTAGATTCCAACTGCGTCTTGGTCGGTTCCAAAATTGCTGTATTTTCGACAGTCTGTACCGTAGTAACACCAGGCAACTCTAGAGATGTACTACGTTCTACCGTAATTTCACCGGAATCAGTGTTATCGTTTGTCACTTTTTCGACAACTGGGTCAGGTCTAATTGTACTAGTACCTCCCAAAGTTGTTCTTAATATCCCTAACTGATGATTCTTGGGATACTTTTCTCCTGATCGAGTAATCGGCATGTAGCATTTCCGTACTGATCATATAGTATTACGAACACACAGTATCGCAACAATCTGATTCGGTTGCTACTGTCCCTTCAACAAAATTTTAATTTGAACAAAATACCAGGCAATCTCAATGCCACTTCCCCAGTAGGATCGCCAAATGTTAGACGATAATAACTCAATCCAACTTTCGGACGAGTATTATCGGGTCCTCGGGTTCTTGGGAGTGGTAGGGGTGTGTTAGACAGAGGCCCTGTACTATTTTCCCAATCCCTTACACAATCATAAGTATTCTCTCACTTCTTAACACAGGGAGTGAGTTTGAATACTGACTACTCTTCGGCCTAGTGATTGTTAGACTATTCTAACCGAATACGCTATGATAATAGCGTAGTGATCCAACCGTAACTTACAACTATTAGAATTCGTTCACTACTTGAATTTTTCTCAGTAAGACGATTTCATGTGACCGGTAGATATACCGAACAACATATACAGACAACCCGGATCGAGATTACGTCAAACTTTCGTATACTGGCGCAAGTTATCGATTTCGACCTCAATTAGTAACTTACTACAACTTCTGTCCACACACAGATCTTTACCGAATACTCAGTGATCACAGTTTATTGTATAGAACCTGGTCACTTAACCTAAAAAGGTACTAAACTTTGTTCTTACACAGCCTCACGCCAGACAACAAACACACAATCTCACAGCCGAGAAATACAGAATCATATATAACTGATCAACAAATAGACTCACCACACGAGACTACTGAATGGAAATCGATTCAACCAAAGAATAGCAGAATAATTAAATATGAATAGAATGGAACAGTACTCAATGTCCTCAGTAATGTCTCATACACAGCTTTTTAAAATATGTTACTCGCGGTCTCCGAATACTTCAGTTTCGATGTGATCAACCCTATTCACTACAGTGCGCAACAGAACAGAGACGTATCTATCCTTCTGTCTCTCTCAAATATATTCCTGTTAACTATCAATCCAAGAGTCTGTTTAACACAGTAAACTCTGCTCCACCAGTCTAACGAAATGACGACGCGATGACATAACTCTTTTCTCTTCCTGTCCTCTGCTTTTATTGCTTTCGCATTCTTCATCTACCGACTCTTGTGAAATTTCCTACATCTCCGTCATTTCAGCCACAAGTCTTGTTTATCCTTCTTCTGCGGTTGCGGTTGTCTCGCTCCATCAGCCTTGTAACACAAGTATGTCCCTCTTTTGGATGGTTGTCGTCAAAGCGTAATGTATGTCGTCTATCGTGGAATTCCAAAGAATTGATGCCAAAAAACTTCTGCAAAATCAAAGAGAAGAGAAATTATAAAACATAAAGCATAGAGAAAGACAAAGGCTAAGAGTATGCCCACCACTTACCAAGATGTGAGATCTAAACAGAGAGAGAGTGTGTGTGTACAGAGAGAGAGAGAGATTTCTCTGTGTGTGTGCACAAGACAATGCAGGTCACAATTCGGTTCTTGTGCGCAAGTTCGACAGAAGCAAACAGTACTCAGTGTAAAACACGCGCAAAATGTTGAGTTTTGCTCTTGGGTTCCCTGTATGTTTAAAACACGGCCTCGGTATACTTGTCGGTATGGGCATCGATAAGTTTTAGTAAATTACCGATGCATATACCGATGCCCATACGAGCGATGGTGAGACATCAGGTCGATCTGTTTTAAACGATCATACTAACGCTCACTTGACCGTCAATATCTTTAAATGTACTTTTCCAATGTTTATTGTGCCATGTGAATTCTTTTTCACTTTCTAGATCCACCTGGATCCTAGTACCTTCATGAATGGTTTTTTTGGGAACCAAACCCCAGGTGCTATTTTCTTGAAGTGCTTCAATTTCCTCCTACATAGATTCTCTCCATTCTTCTTTCTTGTTGGCTTCTTCAAATGAAGAAGGTTCCTTTTACATAAAGTCTTTAGCTATGTATATAGAATGCTTGGTGACTAGTGATGTGTCATAGCCATACCTTATAGGTTTCTTGCTTTCCCTTTGAGATCTTCTAAGTGCTTGACTGGATGACTCTGGAATGTCTTCCAATTTTTTGAACTTTGCTTTGCCCTTAGACTTCTAAGCTTCAAAATCAATTTGTTCTTCATCTTCTAAGTTGACATCCTCTAATGAATATGGTTCTTATTTGGTCTGCTTTGGAAAATCATTCTCCAAATCATAGGGTAGCTTTAAATTTCTGCAATCATCCTCAAACCAAGAGTTATTTTCATCAAATAGCACATCCCTACTAATTGTAAATCCTTTGTTAGTGGGATTATATAACCTATATCTTTTCTGATTGTGATCATAGCCAATAAATATGCATCTTTCGCTTTTGGATCAAGCTTTCCCCTAATCTATGAGGGTATGTATGCATAGGCAATGTGTCCTTTCACCTATATGTCATAGTCTCTTATGCCATATCTCTAATTCAGATAGGGTTTGGTCCTTATAATTGAAGAGAGAAGTATTTCTTCTATCTTCAACTTCAAAGGTAAAAAGTCTACCAGATTTCTCACCTTTTGCAATCCTCTTGAAGCCATTGTCTCTCTCTCTCCCTCTCTCTCTCTCTTTGTTTCTCTCCTTTCTACCTCTTTCTCTTGGAATTATCTCTCTTTCTTTTTCTCTTTTGATCTCTCTCTCTCTCTCTCAAGTTATTCAAGAAGTTAACCAAGCAAAAAAGTATGGCTAAATATTATAAGTACAATTTCCATTCTTTGTATATCATTTGATTTGTTTTATTTTCATTAATTAGCATACTCACACTTATTCATATGCACATATACACTTATACATGAAGATACACGTTCACACATATACACACATGCACATACACACACACATACATATGCACATACACTTACATATACACACACATACACATATGCACACACATACACATGCATATGCAAAAAGACTTGTACAAACACTATGATAAAAGGACTTGCATGCATGCATTATTGCATATACACATACACATACACACATTAACATATACTTAAATACATGTATATGCACATTCACATGCATGCACATACACATGGATGCAAATGGGAATGCATGCACATGCACATGCATGTTTCATACATATACACATGCATATACATACAGTTGTATATGTTTATACATATACACATACATATGCACATACATACATGTACACACACATACACATATATACACATATACATGCACATACACATACGCACATATACACATACACTTACACATACACATGCACATACATACATATACACACACATACACATCCACATGCACATACACATACATACGCATATACACTTACACATGCATATACATATGTACATACATACATATACACACACATACACACATATACATGCACATTCATACACACACATACACATGCACATACATACTTATACACACATATACATTCACATACGCACATATACACATACACCTACATATATACATGCACATACATACGTATACACACATACACATGCACATACACATACATATGCACATACACTTACACATGCACATGCACATACATGCATATACACACATACATATGCACATACATACATGCACATACATACATGCACATATATATACATAGATACATACATATACATGCATATAGAAACACTTACACAAAGATAGATATATACCTACATGTGCATTCATACATTTTATACACACACAAGCACACATAAATATGAATGAATTATATAATTAAAGTAAGAAAACACATGCTAAATATAAACAATAATAAAAATCTTTAGAACAAGACTTTTCATTACTTAATACCATAGACACAATTCAAAACATAACTGGAATGAACAATATATATATATATATATATATCAATGTAAATGTATATCCAACATCATAATCGAGAACCCTAATCATGATCATCCTCATCATCAAGAGCCTCATCCTCATCCTCAACATCACGATCATCCACATGATCTAATGTATCTATAGTGGCATCATGGGTAGCGGTGTGAGCACTCTGTGATGATCGAGATCATCCCTCCTATGTCTGTCTATCCACCTCATCTATATATGCCTCTCCATAATTATCTTGTATTACGTATAACAAACATAAATAAGTAAAACGTACAAAACATCCATAAAAAAAATAATTATATGAAATTTAATAATACTCACAAAAGCATCTAGATGATATCACATATACTCACTCAAACACGGATATCCAAAATGTGTAGCATACTCGATTTCATGTTTGTAGGATATCGACCTTAATCCTTTCACTGCATTGAAACAAATAAAAATGATTAGTCTCTTGTGTTTTAACTAAAATAAAAAATATACTTTCAATAACACATATACTTACAAATGTAGCTACAAAACCATGATGGCCCATTTTACCTAAGTGTAATGTGTGACCCGACGCAATTCTCTTCTTTGCAACAACCTGTTTATTTAATAGAAAAAAATGCATGAATTAAATGTAAAAAAACAATAAAACATATGATAATTATAAATATAAACTATTAATTTGTATACCTTTTGCTGAGGAAATGACTCCAAAGATGTAGCTGTCTATGAAAAAACTACCACGTCTCAGATGGTATGTTAGGTCTCCTCTTACATACAATATCTCCTGTTATTTTAATCTCAAACAGAAAAAAAGAATCAGGATACATACACATACATATAGCATGCGCATACACATATGCATACACTTACACATACATACATACATACATACATACATACATACATACACACATACATACATACATACATACATACATACATACATACATACATACATACATACATACATACATGCATGCATGCATACATACATACATACATACATACATATAGACAGACATACATACATACTAAATACATGCACACACACACATACTCACATATATATAGTGTATATTTATTTATTTATTTATATAATAGTATATACTAATTTATATTTATACTGTATAAATATTTATGTATATATATTTATTGTATATATATTTATATACATATTTATATTTATTGTATATATATATATATATATATATATATATATATATATATATATATATATATATATATATATATATATATATATATATACATGCACACATAAACATACATACATACACACAGATACACATATCCACACACACACACACATACATGTGTACATACATACAAAACACATGCAAACATGAACATATATACATACACACATACACTTGTGCATTCATACATACATACACACACACATACACATACCCACACACACATACATGCAAACATTTATACATACATACATGCAAATATATACACATATACATACATACATACATACATAAAGACACATACATATATCCACATATATACATACACACAAACACATGCATGCATATACACACATTCATACAAATGACATGCATATATCCCACAAGAATGTGTATTTGTGTACATGTGGATATGTATGTATGTGTAAATGTGTATATGTGAATGTGTATGTATGTAAATAATCAGATTATTAATATCTAATACCATTATTTGAAGATTCTGATCAATCAAACGGAACTCCACAATCATCTCCTAATCGTGCAATGACTATATATTGTAATTATATCAAACTTTTTATTTTAAACAAAACCTGATAGATACATATTTGATATATGTTTTTTATTGTTATAATCAGATTTTGATCAATCAGAGGGCACTCCACCACATCCTACCCATGCAACGACTTCACATGTGTCCTCTGATAGGAATTATAATGAATTTTACTATCAAGAGCATATTATATGTTGGTGTAAGTTTTGCTATGCCACATATCGAAGACCACGTTGGAATGTATTGAACATGAGGTAGAGTATGGTACTTTTGAGCATGCACCACCACCTGGTCAACGTGATAATGCTTGGGCATGCATTCTTTCTATAAATTAATGTCATTATTTAATTTTGAAGCCGTATACAAAATCAAATTATTGTTGATATTCAAGAATATTTGCTCGATGATGATGATAATTCTCATACTCATAATGCTAATATACCTCCTACACATCATGGACTTGTTGTTCACCAATTACAAGCAAAGGTTTCTAGAAATCCTCTACCTCCTGGTTTAGAGATTGAAACGGTTGGAGATTATACGTTTCCAGTTCGTGATCATTCTCTAGTACAAGCATATGATAGAAGAAGATATGGAGGATGGAATAGAGGACCACTTCCTTTAGATGGAGAGGTTTTTACCTTTTGGGGTAGTCACTATATGATTTCTCCATCCACTATTACTAGCTCTAGTCATGGTCTCTTTATTGTAGAGAGTTTGTATGTGCCTCCGGACTTCGAAGTCACTCTTATGTCATTTTGTGGTCCTATATATGGATGGGGAGATTGGCATCGACTTGCACGTTATGTTCAAAGCACAAGTACTTATGGAAAATGCTTGAATGTGGCATCCCTTACTAGTAGAAGGATTTCACATGCAAAAAATGAAAGATTATATATTGATGGAAGACCTTACATGCATGGAAATATCGTAGGTTTAATAAATAGTAGTGGAGGGTTATATAATAGTTCAAGGACTAATTGCACATTTGAGGAGCATGAAAATAGTCATGAATCACCATACATGAGTAGAGATGTAGCAAGATACATAGTTGTCAATGCTATTACTTCATTACATGCTGATGATGAATTATTAGTGAACTATGGATGGCGTAGACCTCGAAGAGCACCTTTTAGCTAGAGAGAAAATGAAAACTTTCTATCCACCTATCCTCTGTTGCATTGAAAAACTCTAATTTAAATCTCTTTTCAAAATAACTTATATATTTAAGTTTATGTTTAAAGTTTACTTTTCATTCATTTATGGAATACTAATGACTTTTGTTCATATGTATAGATTCCAATGTATGATGTTGATGATATTCCACCACACCATTCAGAGTTTCCAGTAAGACCTCATTTATTAGAAGCTTCTATGAGGAGGCTATGCAAAAATGATCCTGTGGAATATGCAAGGTTGAAAGACCTATATTCAAAAGACGATAAAGTACAAGATTTGTGTGATAATGATGAAGATGATGGCATGGTAGATTTTATTGAGGATTGGTATCAAAATGACAGTGAGAGCATTGATATTTCAAAAAATGAGAAATATCTTCGAGAGGAGTGTCTAAAGCATGTATATGAAGGAAGTCGCTTGACACGACTAAGTGCAAGCTTACTTATTCTCAATCTTCAAAATCGCTTTGGATGGAGTAATGTATTTGTTTTGGTACTATTAAGGTATAATTTGTAACTTTCTATCTATTTATATATATACATGCATACACATACACATATAAATACATACATACATAGACATACACATATACATGAATGCATACACACATATAACATACACACACACACATACATACACATGTTATGAAAGTAAAGCCAAATTATACATACTTGTATCAAATGAAGATATTTTTTCCATCTAGCCTTTGGAATTGTCTCCCCAGCCTTTACAATCTTCATGACACATCTTCTTCTCCTATTCTAGTTGACCTAATACCTACGTTGCTAAATCTTTTATGAACTTTGCATACAAACATTAAGTATCAATTAGCTATGGAGGTACTAGGTCGTTTGGGAAATAGGAGAAGAAAATTTATCTGGAAGATTTTGAAGGATGGAAGAACAATTTTAAAGGATGGTCGGACAGAAAGCGTCCATTCAATGCAAGTTCTTGTTCTTACCTTCGCTAAGGTAAGAACAAGAACTTGCATTGAGTGGATGCTTTCTGTCTGCCCCTTTAAAACTATTCGTCCATCTTTCAAACTCTTCCAAATAAATTTGCTTCTCCTATTTTCCAAACTACCTAATATCTCCATAGCTAATTTATACTTTATATTTGTAAATAAATATGTAAGTCTTAGTTAGCAAGGCAGGTAATTGATTGACTATAAAATGGGAGACAACCAAACGATTCAGTGGTCTAGATATCTATGTGAAAGTCTGCATACCATAATAAACAAAAAAAAAAAGAAACAAAATCAAATATACACACCCACACATACATACATACATACATACACATACACATACATACATACATCATACATGCATACACATATGCATATGTATACATACATACATATACACACATACATAACATATACACACATACACATACACATAAGCATACACATACATACACATATGCACACACACACACATATATATGTGTGTGTGTATTTATTTATTTTTATTAATATGACTTTTTTTTATGAACTTACAAGTTATTATCTGAAAATTTTTTACCAAGTCAGAATATTCTTCCTACCTCACATGATGAAATGAAGAAGATAATCAACAATCTTGGTATAGATTATCAGTGTATACATGCATGTCCTAACGATTGTATTTTATATAGAGGTGAATATGTGGACTCTTTGACATGTCCAAAATGTCAATCTCCTCGATATAAGGACGAAAAAGGGAAAATCCCAAAAAGGATATTGAGACATTTTCCATTGGCTCCATGGATTAGACATATGTTTCAAAGCCTCGAATTATCGAAGGTTTTGACATGGGGACATGATCATAACAGTACTGATGTAATAATTGGAATTCCAATAGACAGTGCAGATTTTGAGCATATTGATTTTACATGTCCTGATTTTGCACAAAAACCACAGATTCCAAAGTTAGGAATTGCATTAGATAGGGTTAATCCATTTTCCATGAAATCTAGTAAATGGTCAACATGGCAAGTGGTAGTCATAAACTACAATCTTCCACCATATCTTAGCATTAAAAAGGACCATTTAATGCTTTCACTTTTATATCTTGCTCCTCTCATTGACGATCTCCAATAGTTATGGAGAGGCATTAATGTCATTGACGTATTGAAAAGCATCAATGAAAGATATATTATGGTTCATGGTATTGTGGCTTGGACTATTCACTATTTTCTAAGATATGGTGTTTGTTCAGGTATTGATGTAATGTTTTTATTTAATATGCATACAAATACATGTGAGTTAATTTAATTATATTTTGAATGTTTTCATGCTGTAGGAATATCTACTAAGGGTTATAAAGCTTGTTCATATTATGGTGATTGGTTGAGATCAATTTATAAGAAGAATCTCAATAAAAATATTTCTCTTTGACATTGATGATCCTTGCATCCATTAAAATGTAAAAGAGAAGTGATACATTCTAGTGGAAAGCTTGAAACAGGTTAGTGTCCAAAACCAATGACGCCTATGGATTGGTATAAAAAATGGACAAATGGGCCTCTAATAGATCTAGAATCAGAAATCTTCAGTGATGATGAAGGTAATGAGAATGTAAAGAGAGGTAAAGGAAAATTGGCACTCACAGAGTATATATTGATATGGTATTCTTTGGAGTATTGGAGAGAGTTAAATGTCTGTCATCTTCTTGATCCTATGCATATATTTAAGAATATTGGGTATTGATTATGGCAGCATCTTCTTGGATTAAAAGACACCATAGCATCAAGGAATGATTTGAAGGACCAAAACTCAAAACCAAAGTTATGGCTAGTTTTTGATAGACATTGCCAGGAAACAACTTATGCACCTGCTCCTTGGGTACTTACACAAAAGAGATAGAGACTATCAACAATAGGATTCAGTTGATTCGGACTCCTATAGGATATGGAGCATCTTTCCAAAACATGTTTACTATGGATGATAAAGGCTTATCTGGGTTAAAGATCCATGATTGGCATAACTTTTTGAGGCACATTTTACCTTTGGTTATTGATGGATGTACAACGAAAGGAATATGAGATATGATCTATCGTTTTGGATCACTTATAAGGTAATTATGATACTTTTATATTTAATATATATGACTATTTGATATCTTTAATTTTTGAATTAATTTCTTTATATTTTTTTATGATGTGTATAGGTGGATTACATCAAAAGATATTGATTAAAACTCGATCCCACAAAAGAAACATGAATGCAAGGAGCTACTATGTTTGATGGAAAAAGAGCTTCCTACTTCATTTTTTGATATTCAAATTCATTTACTAGTCCATCTTGTGGATGAAATAGAGATTGCAGGTGTTTTCAACACTCAATGGATGTTTTGGGTCGAGAGATTTATGGGAATATTAAAAGGTTATGTGCGGCAAAGAGCGAAACCAGAAGGATCCATGGCAAAGGGTTGGATGCTTGAGGAGTGCATGTACTATGTTAGTGAGTACCTTGAAAGAGTTCATGAAGAAGCTACTTGCATGGACCAACGAGTCTTCTTCAAAAATAATAGACTAGGTATTATGAGGTAAAGGAGTTCCATTTTTATTTATATTACAAGAGAAAAATGATGTTTCTACTTTTATAGCATATAATAACGAATGCATGCAAGCGAGTACGAACAAGGACTTCAAAATCTCCGAAGTAAAAAGACAGAGAAACAAAAGATATAGACGTAATCTTGATAATAATGAGATTACAAATATATCTTCTTTCACGGATTGGCTATATACTCATTTGCAATGAGTCAATGCAAATAATAAAGAAATCTTAGATGAACAGAGAGAGTTAACGATAGGATTTGAACGAAAGGTAAATTTATTTTAATAATATTCTATTTTTTACATATATGTATATTAGTTTCTCTTTACTAAATTTAATTTCTTTTGCAGTCTCGAATGTTCACTAATATGTGGGTTTTCGAACAGTATATTAGAATCCAAGTTATTGATTCTTTACGTAAAATAGAGGATTCTAGCATTGTTGCTTCTTTCAAGCAACTATCACATGCTAGCTCAAAAAACACGAACATTATAGATGGCAAACTTGGTTACGCGGGAACTGTTGTTGGTATTTACAAAATATTGTTTTGTATATTCGGACAGGTAAAAAAAGTTTATATTTTTTATGATAGAGTTTATTATTTTTTTAAGCCCCTAATAATGGTTTTTTGTTTTTATATATTTTGATAGGTCATTTTGAAGGTTGACTAGTTTTGAGCCGAGTACAAAGGTAGTAATTCCACATTGAGAAAGGAATTATCTGGGTTTTGGGCAATTGATTCTTCCAAGGTAATGCAATCTACTAGAGAACCATATATTCTTCCTAGGCATATTGAACAAATATTTTTTTATAAAAACGTTGATGCTCATCGTTTGTGGCTGTTGGAGTTAGACGTCTGCAGAAGCACATGAACAACACAAGGAAGAAGAAGAAGTTTGGAGCACAACAGATGGGAACCTCCTAAAGAGGGAAAAAAGTGCCCCGACAGTCCTAGAGTGTTAACACACATCACTACCTAAATATATCAACAAATCCCCCCCGGGAGTGATGCGGTGAACAAGGAGATGACACTCATAGACAAGGAAGTGTGAATCTATGTGGAATCAATCCACAAAAAGAAGTAAGCCCAAAGCTTTGTGGAAAGCTTCAAACTTCTCCGAAGGCAAAGCCTTTATAAAAAGGCCTACAATGTTCTCCTGCATGGGCACATATGCCAAGATGATCTCTCCAACTGAGAACCTCTCTTTGACATAATGATAATTCACCTCAATGTGCTTAGTGCGAGCATGGAACATAGGGTTCCTCGCAATTGCCAATGCGCTCTGACTGTCAATGAAGATGGTGGTGGTAGAAGACTGACCAAAACCCAAATCAGCTATAAGGTGTCTGAGCCACACACACTCAACAATCACTGTGAAAGCTTCCCTATACTCAGCCTCACAACTAGAAGTGGCCAAAGTAGGCTGCTTCTTGCTCAACCAAGATATACATGAGCTACCAAGCATGAAGAAAAAGCCACTATTGGACACACGAGTGTCATATCAACCAACCCAATCGATGTCAAAAAAAGCATGCAAATCTGGCAGTGGTGATCCCCCCTTGGGATAAAACAATCCAAGTAGTCGGGTACCACTCAAGTAGCGAAAGATGCACTTAACTGCATGCCAATGCTTGACACATGGGCAATGCATAAACCTTCTTATCTATGAGACAACAAACTGAATATTTGGCCGAGTAATTACCTATAACCTACTGATAGAGAACAACATCAAATGCATCTCCAACATCATGAAGACTCAATCGTAAACCTGTCTCCATAGGAGTGGCAATAGGCTTACAGTCTTCAAGGCCAAAATGCTACAATAATGTGTCAATATATTTTGTTTGACACAAAGCCATTCCACCATCAACATGCATAAAATGAAGGCGCAAATAGTGATGCAAATGCCCCAAATCAAACATCTCAAATGAGGCATGCAAATCAGCCTTAAAATCAGCAATATGCATGTCATGAGGACCAATGAGCAGCATGTCATCAACATATCACAATAATGATGAGAAGCACATCATTAGCACGCTTAACATAGAAGGTGCTTTTAGTTGGACTGTTCTCAAGATATACATGAGCTACCAAGCATGAAGAAAAAGCCACTATTGGGCACACGAGTGTCATAGCAACCAACCCAATCGCTGTCAAAAAAAGCATGCAAATCTGGCAGTAGTGATCCCCCCTTGGGATAAAACAATCCAAGTAGTCGGGTACCACTCAAGTAGCGAAAGATGCGCTTAACTGCATGCCAATGCTTGACACATGGGCAATGCATAAACCTTCTCATCTATGAGACAACAAACTGAATATTTGGCCGAGTAATTACCTATAACCTACTGATAGAGAACAACATCAAATGCATCTCCACCATCATGAAGACTCAATCGTAAACCTGTCTCCATAGGAGTGGCAATAGGCTTACAGTCTTCAAGGCCAAAATGCTACAATAATGTGTCAATATATTTTGTTTGACACAAAGCCATTCCACCATCAACATGCATAAAATGAAGGTGCAAATAGTGATGCAAATGCCCCAAATCAAACATCTCTGTTGCTCTAAGGGTTGCCCATAATTTTTCCTCATGCTATGGCATCCTTGAGCCCTCATGAAAATACCATCTTTTTGTAAATTAGGAGAGGTCCATATGAACACTCTCCTAAAACCACTTTTTGATAAATCCCTAAGTCTATGGTATTGAAGCCTTTCCTTTTTGAACAACTCCTTTTTTGAACAAACCAAAATTCCCACGTAGGAATTCTCCAAGCGCCCACTCTCTCTCTAGGTGGTTATGGAAATTCCCAAATCACATGAAGATCCTCTTTTTGATTTAGCACATGTGGTCTTTTGACCACATGTTTTTATGCCTCTCTTCTCTATATAAAGAAGAGCCTCATTTGTAAAGAGGAGGTCCCTTGGCCATGGCCTTGGCCTCCATTTTGGTAATGGAAGAAGGTGTCATTTGGCTTCCACATTTCTCCTTGTGTGCTAGGCGATGATCCATGTGTGTGGGTTTGGCATTTGGGGTTGGCTTGTGTGTGAGCATTGCCCTCCCTTGTTCCTTTTGACGTTGGCCATGGTGCCATTGTTCATGGACGTGGGTGTGTGTGCGTTGCTTGCACTTCTTGCAACTCCTCTTGGAAGAGCCCCTCACTTCCATGTGAGGCGGTTTGGGTTGGTTACTCCCCATACTTCAACAACAATTTTGGCGCCGTTGCCGGGGATGATCGACCTTCAACCGTTGGGTTTTTTCAAGCTTGCCGTGCCTACACTTGGTGGATGCACCTCATGCTTGGATTGAGTTGTGGATCCGTGTGGCCTTCGGTTGGCCTTGGGTACCTCTTTCTTTTAATTTTTGAGTAAGTCTTAGTTCAATTTTTGTTTGTTGCACCAAAACATCCCCTAACCCCCTTCTCTCTCATTCTCTCTTACATACACTGAAACTCTCACACACTCAAGTTGGCTTCACTTTCCACCACTTTCATTCTTGTTTTCAGTGATTGCCTAGGGTAGAGGGATGGGTACTCTTCTTCATGACCTTCCCTCTGTTCTATTTCAAAAAAAAAAAAAAAAAAAAAAATGATGAGTCGAGGTTTGATAAAACTAATGTCCATTAAATATATGCGAGTGGCGTGCATGGGAATCTGTGGCAGATCCACGTAATGGGTTTTAATCCAAGCATTTAGGTTTGAGGGCCGTTTGCTCACCTACCACTGCCTTGATGCCACACTATAGTAGGTGAGCGCAGGTCATTTCTCCTTCTTTCCCCCCATTTTTTTTTGGGGTCGATACTTGTTGGCGGCCCTCCCATCGTCTGGACTGCTTCATGCTATGGAGGGATGAAGCTCCGCTCTGCCTGTTTTGTCTGTCTACATTCTCGTGTTTGAAGAGATCGATGCTCCATGTTGACTTGCGGGGTCTGCTCTTAATCCTACTCTGCGGAAGGTGTCGAGCTTCCCCTGCGCATGCTGTGACCATGGACGGTAGACGCCTCGGAGCTCAGTCGTGCGCATTTGTTTTATGATGTGGGGCTTCTGTTGGTGCCTCTCTCCCGCTTCCACTTGACTCATGGTGTGGGCTCGCGAAGCTGCTGTTCCTTCTTCGTCATAGCTGGGCATCACTGCTCAAGGCTCTTCATTTGATGAGCAGTCGGGTTCGGTGACAGGTCTTGCAGAACAATATTGTTGGTCCTGTTCTACCATGATTAGTTGCCGTCAGGGTCATTTTGGGGTTGATCCCTTAATTGTTCCTCCTGTTATTCATGATGTGGGGGTGGAGCATCCTCTTGTTCCCCCACAATACCGGCAGGTGAGCTTCTCTGTCCTCGAAGTCCATTTCCTCTTGCTACCTGCCAAAGGCTCCCTCTTCTCACACCACCCAGCAGTGCTGCTTGCGGAGTTGTGCTCGATTCTTGCTTCCCTCGGAGTTTTCCACCTCTGTTGCAGAAGTATTACGGCCCTACTTGTGTTGGAGGGATCACTAGAGGCGGATTCACTAGGACCTGACTTCTTCGGGTATGGGTATGTGGTGTCGTGGGTTCGACCCCGTGCGACTTGCTCAACCTGGCCTAGTCCCACGTTGGTCTCCCCCATCGCGGGCCTCTGTCGAATTCCGGCACCCTTTCAGTTATTTTCCCTGTCTGCGCTACAGGCGGACTCGGCTTCAGGTCATGATCATGCTCCCATAAGTGAACACCCCTCAATGTATTTGCTTAAGGATCCAGCTTCTTCTCTAACTCTGTACTTGGCTCTATTAGTTCTTGTTATGACTGCAAAGCCTGTTTTGGTCTTCACTTTACTTGGTTGGCAATTCACTTTTCCATACCCTATCACCATCTTTTGGAAGACCCCATACTCGGAGCTGTCTAGACTTCCCTGGTCTCCGGTGTTCTCTAAAGTTGAGTCGTGGTTTGCATGCTTTTGTTTCAGATAGTCGGACAAATGCTTATCTATGCCTTTTTTGAAAACTCATGCCTGTTGGTTCTGGTGCTACTCACTCTCACAATGGGGCAAGTGTATTTCCCCCAAGGTGTCGCCCGTGTATGCTAGTTGGGGTAGCATGTCACTCATCCACGTACCTACTTCCGTCATCATTACTAATCCCATATATATGGGGATTCAACTGAGCTTGTGACATCATTACCGGTTGAAGAACTCTACCTCGCCTAATCTCTGTTTGAAGGAGGGTTGCATGCGCATTGAGAATTCTCTTTTGTACTTGGTCTTTTGGCAATTATATATATGTTGTCCCTTATCTATATTGGGCATATGAAATTGGATGGTGCATATATGTATCTTTGACATTTAATGAAACAAGGAATACAGTTGAATGTTTTATGTGGCCATGACAGTAAGCTGTTTTCTTCGCAGGTGAATGTAAAACCATTGCTCTTGGTGGCTTCCTCATTGAGGCTAGTCATATAGTTATTTCTGATTTATGTCATATAATTGTGTGTGGGGAGGCCCGAGTTCCTATCAAATATGGAAGGTTCTTCTTTTGGTTTATTGGATGTGTTGAGTCATTTTTCCATGCCGTTTTGCATGAGCCATATATCTGTGTCTTATTGTTTACCATAGCTCCACACTGCTTTTGAAGAATTTCAATTGGGTTCTTACGCACACAGACAATGGGGTATCAAGTTACTGCTAACATAACAATGTTGAAAAGCATCTCGGTGATGACTAGGAGCTTGTACTTGGCACTTTCTGACTCCATGGAGCGGACCACTTAGCCACAAAATAGAGTTATGTGCAGAAGACCCTTCCCTGCAATGCATCTATCATGAAGAAGACTGTCTCTCCATTACAAAATGAGCCAAAATGCTACCCTTGTGAACCATTTTCGCATGTGGAAACTCTTCCTTCCACACTTGATGGCACTCATAACAAGAGATAACATGTATTCAGACTTGTGCTTGGGCATTGCACTTTAATCAAGCTTATTTGAAGAAATCATGATTTAAGAAACAAATGACAATGTGTCTTTAAAAAATTCTCTATGCATAAAGGATGTATTAACTTCAGGCTGTAATTGAACTAAAAATCAATGAATTTTTCTTTCTATACTTGGGCAGGTTTTGATGTGTATTAATCATTTGCTGACTAGATGAACTAAGCGCATTTTTTGTTACCCTGAAGAATTACAGGATCATTTCAATCGCCTCAGAAACATTATCTACATAGGTTTTGCAGGTTTTGTCACACATAGCTGCAAGTCCTGGTGATGACTCAAGGTTTGGGGGTTCAGAATTAACAAGTGCTCTCCATATGTTGAAAATTCCTCAGTTTTCAAACACAGTTTTGAGGCACTCTCGTTGAATGTTTCACATTGCAACTGGTTATAAAAGTTTGTAAATTTACTGTTGGCATATATCTTTGATGTTCCTAAGACTGAATGGGTGAATGTTTGACATTGTTTACACACTTGCTTCTATTTAAGGGGTGGTCCTCTCTATGTACTTCATGACAATGACTTAAGTATGGGAGTTTTAGTGCATAATGCTTATGCTTCAGAAAGTTCTGTGTGTTGTAAGCAGGTATCTCACATGTTTGATAGTTGAAAATGCAGTGATATTCTTCGTGTACTTGTGAATGCCACATAGGGCCTGTGTTCCCATCCCCTGCAATTACTTTAATGTTTGATCGGTGGAAACCACATGATTTTTTGAATTATTGTTCACCATTAATTGATTATGAGAATGACAAATGTGCAAGACTGAAGTCCATATCCACGGTCTCTTGATGTTTGATTGGCTGTTCTTTCTAGTGCTCACTGCAAGGCCTCTCCCCTTGATGGTTTCATGTGTACCCACTAAACAAACTAAGATATACACTCCACATTCTGGTCCGCTCTTTTCACAGAATGCACTAGGGCTAAAAGAGTTACATGTGAAATAGCGCTATGGCAATTTACACTTATTGTTGAAGTTTCAAACTTGCGGGTCTTCTCTTGATAGGCGGGGCTAGAACTATTGATACTCCAAAACTGTCTTACTATGCCAGGGAAGTTACTCTCGGGTTTTCCAATAATGCATCACAGACTTACATAAAGTTCCAGCATTGATTCTTTCATGGCTCCTATAAGATGATTTGCAGGAACAGCTTTGGACAAAACTGTTTACATTTCATAAATGCTTGAAGAGTGATAAGAATGCTGGTCACACCACTTAGGGCCCTCTTGAGCCTAGTTGTTGCACTATTGCTTTAATCAAAGTTTTGAATGCATACCACTCAATTAGCAACTTTGCTGATATGAGCATAGTCTAAAATGATGACAGGAACATGAGTTAATCATGACACCACATTCATCTCATTCTATACAATGCAATATGTCTCACACTCATTTGGGGATAGCATATTTAAGAATGAAGATATAAGGGATATATAGGTTCTTGAGATGATCTTTGCTCTTTCGTTGTACTCCTTGGATTGCAGGAACAATAATGTTTTCAGGACTTCGCTCCAGAAGAAAGGTCTTACAGAAGAGGATGCTCCTGAAATGGAAACTAAAAATTGGAATTAATATTTTATGGCTGCTTCTTTTCAAATTCAGTCTACTTGTTGTGTATGTTTAAATTTCAGGTATTGGAGCTTTGAAGAGATGACACACTGGAGAAATGCAGGGCTGACTGCCCCCCAAGGGGATTGTGCCGCTCAGCAATATGGAGTTGCAGACTTGAAGATTGGCGACTTGCTGATTCAGAAGATTTGCAGTCTTGCAAAATTCAGATTGGAACTGCTGCATGTTTGATGAATTGAAGACTCCAAACTTGGACCAGCTCAGCATTATATGCTTCTCTCTTAGCTTTCTCGAGGACGACAAAGTCTAGGAGGGGGGGAAGTGTTGCTCTAAGGGTTGCCCATAATTTTTCCTCATGCTATGGCATCCTTGAGCCCTCATGAAAATACCATCTTTTTGTAAATTAGGAGAGGTCCATATGAACACTCTCCTAAAACCACTTTTTGATAAATCCCTAAGTCTATGGTATTGAAGCCTTTCCTTTTTGAACAACTCCTTTTTTGAACAAACCAAAATTCCCACGTAGGAATTCTCCAAGCGCCCACTCTCTCTCTAGGTGGTTATGGAAATTCCCAAATCACATGAAGATCCTCTTTTTGATTTAGCACATGTGGTCTTTTGACCACATGTTTTTATGCCTCTCTTCTCTATATAAAGAAGAGCCTCATTTGTAAAGAGGAGGTCCCTTGGCCATGGCCTTGGCCTCCATTTTGGTAATGGAAGAAGGTGTCATTTGGCTTCCACATTTCTCCTTGTGTGCTAGGCGATGATCCATGTGTGTGGGTTTGGCATTTGGGGTTGGCTTGTGTGTGAGCATTGCCCTCCCTTGTTCCTTTTGACGTTGGCCATGGTGCCATTGTTCATGGACGTGGGTGTGTGTGCGTTGCTTGCACTTCTTGCAACTCCTCTTGGAAGAGCCCCTCACTTCCATGTGAGGCGGTTTGGGTTGGTTACTCCCCATACTTCAACAACAATCTCAAATGAGGCATGCAAATCAGCCTTAAAATCAGCAATATGCGTGTCATGAGGACCAATGAGCAGCATGTCATCAACATACACAATAATGATGAGAAGCACATCATTAGCACGCTTAACATAGAAGGTGCTTTCAGTTGGACTGTTCGCAAAACCATGTGCAATGAGATAGGCATGTATCTTTTCATACCAAGCACGTGGTGCTTGCTTTAAACCATATACTGCCTTCTTTAACCTGCATAGCTGGTTTTCATGCCCTTTTTGCACAAAGCCATAGGGCTGAAAAACATACACTTATTCATGCAAGTCACCATTCAAAAATGATACTTTAATGTCCAACTGATGTACATTCCAACAATGATGAGTTGCAAGTGCACAGATGCTACGAACAATAATCATTCGTCAAGTAGATGCAAAGGTTTCATCAAAATCAATGACTCTTTCCTACGCATAACCCTTTGCAACAAGCCTAGCCTTATACCTGTCAACTGTTCCATCAGGTTTATGCTTCAGCTTGTATACCCAGTTAGTGCCAATGGCCTTCTTGCCAAGAGACAAGTCATATAAAGACCAAGTACAATTCTTCATGATAACATCTGTTGTATATTATTGAGCAATGCATTATTAAAGTGTTATATTATTAATGTATTAATATGTTTCTGATGTTTTTGATATAGCAGCTGAAGGTTCGTGAGGAGCGTGCAAGGCGTGAAAGGTCGGATATCAATAATCCGAATAATTATTATTTAGCTTGTAAATAAAACTGCGTAGAAGGTTCTATTGTTAGAAAAGTAATGGTTAGAATAAGAGTCGTTGTAGACCGCAATTTCTGTTATTCAAAGCAATGGCTTTCTGTAAAAGTTACCAACTTTTAGTTTCACGCCTGCTTTTCGAAGCTGCCCTCATGTAACCACTATTTTCAACGTAATCAAAAGTCTTATAAATACATGCACTCTGTGGACTGTCGGAACAGAGTGCATGGGGGGAGATTGCACCCAATACTGCGTTCAGTCTTGTCTCTTCTTGTCTCTATTTTTCTGTGTGTTTTTTGCGTTCGTAATCTCTGTATGCGCGTGAGCAAGATCCTGACAACAGTGGTATCAGAGCTCTGCACGCGTCAATACAGAGGGTTCTATGTTCGTGATTCCGATTCCGATTCCGTCTTCGTCTCCATCTCCATCTCCGGTTCCGGTTCCTGTTCCAGATCCAGAACCAGAACCTACGTTTTCACCTACGTTTTCACCTACGTTTTCACCTACATTTTCACCTACGTTTGCTCCTACATTTACACCTACGTTTACTCCGAGGCGTCGACTAAGGCGTCGACTAAGGCGTCGACTAAGGCAAAGAACTTAGGCAATAACTAAGGCAATACATTGGCACCCAAGGCTCCCTTGGCGACCGTTGGCTATGCGCGAGGCAATTTTAATTTTGAGTGGCAATAGAGTGGTTTAGAGTCCCTAAGGTAGGAGGATTTGAACCCACAACCTCCTACTTTCAAGGGAAGTACTTTAACCACTCCTCCATCTCTTGGAGTTGTCACTCAAGTTCTTTCCTCTTATGTTTAACATAACTTTTAGTTTTTCTTACTTTTCAAGGCGGCACGGTGCGATGCGATGCGGCGTGTCTCAGTGTACACTTCTCAGGGTCTACCAGGGTACATTTCTCAGGGTACACGTCTAAGGGTACATCAGGGTACATCCAAACAGGGTACTTTTCTGCTAGGGTACATTCCCTGAGGGTACATCCCGAGAGGAATGCACTAGCTTAAGGGTCCAGGAGCACCATGGAGGATTACAATAATTCACCTCTACCTGAGGCAACACTTGAACAACAACTAGAGCTCTTGCGCCATGAGCTTCGAGGAGCTTAGAACGAAATCCGGCAACGTGATGAAGTCCTCCAGAAGATACAAACTGAGGCAAACAACCTTATGATGGTAGTTGGTTTGGAGGTGGGAATCCAAGCTAAGCTTCACACCCTACGACCACTTTATGTGAAACCTACATTTCCTATGAAGCGTACTTTTAATGCCCCATCTTACCATAGTTTTTCTCATCCTCCACAATACAAGTACTCAACTCCACCTGTTGCTTCATCTCTCCAACCAACCAAACCATCTACCCTTCAAACTTCAACGGTGGATGCCCAACAGAAGCGACCACGAATCACTTGCTGGAATTGTGGTAAACCTGGACATACAAAAATAAGGTACAGATTGCGACCTCTTCACATGAAACAACACACCTTTAACTTTGAATTCAAAGGTCAAATTATTACTTTGTTTGCACGACATGATTTCTAGCCGTTTCCATTGATTAGTCACACTCAAGTAAAGCGTGCATTTAGGAAAGGATTCAACTCATGCAATGTTTTTGTCAATGTCATCAATGATTATACTCATACACTTCATGATGCATATAAACCTTTCATGAGTACTTATGAGGATTGTTTTATGTCTGAGTATCCCTCTGAGCTACCACCATCTCGAGGATCCTTTGACCATAGCATAGACTTAGTCCCTGGTAGTTCTCCTCCTCATAAAGCACCTTATAGACAGGTCCCACTACATCAAAAGGAAATAGAAAATCAAGTAAAAGACCTACTACAAAAAGGACTTATAAGGCCTAGTTCTTCCCCATTTGGAGCACCAGTTCTCTTAGTAGAGAAGAAGAATAAAACTTATCGAATGTGCATTGATTATAGAGCCCTTAACAAGATCACGATCAAGAATAGATACCCTATTCCTCGAATAGATGATCTCTTAGATAAGTTACGAGGAGCTTGTGTCTTTAGTAAAATTGATCTTAAATCGGTTTACCATCAGATTAGTATGACACAAAGTGATATTTTCAAGACTGCATTTAGAACTCAAACTGGCCATTATGAATTTATGGTAATGCCCTTTGGACTTACTAATGCCCTTGCTACATTTGCGCGAATGATGAACAATATTTTTCTTGATTATCAAGCTTTTGTTCTTGTCTTCTTTGATTATATACTTGTTTATAGTAAGAATGATAGTGAACATGAAAAGCACCTTGAAATAGTCTTTCATTTGTTACGAGAGAACACACTTTATGCTAATCCTGAAAAGAGTTACTTCTTTCAACGTAAGTTAGAATATTTAGGACAAATTATTTCAAGTGAAGGTGTGCATGTGGATCCGAAAAAAAAAAATTAGAGTTATAGTTGTTGGGAAAGATGGATGGATGATCCAAGAGATTGAGTAGGTACTGCTAAAACCTGCTTTGTACCAGCCCTCTTTAGCTTCAAAGTTGATTAGTAGACTCCCTTAGCTTTCCAATGACACCAAGAAATGGCCTATGTCCTTTGGAAATGATGTGTGAAATGATTGAATCAAAACAGATAACTTTGGAAGTCACAAACTCAAGAAAACCTTCTATTTTGGTCTTGACACCTGCTGAATGTTTTGCTCAGTGTGACCAGCATAGTAGCAATTGATAAAATTCCTTCTATGGGTATTCAATTAGCTTAGTAAGCTAACATTTGCAAGTGGAGTGATGTAAAATAATGAACTATGCTAAAAGAAATTAATTTAGCAAGATTTGGTATACCCCCGACTTTTTAGGACTGTAGCAGAGATAGACCAGTGAGCACCTCGATGATGATTTCTCTGAATTGGCTGAATGAAATCACTTAAAACCTTGTCAGCATGTAGATGACTTTGAGCTGAATCTAACAAGCTTTGAATCACTGAATTTGGAGTAGTATTGACTGAGACATGCCCTTGACAAGTTGACAGACTTTGGAGTAGACAATCAGTGAGCACAGAGATGAATGATGTAAATGTATCTATAAATTAGCACTTGTGTACAATCCCATTGGCATGACAAGCATTGCCTAATGGAGTAGAGAGGTGTAGACTTTGATGTAGTGCTCACACACACTCAATGACAGTAGAATGAAGCTCGGGAGTGAAGTCTCTCTCCACGACTTTTCAAGTTCACCTTTTATATGGAATGTGTAAGAATTTGAATTCAAATTCAAATTCTTGGCTCCTTCTAATCAAGCTTCTAAAAACTTGGAGAAATTCTCTCAATCAAGTGAACTAACTTTTCTACGAATCATTTGGGTAGGTGATTACAAAAGATTCTAAGTCAAATTGACTTTTACAATGAGGTAAAGTGGTAAGTAATCACTAGCATATGTTCCTATGGTTCTTCATGCATGTAGAGTCTTCATGATATCTTCCAAGCCAAATGTGTAGGCTTGTGATTTACACCAACAGCTCCCCCTCAAGCCAAACATTTTGGCTTAAGTCTTCATCTTCAATCTTCAAGTACATCCTGCAATCCAATCATAGATTTGAACCTGCAAAGTTTGGTCCCATCCAAAGCTTTAGTCAGCAAATCTGCACATTGCATGTTGGTTGACACATAGGTCAGCTGAATGTCCTTGCTTAACAACTTCTCCCTCACATAATGATAATGAACTTCTATGTGTTTGGTCCTAGCATGATAGATAGGATTAGCTGCAAGGTGAAGAGAACTTGTATTATCTCCAAAGATAATTGGAGGCCTAGTATATAAGCCCAATTCTGTATACAAAAGCTTAATCCAAATTGCTTCTTGAGTGGCATTAGCTAGCCCTCTATACTCTGCTTCTGTAGAAGATAATGCAACAGTTGGTTGCTTTTTTGCAGACCATGAAATTGGTTTGTCACCTGCAAAAGAAATGTATCTAGAAGTGCTTCTTCTATCATCCTTGCATCCTGCCCAATTTGCATATGAATAAACTTTTATATCAATATCTGAAGTGTAAGGAAAGTATAAACCATGGTTCTGTGTACCCTTGAGATACTTCAAGATCCTTTTGGCAGCCTCTAAGTGAGGTATCCTTGGTTTGTGCATGAATTGACTTAGCACACTAACTCCATATGCAATATCCATTCTATTTAAGGTAGCATAGTTCAAGCTACCCACCATACTTTGATAACTTGTAATGTCTTGGACTTCATCACCTTCATGAGCACTTAGCTTTAGGTTCACCTCCATTGGAGTGCTAGTTGCTTTAGCATCCTGCAAGTGAAATTTCTTCAACATGTCCTGCACATACTTCTTCTGAGTAATGTATATCCCTGAATTAGTGTAAACTAATTCAAGTCCCAAAAAATACTTCAATAGCCCAAGATCATTGATCTTGAACTCCTTCATCATTTGGCTTTTGATATTTTTGATTCCACTGACATCATTACCTGTAATGATGATGTCATCAACATAAACACAGAGATAGATTACCTCTGAATTACTTGTCTTAATAAACAGAGAGGTGTCAGCCTTGCTCATGACAAAACCTTGGTCTTGGAGGTATGTAGTTAACCTGTAATTCCATGCCCTAGGTGCCTGCTTCAATCCATATAAAGCCTTCTTTAATTTACAAACATAAGTTACCTTCTTAGGGTCTTCATAGTCAGGAGGTTGTGACATATAAACCTCTTCTGATTGTTGGCATCTTGGCCACAGGAGAAAATGTTTCTTCATAGTCAATAACTTGGTTTTGTGCAAAACCCTTGGCTACTAACCTAGCCTTGTACCTGTTAATTGTGCCATCAGAATTTCTTTTCAACTTATAGATCCATCTGGATCCTATACCTTCATGGAGTCCTTCTTGGGTACTAATTCCCATGTATCACTCTCCTTGAGTGCTTCAATCTCCTCATCCATAGCTTCTTTCCATTCTAATTTTATGATTGCTTCTTCATATGAACCTGGTTCCTCATTTAACAAATCCTTGGCAAGATAAACTGAGTGTTTAGTAACAAGAGATGTATCATACCCATATCTGATAGGTTTTTTACTTTCCCTTTGTGATCTCCTAAAGGGTTGAGCTGAAGATTCAGGTATGTCTTCAAGCTTCTTCATCTTCATTTTGCCTTTGGACTTCCATGCCTTGAACTCTTCAAGGTTGATTGTATCTTCATCATCTAAACTTGAGTCTTCTTTCTGAGTTGGTTCCTCCTTTGTAAGTTTTGGAAATTCCTCTTCCAAATCATAGGGTAGTTTGACCTTCCTGCATTCATTCTCATACCAAGAATCATTCTCATCAAAAAATCACATCTCTGCTTACCATAAATCCCTTATTGGTAGGGTTATAAAACCTGTAACCTTTTTTATTTAAATCATATCCAATGAAAATACATTTTTCAGCCTTTGGATCTAGCTTTGCTCTTACTTGTGAAGGAATGTGTACATATGCTACACATCCAAAAATTTTGCAATGATCTAATGATGGTCTCTTACCATGCCAAGCTTCATAAGGTGTCATACCATCAAGTGATTTTGATGGTAACCTGTTTATGAGATAGGTGGCAGTAGAGACACTCTCTGCCCATAGGTAGTTAGGTAACTTCTTCTCATTAAGCATAGATCTAGCTGTCTCAACAATTTCTTCTTTCAGCTACCCCATTCTGTTCAGGAGAATACCTTGTTGCTATTTCCCTTTTGATGCCTCTGTCCTGCAAGAAGTCCTCAAATTCATTGGAGAAGTACTCACCTCCTCCATATGACCTTAGCCTCTTCAAATTCCTTCCTGTCTGATTTTCAACTAATGCAAGATATTTTTTAAAGCAATTAAACACCTCATCCTTGTGCTTCATAAAGTATAATACAATCCATCTGCTATAGTCATCAATAAAAGACACATAGTACCTTGAACCTGAAACTGAGGGGTCTTTGCTAGGTCCCCATACATCTGTGTGTACAAGCTCTAGATAGTCTTCATGCATATATCCTTTCTTGGAGAAGGGTAACCTGTGAGACTTACCAAATTGACAAGCACCACACTTGTAAATCATATGTTTCTTGGATACATTAGGTATCCCAAGCACACATTGGTCCCTGCACATTTGCTTCAAGGTCCTTTCTCCTATGTGCCCTAATCTCTTATGCCAAATCTCAAGCTCTGAAAGTGTTTGATCTTTATAACTATATAATGCAATGTTCTTTGTATGTTCCAACTCAAAAGTGAAAAGTCTACCTGATTTTTCTCCTTTAGCTATCCTTTTGAATCCATGTCTTGGGTCCTCCACAAATGCTCCATACTGATTGAACCTGACCTACAACCCTTTCTCTACAATCTGACCAACACTCATTAAGTTCTTTGTAATTGTAGGTACATAAAGTACTCTGCTCAACAAATTCTGATTACCATCACAAGTTTTCACATTTCCAACTTTAACTACAGAATGCTTTGTATCATCACCTGTTTGGACTTGGTGTTTACCTTTTGGTTCCTCAAGATCAGAGAGTAGTGCCACATTACCAGCCACATGATTTGAACACCCTGAATCAATATAAAATAAGTGATCAAATTTGAAGTCATGTTCATGATCAAGAGAGAGTCATCTTGCTCCTCTGTGTAGTTGTTGTAGTCCTTTCTGTTTCTGAATCCTCCTTGGTAGTTGCCATTGTAATTGTTGTTATAGTTGTTGTTATAATTTTTGTTGTGGCCTTGGTGATGGTTGAACCTTCCTCTAGACTGAGAGTATCCACCTCTTTGGTAGCCTCTTCCTCTCTGATTTTTGTGATTCCTGTAACACTCATCTGTGGTGTGGTTTGACAAACCACAAATGTTACATGGTGATGTGTTATAGGGTCTCCCCCTACCTTGCTTACCTCCTCTGCCCCTGACTCTTGAAGATCTACCTCTCCCTGCATAGTTGGCTTGGGAGGTAGAGCATTCATCTTCCACCTTCTTACTCTTGCCTTTATCCTTAGATTTCTTATCAGTGTATAGGGCAGAAGAGTTGTTACCTTTGGTAGTATCTCCACTCTTGGTAAGCTTTGCTTCATGTGTGAATAGTTGACCCATGAGAGTTGTAAGATCTAGAGTGTGCATGTCCATGTAGAGATCCATTGCAGTGGTGAAGCTTTCCCACTTGTCATCAGCCTTGATTCCATTAATTTCTTGCCTTACAATTTGTTCTTCTTCAATTTCTTCTCCTATGCTTGCTAATTGATCTGCAACATCTTTGATCTTGGTCACAAATTTTGAAACAGCTTGCTTAGGTTGCTTCCTTAGTGTTGTGAATTCAATCCACAACTGATTTTTCCTAGCCCTTGTATTAGAGGAAAAATATGATGACAAGGTTTCCCAAGTCTCTTGGGAAGTCTTACAATTTCTGATATGAGGTAAAAGATAGTCAGATATAGAGTTGAGTAGATAAGACCTTGCCAATGCATCCCTTGCACACCATGTGTTGAGTTTTTCTTGCTCCTCCTTGGTTGGCAAACCTCTTGCTTTGAATGAGGGCAATTCCTCATCTCCTTAGATGTATCCATAAAGAATCCTTCCTTGTAAGTGGTTACCTTATTTGCTCTGATACCACTGTTGGGAAAGATGGATGGATGATCCAAGAGATTGAGTAGGTATTACTAAAACCTGCTTTGTACCAGCCCTCTTTAGCTTCAGACTTGATTAGTAGACTCCCTTAGCTTTCCAATGACACCAAGAAATGGCCTATGTCCTTTGGAAATGATGTGTGAAATGATTGAATCAAAACAGATAACTTTGGAAGTCACAAACTCAAGAAAACCTTCTATTTTGGTCTTGACACCTGCTGAATGTTTTGCTCAGTGTGACCAGCACAGTAGCAATTGATAAAATTCCTTCTAGGGGTATTCAATTAGCTTAGTAAGCTAACATTTGCAAGTGGAATGATGTAACATAATGAACTATGCTAAGAGAAATTAATTTAGCAAGATTTGGTATACCCCCGACTTTTTACTATAGCAGAGATAGACCAGTGAGCACCTCGACGATGATTTCTCTGAATGTGCTGAATGAAATCACTTCAAACTTTTTCAGCATGTAGATGACTTTCCGATGAATCCAACAAGCTTTGAATCACTGAATTTGGAGTAGTATTGACTGAGATATGCCCTTGACAAGTTGACAGACTTTGGAGTAGACAATCAGTGAGCACAGAGATTAATGATGTAAATGTATCTATAAATTAACACTTGTGTACAATCCCATTGGCATGACAAGCATTGCCTAATGGAGTAGAGAGGTGTAGACTTTGATGTAGTGCTCACACACACTCAATGACAGTAGAATGAAGCTCGGGAGTGAAGTCTCTCTCCACGACTTTTCAAGTTCACCTTTTATATGGAATGTGTAAGAATTTGAATTCAAATTCAAATTCTTGGCTCCTTCTAATCAAGCTTCTAAAAACTTGGAGATATTCTCTCAATCAAGTGAACTAACTTTTCCACGAATCATTTGGGTAGGTGATTACAAAAGATTCTAAGTCAAATTGACTTTTACAATGAGGTAAAGTGGTAAGTAATCACTAGCATATGTTCCTATGGTTCTTCATGCATGTAGAGTCTTCATGATATCTTCCAAGCTAAATGTGTAGGCTTGTGATTTACACCAACAATAGTAGAATGGCCTACACCACAATCAGCCAATGATGTTCGCTCTTTTCTTGGGTTGGCTAGTTTCTACAGGAGGTTTGTTCAAAATTTTTCTTATTTAGCATTGCCTCTTACCTTGTTGTTGAAAAAGAAAATAAAATTTGCATGGGGACTTACCCAACAACAGTCCTTTGACAAACTGAACCAAGCACTTTCACATGCACCTGTTTTCCAGTTACCTGACTTTTCACAACCCTTTCATGTCATTACTGAAGCTAGTGGTTCAGGAATAGGTGCTGTTTTAATGCAAAATGACCATCCCATTGCATTCGAGAGTAGGAAGCTTAAACCCTCATAGCAGAATTATAGTACGTATGATAAAGAATTGTTAGCAGTTGTGCATGCTCTGCGAATTTGGAAACACTATCTTATGGGCTCTGAGGTCTTAATCAAAACTGATCAAACAGGCTATTAAGCATTTATTAAGTCAACCTTTAATTTCAGATAGGCATCTTAAATGGGCATCATTCATTCAAAATTTCCAACCCATGATACAATATCAGCCTGGTGAAGCTAATGTTGTAGCTGATGCTCTTAGCCGTTTTCCTTCGCATTCTATTGTTTTGAATAATATTTCTGCCATCCAAATTCATTCTTTTCAAGACATGGTTTTCACTTATGCATCTGATATGTATTTTTCACGTGCATGGCATGACTTCAACAATGGTGCATCTTTGTCTGATGAACATTATCCATTTCATAATGGTTTTGTTTATTTTCAACATAGATTGTCTATCACCCACGCTTTTAAAGATTTTATCATTAAAGAAATGCATGAACCATCTTACATGGGTCATAGAGGCATACAGAGCACCATTTTTTTTTGCACAGATTTCTCCTTTTGGCCACACATGGAAAACGATATTGCACATTATGTTTCTCAATGCATTGTATGTCAGCGTGTCAAACGTCATCATGGTAAACCATTTGGATTATTAATGCCACTTCCCATTCCAAATGAACAATGGGAATAAATCTCTATGGATTTTATCACAGGTCTTCCCATCACTTCATCACATAATGGTATAATTTGGAGAATACTTGATAGGTTTAGTAAATATGCATATTTCATTCCATGTAGAAAAACTTTGACTGCACCTCAAGCTGCCAAATTGTTCATTAAATGCATTTTCCCACATCATGGATTTCCTAAAGTACTGTTATCTGATCGTGATGTTAGGTTTTGTAATCATTTTTGGGTTTCCTTATTTCAACATTTTGGTTCTAAAATAGATTTTAGCTCCGCATTTCATCCTGAAAGTAATGGACAGAGTGAGGCTACAAATAGTACTATTCTTGATTTATTACGTTGTTATTCATTATATAATCCTAATAACTGGAATGAAAAGTTGCCATTGCTTCAATTTGCTTACAATAACACAACACACACCACTACAGGTCATGCACCTTTTGAAATTGTTTTTCGTAAAAAGTAACAGCTCCATGAACATTTCCATGCATGTGTTTTTACATGGCACATGCCCATTTTTTTTATTCAGTGATGAAATATGTGACTGACCATCCATGTTTATTATTTTATCAACTGAGTTCAGTTGCTTTTTCAACTGAGGGGCATGTTATAACTTATGGAATATGTTGAACAATGCATTGTTGGATGGTAACATGGAATATATTGGCCAATGCATTGTTGGATTGTAACATGGAATATTTTAGCCAATGCATTGTTGGATGGTAACATGGAATATGTTGGCCAATGCATTGTTGGATTGTAACATGGAATATGTTGGCCAATGCATTGTTGGATTGTAACATGGAATATGTTAGCCAATGCATTGTTGGATGGTAACATGGAATATGTTGGCCAATGCATTGTTGGATTGTAACATGGAATATGTTGGCCAATGCATTGTTGGATTGTAACATGGAATATGTTGGCCAATGCATTGTTGGATTGTAACAGTAACAGGGAATATGTTGAACAATGCATTGTAATTGTTAGAGTGTTAAATTCTTTTATCAAGTGAGGTCAGTTGCTTGTCAACTGAGAGGCATGTTGTATATTATTGAACAATGCATTATTAAAGTGTTATATTATTAATGTATTAATATGTTTCTGATGTTTTTGATATAGCAGCTGAAGGTTCGTGAGGAGCGTGCAAGGCGTGAAAGGGTGGATAGCAATAATCCGAATAATTATTATTTAGCTTGTAAATAAACCTGCGTAGAAGGTTCTATTGTTAGAAAAGTAATGGTTAGAATAAGGGTCGTTGTAGACCGCAGTTTTTGTTATTCAAAGCAATGGCTTTCTGTAAAAGTTACCAACTTTTAGTTTCACGCTTGCTTTTCGAAGCCGCCATCATGTAACCACTATTTTCGACGTAATCAAAAGTCCTATAAGTACATGCACTTTGTGGACTGTCAGAACAGAGTGCATGGGGGGAGATTGCACCCAATACTGCGTTCAGTCTCGTCCCTTCTTGTCTCTATTTTTTTGTGTGTTTTTTGCGTTCGTAATCTCTGTATGCGTGTGAGCAAGATCTTGACAACAACATCATATTCAGATTGCATTGCAGCCATCCAATGTTCAGAATTTTGTGCTTCATCGAATGAAACAGGCTCCGACTCATCACAAAGACTAGATGCAGCCATAGCATAGCGATCTGATGCAAAAGGGGCACGATGAGAGCTTGAACGAGTACGATATGACAGAGGTGCATCTAATTTGGTGTCACGCAAAGTCTGCACCAACCATTTTGGCATAGTTTTTGCTTGCTCAATATTAGCTCTCTCATCAACAAGTGCATCATGTAAATCTGCAGCAGAAATGGAATGATCTCCATCATCACATGAAACCTACAAAGGCTGAGAAGTTGCCTCATTAGGACCAGTAGTAGACTGTCCACCTAAAAAAAGATGCAGCAGAGTATCATACATGTCTTTGGACTTAACAAATATCTCCTTCATACAATGAAAGTAAAGTCTGAATAACATCTTCCACAAAAACAACATCACGGCTAAACAAAACGCATTTAGTTTGTGGATGATACAGACGATAACCTTTGCTTTTACCCAACCAAAATACATTTTATTGCTTTATCATCCAATTTCTCGCGATGTTGTTCAAGCACTAATGCATATGCCAGACAACCAAAAACACGCAGATGAGCAACAGATGGCTTGCGACCATACCAAGCCTCATATGGAGTGATAGACTATAGCGCTTTGGTGGGACACCTGCACACATAACAGCCTCAAGCCAGAAACTATGTGGTAAAGCTTGACTCTTGACCATAGACCTCAACATCTCCATGAGTGACATGTTCTTCCATTTAGCAACTCCATTCTGTTGAGGTGTATATGGCATTGTACATTGATGTTTTATCCCATGTTCAGCCAAAAATGCATTAAAGTCAGAAGATATTTATTCCTCCCCTCGATCACAATGGAGGGTGCCCATTTTACATGCTGATGGATTTTCAGCCAAAACCAGAAACTGTTTGAAGCACATGAACACTTCTGACTTTGCTTTGAGTGGATATACCCATGCATGCCTGGAAAAATCATCAATGGAAGTCACAAAGTAAAGATAGTTTCCAAAAGAATGTGTCTACATAGGAGCACAAACATCACTATGTACAAGTTGCAATTTCTAAGTAGCCCAAACTGAACCATCTTTTCAGAAAGATGAACGCTGCATTTTGCCCAAAATACAACCTTCACAAACATGTTTACCAGGTGCCTCAAGTTTGGGCAAAGAGAACACCATTTTGAGATTTCTGCAGGCGTAGCAAACTAGCAAAATTCAGATGACCAAAGTGTGCATGCCAAAGCTTTGCATTTGACATAGCCTGAGAATCATGTACTGCACATGCTGAATCATTCATAGATTTTTCATAATCTATGAGCTTATACAATGCACGAGATAAAATGCTAGAAGCAATAATCACATCATCATTTGATAGATCATGAAATGTACATTTGTCATCAACGAATTTCACAACCAAACCAATCTTGGCTAAGGCCGAAACTGATAATAGATTCTTCTTGATCCCTAGCACAAATAAAGCATCTGACAATGTAAAAGAACTACCATCAGTAGTATTCAAAATGATCTTACCAACTCCCATAACAAGATAAGAGGAGTTGTTGGTGCATGTAACAATATTCGTTGTAGGGGCAGGCTCGAGTGAAGAGAAGAAACTGTGCTGCGAGGTAATATTTTTGGTCGCCCCACTATCAAACCACCAAACATCTGAGTCTAGTGCAGACATGCATTGCTCATGAGAAGATGGGTCAAAACTGCAAACAATAGTAAACGCCCATTCTTCATCTTGCACAAGATTATCAGACTCTGTTTTCAGTGTAGAGGCCTCGACAACAACCATTCCGGACTCTTTCTTCTTTGCCTCTTTAGCAGCCACTTTTGGACAGCTCTTAATGACATGATCGTTTGCTTTACACTATTTGCAAAACAATTTCTGTTTTTTTTTTTTTTTTTTTTTTTTGCTCATCCTTGTCTTCCTTCTTCGATTGTGCAAAATTAGTAGATTTCTACTTACTAGTAGAAGAGCTCCATTTTCATTTGCCCTTTTGACTAGCTAGGAAATTTTGATCTGCAACATGCATAAAAGACCTGTTTTGCCTAGACTGATCTTCCTGCGACAAAACAAAAACTAACTCTTCAAATGTTAAGGCATTTGGATTGCCTTTCATCATCAAACGAAGAGTAGAAGCAACACTCTGATACGAGTCAGGAAGACCATTTAGAATAGTCTGCCCAAGTGAACTCTCAGGAAGGACTTCATTAGCAGAAATCAATTGTTCCTTCAAATCCTTGATCTTTGTCAAAAAACTATCCATAGAATCACCTTCGTTCATGTGCTCACTCTCCAACCTTTTTTGGAGGTAAGCAACACGAGCCTCATTCCTAGCCTGGTACAACATGGTAAGTGTATCCCAAGAATCAACAAGAGCAAATGTGAGGGATAATGGCACGTTTGACAAACAAGGCTATCAATGCATGTGCCTGAGCATCTCTGCCATCCCAACAAATTTTCTCTGTAGTAGGTGCAGTAGAAACAACAACACGAACAGGAATCTGTAGAATATCACTATCTTCGACACCATGTGCATCAGCTTTAGTACCTCTATTTGCAATACCTGTATTCGTAGGTGTAACAGGACGTCTTTCAACACCCTGCACAATATTCCATAGTCCTTTGCCAACCAATACATGATGCATCATATAAGCCCACAATGGATAATTGGTACCATCCAGCTTATCCTCCACAACCAACATACGAAATACATCACTGCTTTCAGCCATGGCCACTTATTAAAATACTTTGATGCAAAAAAATGGTTGTATATGAAAAAGGTGAATAGAACTACCCTAACAAGTTCTGCTAGACTTGTAGCAGACTTGGAGATGCTTATACTGGCGAATCGAAATTGTTATATATCTTTGGCACAAAAAGATGAAATAGCCTACACAAGCACTACGATAGTGCATTCGGAGGCCGAAACAAGCTCAAATTGTGATTTTGGCACCACAGAGCAAAGCCATTTTGATCTCCTAATCACCCTAAGTATGCATACCAAATTTTGTGTGATTTTGAGAGTGTGATCGGAGGAGTGTCAACGATGCCCTAGATGAAGTAGCGACCTGCTCTGATACCAATTGTTGGAGTTAGATGTCTGCGGAAGCACACGAACAACACAAGGAAGAAGAAGAAGCTTCTAGCACAACACAC
>CM035436.1:41306154-41308654 GCA_020310875.1 Ceratopteris richardii | reverse complement strand
ATCCTCCACGATTTACATTTCTTCTAGACTTTGACAGGTAGGTGGTCGAATGGCTACATTAAAATTTAAAACTGATATGTTCTTTGATAAGTGTGCAAACCATGGGTGGGGGATTTGAGTTGGCCGCTTAATTTCCTTATTAAAGGAATTCTTCAAGGCACATCAATTAAGAAGTAGGTGGGAAGGTGTTAACTCTCCACTCCTGCCCTCGTCCAAACTCTGGCATTATGGGGGAACTCCTTCCCCCTCCCTTTTCCTCCACTCCTGATTCAGGGGTGTGTTCCCTCTATCAGCGACCTCACACGACAATAGAGCTTGTGTAGTTTTTGCTTGCTCTACGGGTGAGCTTCCATGCCCAGGTTGTGCTTGTGGCCCTTTCTCTCCGCGACACTGCTCAGTAGATATATAGAACCCTTGGATCAACCTCTCCTAGGAGTCAAGCTTCTTCTTGGCTCTGATTTCATTGGGCTACGCAATCATCAGCTCCGCAAAAAGTTGGAGTTGCACTCATGGTGGATTTTGTTGCGGCTCCCATTGGACCCATGCTCGACTATGTGAGTTTGAGCCTTTCTTCCATGATTCTGCAGGGTTTGATCACCAGTTTAGCATGTTTTTTTTGCTCTTTGAAGACCTATTGTCGTCTCTTCTGGTGTGATGTGTAAGCTGAGTTATGGCTCTCTTCGATTCTTCATCGGCAACCTGAGGCTTTTTGTTGTGCTTGTTCCCCTTGCCTCCATAAGCTTCTGGTGGAATTTTCGTCACAGATGCTCTTGGCAGGTCGAGCACTAGTGCCCTCATGCTCGCCTCCTCTATACTATGGATCGAAGGTTTGTGCTTCTCCATGCTCAAAGTTGAACTCAGCTTCCTTGGCCTTTTCTTGGCACTACTGACTGGCTCCTCTGCTCCCTCTTCTTCTTCCTTTGTGCCAATCTGAGCCATTGGCCCCTAATATGCGTGACCATGTTCAACTTTGGTTTCCCTAATCGATCTGCCTCTATACTTCTCTTGCTCATCTCCCGTTTTCGAAACCCATCTTGGTGGAAAGCCTTTGCTTCCCTCTTATGTTTGACATCAGCTCCAACTTCTCTATTTAATCAAAGGACTTGTGGTGTTCTGTGAAGATTTCTTGCGTGATAGATGGTCGATCTTTGGTTGAGCAAGGCTAACCACTTTTGGCCCTGCTATGTTTAGATACCGACAGATTATGTGATGAAGAGTTTTTCGGTGCAAAGGATCAATGATTCTCTAGAAATGATGGTTGCCATTATTGTTGATTTTTCCTTTGGTTGCATACTTAATGTGCCCAATAGGAATAATCTTGTATTAGCCATTGTCAATATGGTATCGATGCTTTTGTATGCTTTCTGATTATCATCATGTTCTTGTTTGTAGAGGAGTGGTGCTCTCATTACGATCAGCTTCCGCCAACCTCTCCCTACAATCATTAGGGGGTTGTTGATGTCGAGCTTATTCTAAATGTGTGATTTGATAAGGAATAGTTCGAAACATTTTGGTGGAATTTTTGTTGGCATGTGTCCACAAGAGAAAGATTCCTATTTGGTATGCATGCTTCATATGCAATGACCCTTGTCTGCAAACATGGACATGATTATTTATCAATGAGAACTTTAATTTGCTCATACCACTCTGAGTTCAAGTTTTAGGCATAAACGACCATAAGTTTGATATGCCTATGTTCTGTTGTCAGCGACTTCGGTACAAGCATCTTGCATGGGTATGTTATTTTTCAGGAAAACACTCTACCTAGGTCAAAAACTTATAAGGCTTGCATTTCCTTGTGTAGTACTTTCATCATGTGAAGCTCTATGATTCGAGATGCGGTAGAGAAGTTTTGTTGTTGAATTAATGATTGCTTAAATGCACATTGGTTGGGAATTTCCATAAAAACAATTCCTAGAAGGGTTCCTTTTGCATCATTATCAACAATGCTTGCACTTTTAGAAAAGAAACCATGCACACAAAACATCATGATGTAACAACTTTTCACTCATGTTTCGCATCATTACAAATATGCACTTACACTCGGAGGTATCCTTTGATAAATTTACGACATGCTTCTACTCCTTTTTATGGGAATACACTTTGCAGGTACATCCTCTCTGAGGAGGCGGTGCTAGTAACAACAAAGTCATGCTCACACATTATTAAGAAGGAAGTTGATACTTTCATCATCTTTTTGCCTCCACCTTTCCTGTTGTCTCCCTCCTGCTCACTGTAAACTATGGATTGCAACATCAGACGTTGTAGATGTGGTCTTTCAATCTGCGAATGCTTGCCTATATCTATTTTTGTGTTGTGTTTGATTGTTGTTTCTGTTTGTGCAATCAGGCTACAAACCTTAAGCTCAGGCATGGTTGAATGACCCAATTGTTACTGCTTTGGGTGGCATTTAGAATATCTAACGCCTATTTTGTCCTTCTTTTTTTGAGTTAAAACATGATGATTGTATTGGATATCTGCATACGATTTGGGCCTGCTT
>CM035436.1:41178654-41301154 GCA_020310875.1 Ceratopteris richardii | reverse complement strand
GGTCCTTTAGCCTTCATGGCTATTTCTTGGGAGGAAGCTGACTTCGCTCATGAGTCGTGGAGGAGCAAAACTCGACGAACCTCTTCCCAAGTTAGAACTTGACCTCTGTTATACAAAGTGGTCACGAATGCTTCATAGGACTTAGGAAACTTGTTAAGTAATCTTATAGCCATGTCTTCACTTGAAATTTATCATCCACACAGTGCTAACTTGCATTGATAATCTTTGAATTGGGAAATCACTTTTGTGATGGTGTCTTGTGGATGTATAGTGAGATTGTGGAATTTGGCCTCTAGAGTATAAATCTTAGAAGGTGTTTTATCCTCATATAAATTGGCTAGAATATCCCAAGCTTCTTTTGAAGTCTTACTTGCAGTGATGTGACTTTTTGTCCGTTTGTCACATGCTAGAAGAAGTTGGCCTAATTCTCGCTTGTCCTTTACATTCCATATATTACAAGCTCCTAAATCATTATTCTTATTAGGCTCATGTTATGTGCCTTCGACTACCTCATACAATACATTTGTATAGAGATAGGCCCTAATTGTATCCTTCTATAGGTTGTAATTTGTGCCATTTAGTCTTTCATCTTTTGGCATGAATATGGGCATAAAAGAGCGTAAGTACAATTGAGCGGAGGATGTGGCGCTTGCAATCGTTGACATTATCACTGTTGAAACAAACTTACGACACTTGCTAGAAAAATTGGTTCACAAAATTGAGTTGGGTAGGAGTGGGGGGCTTAGAGTATCCCTACACTTGCACCAAAAATGAAGTAGATACATTGGAGAGGGGGGGCTTAGAATAGGCCGTTGCACACCAAGTAACCTTAGAGTAGGTGTGAGACTCAAAGAAGCTTGTGAGTGGGCTTAGACTAGCCTCCAACCCACAAATGCACACATACGAGACTTCTCTTTCTTATCTTTTGAGTTACAAAGAGAGGCACTTAGTGCCAAAAAGTGAGCCAACTGGTGTGCCAAACTTTTAGGGTTAAAACCCTTGAAGGAAATACAAATGAATTCCTTACAAGGTAGGTGTTTGAGTATTTGGAGTGTCAAATGATATGCCCAAGACAAGGGTTGATACCCTAAGAATATTACAACATGATCTTTTAGTAAAGGTTACAATATTGGGCAAGGAGTGCTAGTAGGTGTGCTCAAATTGAAAATTAAAATGCCCTTAAAAAAATAAACCCATAGGGAGGACTAAAGAGCAAATAGAGAAAACTTTGTGCACAATAGATTTTATCATGCACAACTTGAGACTGTTCATGTGGACCCGTTCAATGCCACCTCAACATGATAAAATCTGAGCAAAACTTATATGTTCAAAACTAGATTCAATCATGTGGAGCCATATAATGCCACTTCAACACTTAGGCAGAGCATTAAAGGTCATTGATGATGGTAATTCAAGAGTAGTAGTAGAAAATTGGTGCTACACTATTTGGAGCATGCATCGCTTATTCTTTTCATCACTTTAAAAGAGGACTGATGAAACTGACAGAATTGTTATCTAACAAGAAAGTTTCATCTAACAATATTCTCCTCTTGTTGGCTTGAATTCATCGAAAATACAATAATGAAGGGAATATCACCCATGGGACCCCCCAAATTGCTTAAAGACAAGGGTTGAATGCCTAGCCCCTACAAGAAATGACAGATCCCTAAGGCCCACTAAGGGGAGGAATTGGTAACGGATGACCCTAAGGCTATATGAGGAGACTAGTTTGAATTTGATTCAGCCCCTATCACAATGAGCATGGCCCTTGAAATTGATAAAACTATCCACTGAGATCGTGGGAAGGCTATAATCCTTGAAGGGAGCTACTCTTAACATTCCATCATGCAATGGTGAGGAGTGCCTTGCTAGTATAGCCAAGGTAACGTGAACCCATGCCCCCCTCCTGAGAGCTAAAATGATCAATTGTTAAAGCTAATGCCACTCGACTATTTGTAAGTAATATTTCATCCATTCAAATTCATTCATTTACGATATTATTCCCACAATACATATATATATAAATAACATACATGTACACACACACACATACATACATACATACATACATACATACATACATACATACATACATACATACATACATACATACATACATGCACACACACATAACATACATACATACACACACACACACATATATATATATGTGTGTATATATATATATATATATTATATATATATATATATATATATTATATATATACACTGTTAGCTCAAAAAATGGTTGGTTTTGATGCACTAATGTGGTTCTATTTGGCAGGAAAATACGTTTGATTTCAGGTACTTGAAGAGTGGATTTGAGGATTGATGAGAAGTATTTGGAAGTAACACGACAACTTATTGGTAAAAAAAGGGGGCTCTCATAGAAGATTGGAGATGATGCTGCTTGATGCTAATTTTTTGAATGCGCCATCTTCAGTGTGCAGAACCCCTCCTATGGTGCATTTGAATGGAGTTACTGATGCCAAGTTTGCAGGAGCTTTCAACATGCAATGTCGCATTAAAATTGGATGCTTTGAAGTAGAACATGAGGTGGCATATTTTCATGAGTTCAGAGCAGGGGTTGACTGGGTTTTTGTTGATCACCCATCTTATCATAGGCCTGGGAACCCCTATGGTGACACAAGAGGAGCTTTTGGTGATAACTAGTTCCGATTCACGTTATTGTGCCATGCTGCATGTGAAGCACCTCTAGTATTACCCCTTGGAGGCTACACTTATGGAGAGAAATGTATATTTGTAGCCAATGACTGGTATGCTGGACTTGTTCTCGTTTTATTGGCAGCAAAATACCGAAGGTTTGGAGTATACAAAGATGCAAGGTGTATATTAGCGGCATCATTTTATCTCGCAAGAGAAAAAGGAGAGGAAGGCACTCGGCCATGCCCTGGTAGGAGGTTTTTTTTTTTTGTCTCTTTGTTTTTGTCTAATATGGCAGGTATTCCTGGAGAGCTGGGGAAACGACGAAAGGGGAGAAGGTGGTTTTTTTAGTTGTCTTCTTCTGGAATTGCAGGGGCAGCAGGCGGGTTTTCTTTTTGGACTCTCTCGCTCGGTTGGGGGGAAGTTTTTTCTTCTTCTGCCACGAAGAAAAGGGGGAGCATCCTTGGATATAAAAGGGGGAAATCTAATCAGTATCCTAGCACCTCCCTTATTCAAATCGAAGGTGTAAACACTGTCGAGGAGGTTGATTGGTACCTGGGGAAGAGAATAGCTTATGTCTATAAGGCAAAGACGAAGAAGAATGGTACTCTATACCGAGCAATATGGGGAAGAGTTACGAAGCCCCACGGAAACAGTGGCGTTGTAAGAGCAAAATTTAGAAAAGATCTCCCCCCTAGCTCATTGGGTGGGAGAGTTCGTGTTTTTATGTATCCAAGTAGGATTTGATGGTGGAGGCTAAGCTTAACGATGAGCCTTGATACTGCTGCCACGCATTGGGTTTTTTTCTTATCTGCATGTTGAGAGAGTGGCAAAAGGATTGAGCGGGGGAAAGGAGTTGCATGTTCCATTCTGGGCAGGAGAAGATATCTGGGGATTCATATGATTTGGTAAAGGCCGTGAGCGTCGGAGGAAGCTTCTGTGTTCTCTGTTTGGAGGTTTGTCTGGATGGAAAGGACTCGGATCACGCAGAAGCAAAGCTGCACCAGAATAGAAGGGAGGAGCTGAAGTCCTACGAAAGGAGGAAGGCCGTTTTGGGGAGAAAGGGAATCCAAGCAATCAGTGCAAGTGGTACAAGTAGAGAGATCTGTCGTGTACAAAAATAAGCCTGCCAGGAAGAAGGTGGACAGTTCACGCCTTGGTGGTGCTATTCGGGTAGGCTCGTCCTATTGCATCTTTTCCATTTTTCTTACTATCATAGATCAAACATAATGCATAAGCAGAGTGCTATTGGCAAAGACGAGGAGTAATGGATGCATGAAGGGTAAAGGGATCGTGGCGGTCATTCAAGGTTTTTAGGCATGTCTACAGCTGAGTCACGCAAGTTATTCACTCCAAATTTCTTGATATATCTGAGCTATAGGTCACAATATGGAGATAATTGTGGTGTCCGTTGATGTAACATACGATGCTCTGAGTATGGTTTTTGTTGTCCACTTTGGAGATTGCAGTGTGGTAGAGTTGGTTGATTTTCGTGCCATCATGGAACTGTGATAACGAGCTGTTTCTCATTACGGTATTTTATAGAGGCTCCAAGCGGGGATTTTACTCGTGCTGATCAGAGGGTTTGGGAGTAGCTGGATGTTATGGCCACCATTATGTCTCAAAAATCACGAATAGCACGAATATGAGAGTTACTGAAAGCATGTAGGGGTTAGCTCATGTCAATATACTTTACGATGACAAAACATCTTGAATCGCTCTCTTTTATCATAAGTTTCATGGCAGTCTTCAATAAGTGTAATAATTGATGTTTTTTCGAATGGATTCTAGCTCTAAGGGTGTATGCTGACTCACATACTCATGTGGAATGGCTGACTTGTGACATCTTCAGATCAGACACTTAGACTCTGTACTCTAGATAGCATGCGTATTCACTAAGTAGATTTTGTCATGATCAAGGAAAGGAACACAAGGTTTGCGAATGACTTCACAACACAGTTTCCTGATAAGCGCATAGAATGAATGGAGGACAATTTCTGAAATCATAGGAACCCACGTGGTAATTCTACATCCAAAGACAACCGTGAAGTGGAAGAAACAAATAATGAGGAAAATAAACAAAGGGAAAATTTAATATTAGGATGATCTCTGGGCTGGGTTTGAGTGGTTTCTCAGAAGGTAGGAGGGGCTGAGGGTCTTGCTCCAAACTTTCAGTCACTTAATCCAAACCTCGAACCGGGTGCTACACCCACTCTCTATACCTTTAGTGAATAGGCTTCGTTGTTTTCTTGGATATGGGCACAGTTAAGAACGCGAAAGAAGCTAGTCCCTAACGCTCAATGGAAAGCGTTAAAGTTTGTACAAGCGCTTCACTTTGCATCGTTTTGTGGTTTTCAATAGCGATGCACTCAAGTTAGTAAGTGGCTATGTAAGCATATGGTCTATAGGACTTCCACTTTTACGTTGTGCCTAAGAGGGAAGTGTGGGAGAACGCAAGTGTGTGGAAGTAAGATAGTGTGTAGAAGTAAAAGAGAGGCTGAGGGGAAGAAAGAGAAGAAGCCAAAAAGTAGGCGTGTGAGGGCCTCTATGGATGTGTGTGTATGAATTAAGTGTGTGAATGTGTGTGAGTGTCCATATGATAGAGGGAGAGAAAGAAATCTTTAGAGAGTGCATGAGAATTGGAGTGTGTGAAGGGGATTGAGGAAGAAAGAAAGAGAATAGGGGATTAAAGAGAGCAATCTCGAAAAGCAAATCATAAGTCCGGGTTCCCACTCGTTTCTCTTGTCCTAGCTACACTGGGCTATCATTTGTTGACTTGGAAGCAGGAAGAGTGGTCCAATTTCGTGTGATTTTAATAAAGCATAAGTGCAAAAACTAGTGATTTCCTTGGGTTTAAGGACGTAAAGATTTTGGTGCGTTTGTCTGGAAGCACATGAGCTAGTGCATAGACAAAGAAAGTATCAATCAAGAGATAATTGTGGCCTCCTAGCAATCCAAGTGGATCAATTCCAAGGGGTTTGAGCAAAATAAAGGCTTTTATAATCATATTTCCCTTGAGAATTAGGACTCAACATTTTGGCGATCCTACTGGGGATCCCTAAAAAGGACATATTCGAGAGCAATTGTGGACTCAAAGTAAAAGAAAGTGGCCTAGTACAAGTTAGTTGAACAAAACATAGGTGTGTGTGAGACAATTTCCCTTGGACTAAGAAGCTTATCATTTTGGTGTGTTTGCCGGGAAATGCTTGGCACGTCTCTATGAGAGAGTGCCATAGGTTCGCCTAGCGCCACATGTTGGCCGAGCTTGCGGACTCCAGATCTAGTACATGAGCGAGGGGAGCTCATCCTCAGGAGCAACACAAACACAAAGAGAGGAACGTGCTCAGAGAAGAGCCCTTGAAAGAGAAAGGAAGAGGTGGGAATTGCAAGGCGAGTCAAGCTCGACTAGCTCGAAGAAATCTGCTAAAAACGTGTACTCCCGTAGGAGAGTCGCGAATCAAGTGCAAAAGTTTGAAGGAGCGATCCTGAGGCCACGTGCACTAAATTTCTGGGATCGAAGTGATATTGACATTACACCACTGTTTGAAATGGCTCAGCGGATTTCGGTTCATTTGGGGGACTTCACTAAGTTCTCAGGTGCTTGGGACGAGGATCCAGATAGTTTTATCCAGCTGTTTGAGGTTACTTGTGAGGCCAATGAGGTAGTTGACCAAGGTCAAAGGTTGAGGATTTTTCCGGCTATTCTCCGTGATGAGGCAGCCAATTGGTATGGGAATTTGACACCACAAGAGCGTGGACCGTATCAGATGCTCAAGGAATCCTTCTTGGCAAAGTTTCGACGACAAGGCTTCCAAGATAGATTGGCCCAACAGATGGATTACTTGCGACACGGAGTCAATGAGAGCATCGATAACTACATTCAGAGAATGGAAACGTTGGTAAGAAAGATGGGCACGAATGCCCCGAACGATGAGACATTGAAAAGAAGATTCATTGCGGGATTGAGAGATCCTACGGCGCAGCAACATATCAGCCTGACAAGACCGGCAACCTTAATAGATGCTAAAGAACAAGCAAGGCTTTGGGAGGAAGTACAATTATGTCAGCAAAGGAAGATGGAGCTCTTGTACGAGCCTATGGGAGGCCCACGGAACATTCCAATGAAAGATCCAGGCCAAGGAAGTCCCACATTGACGACCCCAGCTTTTATAGCTGTCACTAGCACGCCGGGCGAGGTAAAGCCTGCGCTAACTGAAGAACGAATATTGGAGTTGGTCACACAAGCTATAAAGGCTTCCACAATGACCAAGGAAACATACACAGTAAAACCAGAGGTAACTACGAACCCCAACCAAGTGTTTAGATCGAATACATGGTGTGGAAAGTGCCATGGTTACGGCCATTTGGCTTCAGAATGCCCTACAGTCTCGAGAGTATTCACAGATAGATCACCACCTAGAATGCGTTGCACTTTTTGTGGAAGGACAAATCACACGGAGGACCGATGTTACAACAAGAGAGCCTATGAAGGGAGGGCCATGAAATCGGGAGATACAAGAGAAAGATCCTACACGGGATTGCCCGCTCAAAGTGTCCCACCTACATCTCGTTGGGAAAATAGACAAACTTATGGATATGGTGCTCAGGGTCAGGGAGGAGACTATCCGAGAGGAGTCGCACGCGATCAAAGGAGAGATGGTCCAATCCAGTGCTGGAGATGCAATGGCTTTGGCCATACTCAATCTAGATGTCCAAACGAAAAGAAACCAGTCGATTATACCCCACTATGTAGGTACTGTAGTGGAGAGGGCCACTTTGATGAAGATTGTCCAAAACGAAGAGCGGCCACTGGCAAGGATAAGGGGCCAGTAGGGTCCTCGAATTATGTTGAGACTCAGATGCATTCCACATTGAGAGCTCAAGAGTCAGTTCCTACGATCGGAGTAGTGTTCAAGACACTGAACCCTCAAAAAGGCTCTAGCTCGTCAATGCACTTTGTGGATGCTTACCAGGCCAAGAAACCGCATAAAGAGCCAACTGTGGCAGTAGTCATAAGGACTCAAGAGTATTTGAAGAAAAATCCAGAAGGTGAGAGCAGAAAAGCGAGATCAGAGAAGATAGCTGAGCATGGAGAGGTAGAAAACCAAGTTGGAGGATTTGCTGAGCAGCAAGAGTTTGAGGATGGGGAAGAGATAGAGATTCTTCCACCAGTGACCAAAGAGTTTGTGCCGGGCATAGCACCATTTCCCAAAAGATTAAGGGCTCCAAAGTGTAGGAAGGAAAGACAAAGTTTGGAGGAAGTGGACATCGTAAAGCTGCTCGCGGACACGGAAGTCACGTTGGACATTGGCACATTGATGAAATGTTCACCTGCATATAGGAAACAATTCTACAACGAATATATTGAGAAGCCGAGGAAAGCTCGAGATAAAAAGAGGCAAGATAAAGATGTCCAAGGGATCATTCAAAGTATTACAATGCAAATTGATTCAAATGCTCCAGCTGTGACAATCGAGATTAAAGGATATGCAGTCCCTGGGGCTCAGTTAGATAGTGGAGCCGCAGTCAACCTTATGACTGAGTACATGATGAAAGCTTTGGGCCTCAACCACATGGAAGAAACTCCAATGTCCTTGAGGATGGCAGATCAAACGCAAGTAAAGCCTGCAGGTCTTTTGAACAATGTAAGCACAGTTGTGGGCGGTCTAGAATTTAAAGTTGATTATCTGATAGTAAGACCAAGGACCTCAGAGGCCACCTTCTCGATCTTACTTGGACGGCCATGGCTGGTGCAAGCCGAATGTGTGCACGATTGGCGCACAGGATTTATCACAATTGGACGGAAGGCTGATCGAATACAACTTCAAGTGTCTCCAAACTTGACCGGCAAGAAATCGACAAAAGCTGAGGAAAGGGAGCAGAAAGCAAAGGAAAAGGTTAGACAAGAAATGGCACGGGTAAGATTTGCCTTGCGCACGGAAACTTCCAAGGACCTTTTACAGGATGGATTTAACTTGCAATTGCCCAAACTCCAACACGCGAAAGTGGGCGAGTACAAAGGTCTACTAGTTTACAAGGATGACTCAGACCAGGAGTTACTAGGATGGTTGACACATACCAGTGAATTTGAGTGCTACATGTTTAGTATAGACGCAAAGGAAAGCAAAGCTACCGAATCCCTGGAAAAGGGAACTTCAAAAGAAGAGTCGAAACTGGAGTTAGCTCCGACAATGGAAGTACAACAGTTGAGAGAAAGGGTTAGAGTGCTAGAAGCAGAGCTTCTAAGGAGAAGTCGAGAATCGGAAAAGGAAGTGAAGAGTAAGACTAAAGTGTCGGAAGCCATTGCAAAAGCTGAACTAAAGAAATTGGGTCCAATCGAAACAAAACAAAACAATGATTTACTGGCCAACCATGCACGCGTGATCGGGGAGCACTTTCCAATCATAGCGTCATCAAGGAATAAGAAATATTCGTGAGAAGCTCTGGTGGAAAAATGGGAAGTTTTTCCAGAAAAGTTCTTGAGTGTGGGGTCAGAGCTACCAGATGGAGTACGAGATTGCATTAAATTGGCACTGAAAAATTTCAGCAAGGCCTTTGCATGGTCATACAGTGATCTGAGAGGAATTGATCCCCAAATCTGCCAACATTATATAGATTTGGAAGAAGGCACCCGACCAATATGTCAACGACTTAGGCGGACAAATCCAGTCTACTCGGAATTGATCAAGTTGGAATTGACTAAGTTATTGGAAGCAGGATTCATATGTCCCATTGCATGCGAATGGGTATCACCAATTGTAGATGTTTCAAAAAAAAAAAAGAAAATCCGCATTTGCATAGATTATCGGAAGTTGAACGAGCGCACAAAAAAGGATCACTTCCCTTTGCCGTTTACTGATCAAATCTTGGACAGAGTGGCTGGCCATAAATTGTACTCATTTTTGGATGGTTTCAGTGGGTACAACCAGATCCAAATCCATGAAGAGGATCAATCAAAAACTGCTTTCACGACAAAATGGGGTACGTATGCATATCGTGTGATGCCATTTGGATTATGCAATGCACTAGCCACATTCCAGAGGGCAATGATAGCTGCATATCAAGACTATTTGCAGGATTGGATGGAGATATTCCTCGATGATTTTGCGATCAGAGGCAACGATGAAAACATGATGGAGAGGATCGAAGCTATTTTAAGAAGAAGCATTGAAAAAGGCATCGCATTAAATCCTGAAAAGTGTACATTTGGAGTACGAAGAGGATTGCTCTTGGGACATGTTATTTCCAAAAGAGGGATTGCGGTTGACGAGGATAAAGTAGAAAAAATCGGACAACTTCCACCTCCTCAAAACTTGTGGCAACTCAGAGGATTCTTGGGGCATGCTAATTATTATCGACGATTTATATTAAATTTTGCATCAATAGTAGCACCACTGGCGAATCTTTTGAGGAAAGACCAACAATATCAATGGACTGAAGAGTGTCAAGTTGCATTCGACTTGATCAAAGAGAGATTGATAAATGCACCGATTTTGGTAGCACCCGACTGGACGAAAGAATTTCATGTGCACACAGATGCTTCTCATACTGCGGTTGGAGCAGTGCTATGTCAAGCCGATGAAAGGAAATTGGACCACCCTATTTATTATGCAAGTCGAAACTTGAATAACAGGGAAAGAAACTACACAACTACAGAAAAGGAATGCCTCTCGATGATCTTTGTGGTAAACAAGTATCGGCATTACCTGATGGGAAAGCATTTCACGTTTTATGTGGATCACGAAGCCCTAAAGTATATCATTAATAAACCCGAGCTATCAGGGCGATTGATGAGGTGGATGCTACTCCTACAAGAATTTCAGTTCACAGTGGTAACCAAACCAGGCAAAGCGCACATATTGGCCGACCATTTATCTCAAATTATTATTGAGGAGCCAATCTCTGGTGTGCCCGACGATGCTCCTAATGGACATCTATTTCAGGTTGATGCTAAGGTACCTTGGTATGCCGACTTGGTGAATTTCTTGTGCACCACTAAATACCCGCCGGGAGCAAGCAAGAGAGAGAAGCAAAAACTATTAGCACTGGCAAAACACCATAGCATCATTGGGGGGCAGCTCTATCAATATTTTGTCCATGAGAGCATTTATCACAGGTGTCTCGAGGAAGAAGAAGCAACCCTAGTGTTGAGAGCATTGCATGATGAACCCTGCGGGGGGGCATTTTGCTGGTGAGTTGACGGCAAGAAAGATCTTATTGGCCAGGTATTGGTGGCCAACGCTGTTCAAAGACTCTCACACATACTGCAAGAAATGCGACAGATGCCAAAGAATGGGCAAACCAACATTAGCACATGCAGCTCCCCTTACGCCGGTGCTGGCTCTTAAGCCTTTTGAAAAGTGGGGAATTGATTTTGTGGGGCCTATTGATCCTCCCTCAAGACGTAGATCCAATAGGTATATCTTGGTCTGCACTGACTATGTTACGAAGTGGGTAGAAGCCAAAGCTCTGAAGACTGACTGAGCTGTTGATGTAGCTAAATTTTTGTATGAACAAATTATCACCCGATTCGGATGCCCGTTGGAGATAGTAAGTGATAGAGGAACACATTTTGTCAATGAACCGATTGAAGAATTAATGGAATTATATAAGATCAAACATAGGAAAAGCACTCCATATTACCCGAGGGCGAATGGACAACTGGAGGGTACCAACAAGGTTCTTGAACAGATTCTGACAAAGACAGTAGCTGTGCATAGGCGAGACTGGGATGAGAGACTTCTGGAAGCTTTGTGGGCGTATCGAACATCCTACCGAGTGACGACTAAGAGCACTCCGTTCTCCCTAGTATATGGCGAGGAAGCCATCTTTCCCATCGAAAAAGAAGTTCCGACATTAAGAGTGGCCATCGAGGCCAGGCTGGGAGAGGAAGAGTCATTGAAGGAGAGGTACATACAACTGGTCAAGCTAGAAGAAAAGAGACTCATTGCACAGCAAAGTCTGGAAGCTATTCAAAAAAGACGTAAGGAGAGGCACGATAAGAATCTCAAGACCTATGTGATTCAAGAAGGGGATTTGGTGCTAGTTTATGATAGCAAATATTATAAATTCCCAGGGAAGTTACAGACAAGATGGGCAGGACCGTTTAAGGTGGTGGAACTCAACTCCAATGGTTCCATGCAAATTCAAGATTAAGGAGAAGAATGTGCTCCCGTGAAGGTTAACGCGCTTCGAGTTAAACCATATTTCAAGTAGCATTAGGACGGGAGAAGCCAGACGAGATCCAAGCGGAAGGAGGTAGTAGACTCCTTGTACATAGATGTATAGTTATATATATATATATATATATATATATATATATATATATATATATATATATATATATATATATATATATATATATATATATATATATATATATATATATATATATATATATATATATATATATATATGTGCATATGTAAGCTATGATTTTTGTGTCATAAATATTATCCCTTGCTAGCTCAAGAATTTTGGACTTCTAATTTTTTTTCTGTGTTGCGCAGAGACTGTTAGGAGCTAAGTAACAAAATGGCAGATCAAATAACTCAACTCTATTTGTACGAGCTGGGGATATATTTCTCGGACCAGACATTCGCCCGCATGAGCATAGAGGTCGACAACTTTGAGACCGAGTATGATGTGGAGCAAGCGCACTGGCTGGTATGCTTCATAAACCAGGGTTTGGATGTTATATTTCATATTGAGTGGTTTGAAACATACCTGATCCGACATGTAGGATGGGCGGGGGATCGATATTACTATTTCGACCCTTCGAGGGAAATGCCTAACGAAGAAAACGATATCACTTGGGCTCGGGCAGATGTGTTAATGATAGGAAGTGATGACGGAGCTCCTGAAGTTGAGCCTGACTCACCCTAGGGAAGTCGTCGGGATGCGAGTACGAGTTGAGGCTATATGAGACATCCCGGAGACTCACATTCTAGAGCATCTAAGGATAGGCATATAAGGGACCAGGGTATAGCCGGTTGTATTTATCTAGTGAAAAGTCAAATCAATGAATACATATGTAGTGTCTGTAATTGAGAGAATGGAGTGAAGAGGTGGTTGATTTGTTAAAGGCTAGAGTGTATATGTTTGCATGCATGTGTGGGAAAAGTGGGGAAAAACCCTTTCTTCCTCTCCCTAATTCTCAGGACTAGGCAAATTAATTAACTATGAAAAAAAAAGAAAAGAAAAGAAAAAACATTGTGTTGTTGTGATTGTACCAATGCGCTATGGTGGGCTAGTAGGTGGGTGGATTTATCCTAGCCGGGTGGTTAGGACCACGAGCCGCACCTTGTTTCGCCGTAGGCTTGGGATGTACATGTTTGTGTCTTAGCTACGCGCCATAACGGGTTGATAGGTAGGTGGAGCCATCGTGGCTGGGTAGTCACGACCACGAGCCGCATGCAGCTTCGTTATGGGCTAGCTGATTTATGTACTTGTCTATCGTTATGTGTTTGTGTGTTGTGCGCTGCGTTGCATTGGTAGATGGGTGGAATCAACTTGGCCGGGTGGTCAGGTCCACGAATCGCATCCAATGTCAACGTAGGCCAATGTGTGAATATAAATAAAATTTACCTATGAAATTATTCCCCACTCCTGAGGGAGAGAGAGAGAGGAGAAGGCGACGATGGCCTGGAAGGGAACGTTATTTGCTTGTGTGATTGGTATATGGTGGCTTGCGACAGATCAGCTCACTCTGAATCAACATTCTCAAAGGCACGGATACTGTATACGTACTTATAGATGAGACCCTTAGCGAGGTAATGCAACGGTTTGCTTTATAACTTGTGTGCTTTATCCGAGGGTTTTCCAGAGTGTGGGACACTCCAAGGTTTTTTATGTAGCTATTGACTTGTACTCGGGTCTCGATGGCTTTTGTGGGATGACGATGGGAATTCTTAGGGAGTGTCTGGTCATGGAATATGTGTACATAGCGAATAGTAGGTGCAATAATGGGGTATGCATTTTGGGTATGTTGCATCTCCTGTTGAATTCATTTCAATTGTTGTTGTTATCTCGGTATTTCTGTTTCAGTTTTTTTTGCAATAACAGTTGCATGTGTAAAACATGGAAAGGTATGCATGTGTTATTTTAATTGAGACTATTTTCATAATGGAATGCATGAGAAATTTGATGCATGTTGGAATTGGAGTTGCATATATGTGCATGTTCTTGGATCATTTGGAAGTGACTGATTTCTATGTATTCATGAGTGATTTTGTTTTTTAGCACTAATAGCTTCAATGAGTGCAGGTTCAGTGGAAGTGACGGCTCGATGAAAAGGTATGCAACCAAGTTATAAACTGACATGTTCATGGCTGTTTGGATTATATTGCAGCATAGAGTGGCTTGTCGAGGACGACTTCACAAATAAGAAGAGGGGAGTATGTTATCTTAGAAAATGGTTGGTTTTGATGCACTAATGTGGTTCTATTTGGCAGGAAAATACGTTTGATTTCAGGTACTTGAAGAGTGGATTTGAGGATTGATGAGAAGTATTTGGAAGTAACACGACAACTTATTGGTAAAAAAAGGGGGTTGGCATAGAAGATTGGAGATGATGCTGCTTGATGCTAATTTTTCGAATGTGCCATCTTCAGTGTGCAGAACCCCTCCTACGGTGCATTTGAATGGAGTTACTGATGCCAAGTTTGCAGGATCTTTCGACATGCAATGTCGCATTAAAATTGGATGCTTTGAAGCAGAACATGAGGTGGCATATTTTCATGAGTTCAGAGCAGGGGTTGACTGGGTTTTTGTTGATCACCCATCTTATCATAGGCCTGGGAACCCCTATGGTGACACAAGAGGAGCTTTTGGTGATAACTAGTTCCGATTCACGTTATTGTGCCATGCTTCATGTGAAGCACCTCTAGTATTACCCCTTGGAGGCTACACTTATGGAGAGAAATGTATATTTGTAGCCAATGACTGGTATGCTGGACTTGTTCTCGTTTTATTGGCAACAAAATACCGAAGGTTTGGAGTATACAAAGATGTAAGGTGTATATTAGCGGCATGATTTTATCTCGCAAGAGAAAAAGGAGAGGAAGGCACTCGGCCATGCCCTGGCAGGAGGTTTTTTTTTTTTTGTCTCTTTGTTTTTGTCTAATATGGCAGGTATTCCTGGAGAACTCGAGAAACGACAAAAGGGGAGAAGGTGGTTTTTTTTGTTGTCTTCTTCTGGAATTGCAGGGGCAGCAGGTGGGTTTTCTTTTTGGACTCTCTCGCTCGGTTGGGGGGAAGTTTTTTCTTCTTCTGCCATGAAGAAAAGGGGGAGCATCCTTGGATATAAAAGGGGGAAATCTAATCAGTATCCTAGCACCTCCCTTATTCAAATCGAAGGTGTAAACACTGTCGAGGAGGTTGATTGGTACCTGGGGAAGAGAATAGCTTATGTCTATAAGGCAAAGACGAAGAAGAATGCTACTCTATACCGAGCAATATGGGGAAGAGTTACGAAGCCCCACGGAAATAGTGGCGTTGTAAGAGCAAAATTTAGAAAAGATCTCCCCCCTATCTCATTGGGTGGGAGAGTTCGTGTTTTTATGTATCCAAGTAGGATTTGATGGTGGAGGCTAAGCTTAATGATGAGCCTTGATACTGCTGCCACGCGTTGGGTTTTTTTCTTATCCGCATGTTGAGAGAGTGGCAAAAGGATTGAGCGGGGGAAAGGAGTTGCGTGTTCCATTCTGGGCAGGAGAAGATATCTGGGGATTCATATGATTTGGGAAAAAGGCCGTGAGCATCGGAGGAAGCCTTCTGTGTTCTGTGTTTGGAGGTCTGTCTGGATGGAAAGGACTCGGATCACGCAGAAGCAAAGCTGCACTAGAATAGAAGGGAGGAGCTGAAGTCCTACGAAAGGAGGAAGGCCGTTTTGGGGAGAAGGGGAATCCAAGCAATCAGTGCAAGTGGTACAAGTAGAGAGATCTATCGTGTACAAAAATAAGCCTACCAGGAAGAAGGTGGACAGTTCACGCCTTGGTGGTGCTATTCGGGTAGGCTCGTCCTATTGCATCTTTTCCATTTTTCTTATTATCATAGATCAAACAGAATGCATAAGCAGGGTGCTGTTGGCAAAGATGAGGAGTAATGGATGCATGAAGGGTAAAGGGATCGTGGCGGTCATTCAAGGTTTTTAGGCATGTCTACGGCTGAGTCACACAAGTTATTCACTCCAAATTTCCTGATATATCTGAGCTATAGGTCACAATATGGAGATAATTGTGGTGTCCGTTGATGTAACATACAGTGCTCTGAGTATAGTTTTTGTTGTCCACTTTGGAGATTGCAGTGTGGTAGAGTTGGTTGATTTCCGTGCCATCATGGAACTGTGATAACGAGCTGTTTCTCATTACGGTATTTTATAGAGGCTCCAAGCGGGGATTTTACTCGTGCTGATCAGAGGGTCTGGGAGTAGCTGGATGTTATGGCCACCATTATGTCTGAAAAATCACGAATAGCACGAATATGAGAGTTACTGAAAGCATGTAGGGGTTAGCTCATGTCAATATACTTTACGATGACAAAACATCTTGAATCGCTCTCTTTATCATAAGTTTCATGGCAGTCTTCAATAAGTGTAATAATTGATGTTTTTTTCGAATCGATTCTAGCTCTAAGGGTGTATGCTGACTCACATACTCATGTGGAATGGTTGACTTGTGACATCTTCAGATCAGACACTTAGAATCTGTACTCTAGATAGCATGCGTATTCACTAAGTAGATTGTGTCATGATCAAGGAAAGGAACACAAGGTTTGCGAATGACTTCACAACACAGTTTCCTGATAAGCGCATCGAATGAATGGAGGACAATTTCTGAGATCATAGGAACCCACATGGTAATTCTACATCCAAAGGAAACCGCAAAGTGGAAGAAACAAATAATGAGGAAAATAAACAAAGGGAAAATTTAATATTGGGATGATATCTGGGCTGGGTTTGAGTGGTTTCTCAGAAGGTAGGAGGGGCTGAGGGTCTTGCTCCAAACTTTCAGTCACTTAATCCAAACCTCGAACCGGGTGCTACACCCACTCTCAATAGCTTTAGTGAATAGGCTTCGTTGTTTTCTTGGATATGAGCACAGTTAAGAACTCGGAAGAAGCTAGTCCCTAACGCTCAATGGAAAGCGTTAAAGTTTGTACAAGCGCTTCACTTTGCATCGTTTTGTGGTTTTCAATAGCGATGCACTCAAGTTACTAAGTGCCCAAGGATACATCCGACCAAGGAGCTCACCTTACGGAGCCCCGGTCCTTTTTGTGAAGAAGAAAGAAGGCTCCCTACGCCTATGCATCGACTATCGGGCACTCAACAAAGGCACGGTCAAGAGCAAATACCCCGTCCCCGTGATGGAAGAACTCTTAGATCGCCTCGGCAAGGCACGGTACTTCATGTGCATCAACCTCTGGTCCGGATACCATCAAATCAGAGTGGCACAGGAACACATAGAGAAGACGGCCTTCCGCACCCTATGGAAGCTATGAGTGGCTAGTCATGTTGTTCGGCCTTACAGGTGCACCAACCACTTTCTGTCGGGAGATGAACGATGGCTTCCGAGACATGCTAGACCTCTTCCTTATCATTTACATTGATGATCTTCTTATCTACAGTCGCACGATAGAGGAGCACTATGAGCATGTTTGGGCTGTCTTGCAACGACTACGGAAACGTCGACTATTTGCCAAGCCAAGCAAGTGTGAGTTCTGCATGAAGAAGGTGGAATTCCTGGGGTTCATTGTCTCCGAACTTGGCTTTCATGCCAACCCCCAAAAAGTTGAAGCAGTGCTCAAATGGGCACCCCCAAAGACCGTCAAAGAGGTGCGAGAATTCATTGGCTTCTTCCAATTTCTCCGTCGTTTTATCCAAGGCTTTAGCAAGATCGCGGCTCCACTTCTGAAGTTGGTCAAAGAGAAGGAACCATTCAAATGGGGAGCAGATGAGGAAGAGGCGTTCGAAGCATTGAAGGTGGTCATGTGCCATGCCTCGGTCCTAAAGCTCCCAGAGTTCAACAAGCCATTCGAAGTTCACACCGATGCATCTGGTTCGGCCATTGGTGGCGTCCTCTTACAAGATGGACAACCAGTTGCATATGAGTCTCACAAGCTCACCGGACCCGAGCTCAGATGGAGCACACATAGGCAAGAAATGCTGGCGGTCGTCCATTGCCTACGCAAGTGGAGGCACTACGTCTTGGACAAACATACAAAGGTCTTCACCAACAACATAGCTTTGAAGTATTTCACTTCACAACCCAAGTCAAGCCCAAAGCAAGCAAGGTGACAGGACTTTCTGGCCGAGTTCGACATAGAGATACTTCACAAGCCGTGTAAGCAGAATGTCATGCCCGATGCGCTAAGTCAAAGACCCGAGATCCAAGCCATGTCCACCGTTTCATCCGATTTGAGAGGCAGAATTCAACGTGCACAAGCACAAGACGTCTGAGTCCAAGAACTCCTCCTAGAGCTCCAAAGTGCCCAACCATCCGGCTGCTACACAGTGGAAGAGGGCATTCTCCATCACAAAGGGAAGATCTATGTGCCGGACGACTTCGAGCTACGCAAAGAGCTGCTGTGGGAAGCACATGATTGCAAAGTGGCTAGCCATGGTGGTCAAAATCACAGCTATGAGATGCTCCACAAGCACTTTTACTGGCCCCGCATGAAGGCACAAGTTCAAGAATATGTAGAAACATGTCTGACATGCCAGTTTGTCCGTCAAGATTGAGTCAAAAGGCCGCCCTTTAGTAGATGTGGATTGGCTTCCGGCCAACACCTTTGGCCCCGACCATCCGTTACTACGAAAATATTACCGCCACACTTAAGCCACTTTGGCTATAAGCCCCATGTAACGTTCCCAAATTTTGTAAACACACCAACTTTTTTGTAAGACCCGAACCCGCTTGTTGAGGACACCAAGCTCTTGAAGCCAGGGGAGGATGTCACAACCTGTATTTCTATCCAGCCCTTTTCAGTGCTTGGGGGGTATGCCCTATGGCGCCAAATGCCTTCTTGTAAACACGAGTTGGTAATCGAATATAAACGTGTTCTTGGCAATCTTCTTGGTGTCCCTCTTTCCCGGCTTGCATTTTCGTGGGTTTGAACGTCTCAAGGGGGGGGGTGTTGGACCAAGTCTATGACAAGCCTAAGTATTGGCTTGAGTCCCACAAATTCAAAGAAGAAGCCTTAAAATGAAGACAATGTAAAGTTCACTTGTGAACTACCTCTTGTAACTTTTGAAGACTTTACTTAATGTAAAAGTGAAAGAATCTTAAGTGGTTGAGTCCACTTGATCAAAAAGGGAAAGAGGAGCCACGAATTCGTGATTTGTGGTAGATAGAGAATCAAATCAATCACTAATTGATTGGAGAGTGATTGAGGGAAGTTAGCCTCCCAAGCTTAACTATAAATAGATGGCAACTTTATTCGTGGTTAGAGAGATCTCAGAGAAGACCTCAAAGAGCTGAGCTTTATGCCATATCAAGGTGTAGTTTCAAGGCACACATATGTATCAGTAAGTCCATTGTGTTGTAAAATTAACATACTTTCATTTTCATGATCATTTGAGTTCATATTTCCATGTTCTTGTGAAGTGTACTACTCACCGCCATATCTCTCAGTTTTCTCAGTCAGAGAGCTTGGTGCATCATTTTTAGTGATTTAACTTGGTAAAGTTATCTCTATAAGTATACTATATGCTCACCAATTTTAATTTCATTTGGGTGTTTCAATCTTCAATTATGTTTTCATGATCATTTGAGTTCATATTTCCATGTTCTTGTGAAGTGTACTACTCACCGCCATATCTCTCAATTTTCTCAGTCAGAGAGCTTGGTGCATCATTTTTAGTGATTTAACTTGGTAAAGTTATCTCTATAAGTATACTATATGCTCACCAATTTTAATTTCATTTGGGTGTTTCAATCTTCAGTTATGTTTAGTTCATTTTCACTTCTCTGTCAGGTACCCGACTTTTTTACTCATCGTGTCAGAGCTGTTTCTCAATGTGTACTTAGCCAAATTCAATGATTTAAAGCTTGTTAAATTCATCGTACTGTCTATAATCATTGGATTCTTAAACCTTGAGTTATGTTCATTTTTCTGCTCACTCGTCTCATTACTATAGCAGCCCGTGAAAATCGGGATGATGTCATCACTTGTTAAACATCATCCTCAGTGTGTGGTTCATTATTTTTTATGAGATTACTCTTGAAAGTTAGCTCTTTAATTTAAATAGACTTCCCCAAAAGGAATTAAGCTAATTGCTGCTGTGCTTAGAGAATTATGCAAAACACTAGACAGGTGTATGAACCAAAATAGCAAGTTCTTCACCTATGAGCTAACTCCAACTTATCTATTTTGATCTATCTTTTTTAGAGTGATCTTCCAAGGTACATAGGGCATCTAATACATCCATTGGCAAGCTAAAAGGTCCCACCACATACTCCTAGAATTCATTTGGCTGGTGTAGATCAAGGATTTTGGAACACCTCTTCATCTTCAAGCACATACCTATCCATCTCTTCACAGTGGTATCAGAGCAAGGATGGCAGATGGATTTCCTTCATCAATTGAAAAATTGGACAGATGTAACTGCTCAGCACTACAAGAAATAGGGGGGCATAGCGACGTCGCGAAACCGGAAAAAAAACGGGGATCGTCGCTTTTGCGACACTAACGTCGCGTAAGTGACGGTCCTATTTTCGAAATTTTGATTTTTAGGCGGGGTATGTCGCTTACGCGACGCTAATCTTTGCGTCGCAAATAGAGTCGCTTGCTAGCGACGGTATGGGCGACGTGGGCAAACTCCAGAGCGTCGCATATGCGTCGTCCTTTCGAGAGCGTCGCGTAAGCGACGCTCTAGAATGTTCAAAAAAATTTTCGATTTCTCCCGGCACATTTGTGCCGAGATCTGGACGAAAGCAAGAGAACGAGAGAGAGAGAGAGAGAGAGAGAGAGAGAGAGAGAGAGAGAGAGAGAGAGAGAGAGAGAGAGAGAGAGAGAGAGAGAGAGAGAGAGAGAGAGAGAGAGAGAGAGAGAGAGAGAGAGAGAGAGAGAGAGAGAGAGAGCACGAGAGAGAGAGACCAGGTATGTGCACACACACTTACACACACATACATATGCATACACACACACATATACACACATAGAGACACACACACACACATACACATATACACACACACATACACACACAAATACACACACATATACACACACACACATAATGTTGCATACACACATATACATACATACACTCACACATATACATGCACACACACATATATACATACAGACACATATGCATACATAATGCACATGCAAACATACACATACATAATGCATACACATGCACACGCATATACACATACACATACACATACACATACACATACACACACATACACACATATACACATGCATACACACACATACACACACACACATACACAAACACATACACACACATACACACATACACACACATATATGCATACACACACACATAGAGAGACATGCACACACATACACATACATGCATACATATGCATATGCATATGCATACATACATACATACTTACATGCATACACACACATATGCATACACAATGCACATGCATACATACACATACATAATGCATATGCATACATAATGCACATGCATACATAATGCACATGCATACATACACATACATAATGCATATGCATACATAATGCACATGCATACATACACATACATAATGCATACACACACATATGCATACATAAAGCATACACACACATACACACATATGCATACATACATGCATACACATACACACATAGACACATACACACACACACACATACATATGCATACACACACATATACACACATAGACACACACACATACACATATACACACACACACATACACACACAAATACACACACAAATACACACTCGTATACACACATACACACATAATGTTGCATACACACACATATACATACATACACACACACATATACATGCAGACACACATATATACATACACACACATATGCATACATAATGCACATGCAGACATACACATACATCATGCATACACATGCACACACATATACACATACACATAGACACACATACACACATATACACAATACACACACATACACACACATACACACACATACACACACATACACACACATACACACACATACACACACACATACACACACATACACACACACATACACACACATACACACATACACACACATACACACATACACACACATATATGCATACATACACATACACACATACACACATACACACACATATATGCATACACACACACATAGAGAGACATGCACACACATACACATACATGCATACATATGCATATGCATATGCATACATACATACATACTTACATGCATACACACACATATGCATACATAATGCACATGCATACATACACATACATAATGCATATGCATACATAATGCACATGCATAAATACACATACATAATGCATATGCATACATAATGCACATGCATACATACACATACATAATGCATACACACACATATGCATACATAAAGCATACACACATATACACACACATATGCATACATACATGCACACACACACACACATAGACACATACACACCCATAGACACATACACACACATAAACAGATCCACACTCATAGACACACACACATACACATAGACGTGCACACACATACACACACATATACACACACACATACACACATAGACACATACAACCTTAATGATGCATTCACACACATACAGATGCATACACACATACAAATGCATACACACATAATGATGCATTCACACACATACTCATGCATTCACACAGGGATACAGGTCTTAAATATGACCTTTCTCCCTGGTATAGAGTACACATATTTAGGCAGTGTACTTGTGCATGACAACGAGATAATGCAGTGTCCTGTTTGCAATAAATGGTTAACAGATTGCCATACGTGTGTGTATGTGTGTCTATGTGTAAACCCACAACCTATCTACTGATACTCAATGAGTTTCTCATGAAAAGAGATATAAGCTTATCTATGTGTATGTGTGTGTCTATGTGTAAACCCACAACCTATCTACTGACACTCAACGAGTTTCTCATGAAAAGAGATATAAACTTATCTGTCTGCACATGGTTTAACTCAAATATAATTTTCTCTTGTGAATAATTCACATAATTCACTGCTAATGCTCCCTTGTATATGCTTCTCCTTTGTTGATGGACCCATGTTGTAAACCCACAACCTGTCTACTGACACTCAATGAGTTTTTCATGAAAAGAGATATAAGCTTATATGTCTGCACATGAATTAACTCAAATAGGTTTTTCTCTTGTGAATAATTCACATAATTCGCTGCTAATGCTCCCTTGTATATGCTTCTCCTTTGTTAATGGGCCCACGTTGTAAACCCACAACCTGTCTACTGGCACTCAACGAGTTTCTCATGAAAAGAGATATAAGCTTATCTGTCCGCACATGAATTAACTGATCAAATAGGTTTTTCTCCTGTGAATAATTCACATAATTCGCTGCTAATGCTCCCTTGTATATTCTTCTCCTTTGTTGATGGACCCACGTTGTAAACCCACAACCTGTCTACTGACACTCAACGAGTTTCTCATGAAAAGAGATATAAGCTTATCTGTCTGCACATGAATTAAATCAAATAGGTTTTTCTCCTGTGAATAATTCACATAATTCGCTGCTAATGCTCCCTTGTATATTCTTCTCCTTTGTTGATGGACCCACGTTGTAAACCCACAACCTCTCTACTGACACTCAATGAGTTTCTCATGAAAAGAGATATAAGCTTATCTGTCTGCACATGAATTAACTCAAATAGGTTTTTCTCCTGTGAATAATTCACATAATTCGCTGCTAATGCTCCCTTGTATATGCTTCTCCTTAGTTGATGGGCCCACGTTGTAAACCCACAACTCAACGAGTTTCTCATGAAAAGAGATATAAGCTTATCTATCTGCACATGAATTAACTCAAATAGGTTTTTCTCCTGTAAATAATTCACATAATTCGTTGCTAATGCTCCCCTGTATATTCTTCTCCTTTGTTGATGGACCCACGTTGTAAACCCACAACCTGTCTACTGACACTCAACGAGTTTCTCATGAAAAGAGATATAAGCTTATCTATCCGCACATGAATTAACTCAAATAGGTTTTCCTCATGTGAATAATTCACATAATTCGCTGCTAATGCTCCCTTGTATATTCTTCTCCTTTGTTGATGGACCCACGTTGTAAACCCACAACCTGTCTACTGACACTCAACGAGTTTCTCATGAAAAGAGATATAAGCTTATCTGCCTGCACATGAATTAACTCAAATAGGTTTTCCTCCTGTGAATAATTCACATAATTCGCTGCTAATGCTCCCTTGTATATTCTTCTCCTTTGTTGATGGACCCACGTTGTAAACCCACAACCTGTCTACTGACACTCAACAAGTTTCTCATGAAAAGAGATATAAGGTTATCTGTCTGCACATGCTTTAACTCAAAAAGGTTTTTCTCCTGTGAATAATTCACATAATTCGCTGCTAATGCTTCCTTGTATATTCTTCTCCTTTGTTGATGGACCCACGTTGTAAACCCACAACCTGTCTACTGACACTCTTCGCTGCTAATGCTCCCTTGTATATGCTTTCTGTCAATGGTGCACACTGACATCTCACTCGTATGCATGCCTACATGTAAACAAAACGTCATTACACCTCAAACAGTGATCTAATGTAATATCAGAGATTATTAAATCTAAGCAAAGAACCTGAGATGAGAACCGTGTCTTCTGCCATAGCTATCTACCTCAGAAATACCATGCAACTTTTTATCAATGTAATTAAACAAAGATAGTGGCATCCCTGGTCGGACATTCTTTACATAGATGATATGAGAAGCTCGAAGGCCTGGACATGCAGAAAAGCTGATGATCAAGCTATTGTTCATGCATATGGTTTAAAGGGAGAGACATATATCTGTGATAGAAAGTAAGAGGATAGATAAAGTATACCAAACAGAAGTTGTGTGACGCATTCATTGTAAGTCGCATGGTCACGGCCAAAAATCACAGCAGCAAGCTCCTCCGCCGGAAGGTTCAAGAACGGGAGCGGTGATGAAGGAGAATGGCTAGCCCAAGAGGAAGGAGAATGAAGGCCTTTGTATGTTTTGGTCTTACGTCCAGCTCCCATGACAGAAGCACTTTCCTGGCGATGAGACTTGTAAGAGTAATTTTAGAGTTTGTTGGAAAACGTTAATTACAAATTTATGTAATGAGATCATATGCTATGTGTGTATTAATTACAATAATACTTTCATAATAATATTTTTTATGAATGAAGGCATTCTGTGGATAGAATATTGACACCAATGGGTGAAGATATGAAAGATATTGACACCAACATTCACGAGTTCACTGTCAAGGATCTAGTTGACAATGATGTGGATAGCAATCTGTGGAGCATGCACAAGAGCAAGGCTAAGTGGTTGTTAGCTCAAGAAATGGTTGGTTTTTATGCACTAATATGCTCTTGTTGTGTAGAATACATGCTTGATTGCAGGTACCTTGAGGAGAAAGTGGGTGTTATGACGACAAAAAAGCACTACAGTGTAGTGCTAAAAGGGAGCTTGAAGGACTTCTGCTGATTGTGTTACCTTCAGGTGTAGCTTAAAAGCTTGTTGCAGTGTGGGAGGAGTGTCTCTTGATGAAGATGCATTTGAAGAACTTAAGAGAAGCCATGGGGGGAGCTCGTCAACGATGTTGTAGCCAAACGATCGGCCAAAAAATTTGGTGGAGCTTAGGGATTAGATTACAAAAGGATTGCTCTTGTCTTCCTTTATGGATTTGCATACGCTGGCCCTTTGGAAATTTGTTTTCCATAAACTTATGGATCAGATTTTCAAGAGGAACAAGATGGTGCTAGTATTGCTAAAACGGTGGTGTTGGCACAAGTATTTTTTGGACCTTGCAATAATCTCATATATATGCTATACTTTGGATTGACCTTGGCAGTTGGGTGTGGGAGTTTTGTGAAAAACAAGGTGAAAAGGGGCTTTGTGAATGTTCAATTGAACTCTTGGAAGGTACGGCCTATTGTAATACCATACAATGGAGTCCTTTCATGTAGCTAGAATGGAGGACCAAGGGTTGTCCGTTTCATTTGTCAGACAAATGGGCCGTTTCCATTTTGTGTGCAGAAGGGAGGAAGTTTCTTTTGTTTTTTTTGCTGCAAAGATTGTGTGGTCTATTCTCTTCACAGGTGATTGGGGCCTTTATCTCGATGGCAGCAAAAGGGAATTTTTTCTTTTTCCCTCGCTCGTAAGGAGGCAGCTCGAGGTTTTTTGTTGCGGTTGCCACGAAGAAGGGGAGGGTCGGGAATTTTCATCTTCAGAGGGGGGGGGGGGGGGGGGGGGCTCTCGCCTTCACTTCGAGTCCTGAAGCTATGTCTCTAGAGTTGTGTGGGAGCTTTCGCGGAATCGAGGGCTGAGTTTTTTTCTGTTTTCACTTGTTGGTCGCATGGTGGTTCGGACGTGTATTCATGGTACTTGCGAACAAAGTGATCCCTGCCTATCTTCTTTACATTCACGAAGCTTAGCTCAAGTTAGAGGGGATCCATTGAAGACATCAGAAAAGGAATGGCTGAGGATTCGACAGAGAGAGAGCCTCCTGTTGTTCTGCTGGGGGAAATTATTCTTTGTGTACTGCTGGGAAAGGAGAAGGAGAACCGTGCTAAGCAGAGGCAGGGGGTCTGTCCCAGGCGGAGAAGAGTTCGTGGGGCCTGGTGGACGTTCTGCTGTGTTTGTGATTTGATTAAAGGTATCGAGGCAGGTGCCAACAAGGACAGAGGAAGGGATCCGTGGAGGACAGTAGATGGCGAGGAAATTCATACAGGGAATTTCAATCGCATGCTATCTTCTTGAGCAGAAGTTTTAGGAACAGGGGATTGGACCGATGGTTAGCAGGTATGCAGACTTGTTTCCACGACCATCCAAGTTTCGAATCTGTCTCATATCTGATATTATGCATGGAGTTATGGTTAAGACATTCTCCCCCCTTCCTATATTCATACTTGCAAAGAATATCTCCGGCCATGAGATTGACGTCTCGCATTTCTCAATTGTAATAAGTGATAGTCTTATGGATTACGTAGTCATTTGAATGTGTTGTAGCTGGGTAAGAATCAAGCATATGGAGGTACCACATCTATCACATATGACGCCTCTGATGTAAGTGTCCCATCACATGATAGCTAGAATCAGGCTACAGGCCTTGAATCCTTGAATCCACACATTGAGGGAAACCTATGGGGATCTAAGGTCTGCTTATTATATCTCTTCATCTGATACGGTCATATGTGTTCCATTGATTTAAACAGTATTCAAGGGAAGAAAAATGTAATTTCGTGTTTTCTATAGCAGGGAAGTACGAACTGTGTGAATTGTGGGTTGTGGAGGAACTTACACGCAGGTCCCAAAATGCTTAGGAGTCATTGACGGGCTAGCAGCCTCGTGGTTTCCGGAGCTTCACATTGTTATGGGAAGCGTCTCTTTACTTGGAGAAAACCTGATTCATAGAAAAAAAAAACAAACAAAAACAAAAGGAGAGGGAAAAACCGTCAAGGTATTGAGAGCATTTGAAGAGCTCTGAACATGAATTGATCGGAATGAAACAAGATTAGAGATCCCAATTTGTGCACGCTTATCGTTTCAATGACAGCTTCCTTGATGAACTTTTGTTCTCGAATATACTATCTTAAACACGTATGAATGCAAGGGGTGGAAGAAAACATGTTGGAAAGGTAGCGCACTATGGTGGGTAAGGGAGAATGAGAGTATGTGAGTGCGACGAGGGGGTGTAAGAAAAAAAGGGGGAAAAGATGGGGCCGTGTACGCATGTAGGCATAAGTGTATACATGGGTGAGTGAGGGTGAATGCGTGAGAGGCTAGATGTATGTGGGTGAGCGGTCGTGAGAGTGAAGGTAGTGGGGCAGGTATGTGCATGCATGATTATAGGTGCAGGAAGAGTGTGTAAAACGTAGCTAACAAGTGAGTGAGCATCGGTGTGTTAGTACGAGAATGAAATAGAGTGTGTGTGTGTGTGTGTACCAGGGGGAACAAGGGTGCGTGTATTTGTGAGCAAAGGCTAGTGAGAAGGTGAGGTAGTGTGTGTGCATGTGGGTGTAAGCATATGGAAGCGAGTTAGAGAAGAAGAGAAAGGAAGGAGTGGGAGAGGGAATGAAAAAAGGGGGAGCGTGTGTATGAGTATCTTCTTGTGAAGGTCAGTGAGCAAGAGCGAGAGAAGTGAGCAGGTGGGTGAGAATATATGTGTAAGCAAGTAAGAGTGTGTGGGGGAAGGTGTGCTTGTATGAATGTGTGTGTGTATATGGGGGTGCAAAATAGCAAGAGGAAGCAAGTGTGAGTCAAGCAAGAGGGAGGTTGTCAGAAGTTGTCCCGAGGGTTGGATATCTATTCGAACACATATGTTTCATCCAATCCACCAATACAATTAAGTGAAACTGTGTATTTGGGACGATCAAAATATGACTTAACATCAGAAGCTTGAGCAAAACTTCATTGTGTGTGGGCAATTTCCCTTGGGTTAAGAGGTCGAACATTTAGTTCGTCTGCCGGGAACTAGCTTGGCACGTCTCTATAAGAGAGTGCCATAGGTTCGCCTAGCGCCACATGTTGGCCGAGCTTGCGGACTCCAGATCTAGTACATGAGTGAGGGGAGCTCATCCTCAGGAGCAACACAAACTCAAAGAGAAGAACGCGCTCAGAGAAGAGCCCTTGAAAGAGAAAGGAAGAGGTGGGAATCACAAGTTGAGTCAACCTCAACTGGCTCGAAGAAATCTGCTAAAAACGTGTACTCCCGTAGGAGAGTCGCGAATCAAGTGCGAAAGTTTGAAGGAGGGATCCTGAGGCCGCGTGTGCTAAATTTCTGGGATCGAAGTGATATTGACATCACACCTCTGTTCGAAATGGCTCAGCGGATTTCGGTTCACTTGGGGGACTTCACCAAGTTCTCAGGTGCTTGGGACGAGGATCCGGATAGTTTTATTTAGCTATTTGAGGTTACTTGTGAGGCCAATGAGGTAGTTGACCAGGGTCAAAGGTTGAGAATTTTTCCGGCTATTCTCCGTGATGAGGCAGCCAATTGGTATGGGAATCTGACACCACAAGAGCGTGGAACTTATCAGATGCTCAAGGAAGCCTTCTTGGCAAAGTTTCGACGACAAGGCTTCCAAGATAGATTGGCTCAACAGATGGATTACTTGCGAGAGGGAGTCAATGAAAGCATCGATAACTACATTCAGAGAATGGAAACTTTGGTAAGGAAGATGGGTGCAAATGCCCCGAACGATGAGACATTGAAGAGAAGATTCATCGCGGGATTGAGAGATCCTACGGCACAGCAGCATATCAGCCTGACAAGACCTGCAACTTTAATGGATGCTAATGAACAAGCAAGGCTTTGGGAGGAAGTACAATTATGTCAACAGAGGAAGATGGAGCTCTTATACGAGCCTATGGGAGGCCGAGGGAATATTCCAATAAAAGATCCTGGCCAAGGAAGTCCCGCATTGACGACCCCAGCTTTTGAAGCTTCCACTAGCACGCCAAACGAGGTAAAGCCTGCGCTAACTGAAGAACGAATATTGGAGTTGGTCACACAAGCTATAAAAGCTGCCACAATGACCCAGGAAACATACACAGTAAAACCCGAGGTAACTACAAACCCGAATCAAGTGTTTAGATCGAATACATGGTGTGGAAAGTGCCATGGTTACGGCCATTTGGCTTCAGAATTCCCTACAGTCTCAAGAGTATTCACAGATAGATCACCACCTAGAATGCGTTGCACTTTTTGTGGAAGAACAAATCACACGGAGGACCGTTGTTACAACAAGAGAGCCTATGAAGAGAGGACCATGAAATCGGGAGATACAAGAGAAAGATCCTACACGGGATTGCCTGCTCAAAGTGTCCCGCCTACGTCTCGTTGGGAAAACAGACCAACTTATGGATATGGTGCTCAGGCTCAAGGAGGAGACTATCCAAGAGGAGTTGCACATGATCAAAGAAGAGATGGTCCCATCCAGTGTTGGAGATGCCACGGCTTTGGCCATACTCAATCTAGATGCCCAAACGAAAAGAAACCAATTGATTATACCCCACTATGTAGGTACTGTAGTGGAGAGGGCCACTTTGATGAAGATTGTCCAAAACGAAGAGCTACCGCCGGCAAGGAAAAAGGACCAGTAGGGTCCTCGAATTATGTTGATACTCAGATGCATTCCACATCGAGAGTTCAAGAGCACGTTCCTACGATCGGAGTAGTGTTCAAGACACCGAACCCTCAAGAAGGATCTAGCTCGTCAATGCATTTTGTGGATGCTTACGAAGCCAAGAAACCAAATAAAGAGCCAACTGTGGCAGTAGTCACAAGGACCCAAGAGTATTCAAAGAAACATCGAGAAGGCGAAAGCGAAGAAGCGAGATCAGAGAAGATAGCTGAGCATGGAGAGGTAGAAAACCAAGTTGGAGGATTTGCTGAGTAGCAAGAGTTTGAGGATGGGGAAGAGATAGAGATTCTTCCACCAGTGACCAAAGAGTTTGTGCAGGGCATAGCACCGTTTCTCGAAAGATTAAGGGCTCCAAAATGTAGGAAGGAAAGACAGAGTTTGGAGGAAGTGGCTATTGTAAAGTTGCTCGCTGACACGGAAGTCACGCTGGACATTGGCACATTGTTGAAATGTTCACCTGCATATAGGAAACAATTCTACAACGAATATATTAAGAAGCCGAGGAAAGCTCGAGATAAAAAGAGACAAGATAAAGATGTCCAAGGGATCATTCAAAGTATTATGACGCAAATTGATTCGAACACTCCAGCTGTGACAATCGAGATTAAAGGATATGCAGTCCCCGGTGCTCAGTTAGATAGTGGAGCCGCAGTCAACCTTATGACTGAGTTCATGATGAAAGCTTTGGGCCTCAACCACATGGAAGAAACTCCGATGTCCTTGAGAATGGCAGATCAAACACAAGTGAAGCCTGCGGGTCTTTTGAAGAATGTAAGCATAGTTGTGGGCGGTCTAGAGTTTAAAGTTGATTATCTGATAGTAAGACCAAGGACCTCAGAGGCTACCTTCTCGATCTTACTTGGACGGCCATGGATGGTGCAAGCCGAATGTGTGCACGTTTGGCGCACAGGATTTATCACAATTGGACCAAAGGCTGATCGAATACAACTTCAAGTGTCTCCAAACTTGACCGGCAAGAGATCGACAACAGCTGAGGAAAGGGAGCAGAAAGCAAAGGAAAAAGTTAGACAAGAAATGGCGCGGGTAAGATTTGCACTGCGCACGGAGACTTCTAAGGACCTTTCACAGGATGGATTTAATCTGCAATAGGCCAACCTCCAACATGCGAAAGTGGGCAAGTACAAAGATCCACTATGTTACAAGGATGACTCAGACCAGGAGTTGCTAGGATGGTTGACACATACAAGTGAATTTGAGTGCTACATGTTGAGTATAGACACAAAGGAAAGCAAAGCTACCCAATCCCTGGAGAAGGGAACTTCAAAAGAAGAGTTGAAATTGGAATTAGCTCCGACAATGGAAGTAGAACAGTTGAGAGAAAGGGTTAGAGTGCTAGAAGCAGAGCTTCTAAGGAGAAGTTGAGAATCGGAAAAAGAAGCGAAGAGTAAGACCAAAGTGCAGGAAGCCACTGCAAAAGCTGAACTAAAGAAATTGGGTGCGGTTGAAAAAGAAAAAAACAATGATTTACTGGCCAACCATGCACGCATGATCGGGGAGCACGTTCTAATCATAGCGTCATCAAGTAATAAGGAATATTCGCGAGAAGCTCAGGTAGAAAAATGGGAAGTTTTTCCAGAAAAGTTCTTGAGCGTGGGGTCAGAGCTACCAGATGGAGTACGAGATTGCATTAAATTGGCACTCAAAAATTTCAGCAAAGCCTTTGCATGGTCATACAGTGATCTGAGAGGAATTGATCCCCGAATCTGCCAACATTATATAGATTTGGAAGAAGGCACCCGACCAATATGTCAATGACTTAGGCGGACAAATCCAGTCTACTCGGAATTGATCAAGCTGGAATTGACTAAGTTATTGGAAGCAGGATTCATATATCCCATCGCATCCAGTGAGTGGGTATCACCAATTGTAGTGGTTCCGAAAAAAAATAAGAAAATCCGTATTTGCATAGATTATCGAAAGTTGAACGAGCGCAATAAAAAGGATCACTTCCCCTTGCCGTTTACTGATCAAATCTTGGACAGAGTGGCTGGCCATAAATTGTACTCATTTTTAGATGGTTTCAGTGGGTACAACCAGATCCAAATCCATGAAGAGGATCAATCAAAAACTACTTTCACCACGGAATGGGGTACGTATGCATATCGTGTGATGCCATTTGGATTATGCAATGCACCAACCACCTTCTAGAGGGCAATGATAGCTGCATATCAAGACTATTTGTAGGATTGGATGGAGATATTTCTCGATGACTTTGCGATCAGAGGCAACGATGAACACATGATGGAGAGGATCGAAGCTATGTTAAGAAAAAGCATTGAAAAAGGCATCGCATTAAATCCTGAAAAGTGTACATTTGGAGTACGAAGAGGATTGCTTTTGGGACATGTTATTTCCGAAAAAGGGATCGCAGTTGACGAGGATAAAGTAGAAAAAATTGGACAACTCCCACCTCCTCAAAACTTGCGGCAACTCAGAGGATTTTTGGGGCATGCTAATTATTATCGACGATTTATATTAAATTTTGCATCAATAGCAGCACCACTGACGAATCTTTTGAGGAAAGACCAACAATATCAATGGACTGGAGAGTGTCAAGTTGCATTCGACTTGATCAAAGAGAGATTGATAAATGCACCAATTTTGGTAGCACCCGACTGGACGAAAGAATTTCATGTGCATACCGACGCTTCTCATACTGCGGTTGGAGCAGTGCTATGTCAAGCTGATGAAAGGAATTTGGACCACCCTATTTATTACGCAAGTCGAAACTTGAATAGCACGGAAAGAAACTACACAACTACAGAAAAGGAATGTCTCTCGATGATCTTTGCGGTGAACAAGTATCGACATTACCTGATGGGAAAGCATTTCACGTTTTATGTGGATCACGAAGCCATAAAGTATATCATTAATAAACCCGAGCTATCAGGGCAATTGATGAGGTGGATGCTACTCCTCCAAGAATTTCAGTTCACAGTGATAACCAGACCAGGCAAAGTGCACATATTGGCTGACCATTTATCTCGAATTATTAATGAGGAGCCAATCTCTGGTGTGCCCGATGATGCTCCTGATGGGCATCTATTTCAGGTTGATGCTAAAGTACCTTGGTATGCCGACTTGGTGAATTTCTTGTGCACCACTAAATACCCGCCGGGAGCAAGCAAGAGAGAGAAGCAAAAATTATTAGCACTGGCAAAACACCATAGCATCATTGGTGGGCAGCTCTATCAATATTTTGTCCATGAGAGCATATATCGGAGGTGTCTCGAGGAAGAAGAAGCGACCCTAGTTTTGAGGGCATTGCATGATGAACCCTGCGGTGGGCATTTTGCTGGTGAGCTGACGGCAAGAAAGATTTTATTGGCTAGGTATTGGTGGCGAACGCTGTTTAAAGACTCTCACACATACTGTAAGAAATGTGACAAATGCCAAAGAATGGGCAAACCAACATTAGCACATGCTGCTCCTCTTACGCCGGTGCTGGCTCTTAAGCCTTTTGAAAAATGGGGAATTGATTTTGTGGGGCCTATTGATCCTCCCTCAAGACGTAGATCCAATAGGTATATCTTGGTCTGTACTGACTATGTTACCAAGTGGGTAGAAGCCAAAGCTCTGAAAACTGACCGAGCTATTGATGTAGCTAAATTTTTGTATGAAAAAATTATCACCCGATTCGGATGTCCGTTGGAGATAGTAAGTGATAGAGGAATGCACTTTGTCAACGAACTGATCGAAGAATTAATGGAATTATATAAGATCAAACATAGAAAAAGCACTCCATATTACCCGAGGGAAAATGGACAAGTGGAGGTCACCAACAAGGTTCTTGAACAGATTCTGACAAAGACAGTAGTTGTGCATAGGCGAGACTGGGATGAGAGACTTTTGGAAGCTTTGTGGGCGTATAGAACATCCTACCGAGTGACGAAAAAGAGCACTCCGTTCTCCCTAGTATATGGCAAGGAAGCCATCTTTCCCATCGAAAAAGAAGTGCTGACATTAAGAGTGGCCATCGAGGCTAGGCTGGGAGAGGAAGAGTCATTGAAGGAAAGGCACATACAATTGGTCAAGCTAGAAGAAAAGAGACTCATTGCACAGCAAAGTCTGGAAGCTGTTCAGAGAAGACGTAAGGAGAGGCATGATAAGAATCTCAAGACCTATGCAATTCAAGAAGGGGATTTGGTGCTAGTCTATGATAGCAAATATTATAAATTCCCAGGGAAGTTACAGACAAGATGGGCAGGACCGTTTAAGGTGGTGGAACTCAACTCCAATGGTTCCATGCAAATTCAAGATTTAGGAGAAGAATGTGCTCCCGTGAAGGTTAACGCGCTTCGAGTTAAACCATATTTCAAGTAGCATTAGGACGAGAGAAGCCAAACGAGATCCAAGCGGAGGGACGTAGTAGACTCCTTGTACATAGATGTATAGTTATATATATATATATATATATATATATATATATATATATATATATATATATATATATATATATATATGCGCATATGTAAGCTATGATTTTTGTGTCATAAATATTATCCCTTGCTAGCTCAAGAATTTTGGACTTCTAATTATTTTTCTTGTGTTGCGCAGAGACTGTTAGGAGCTAAGTAACAAAATGGCAGATCAAATAACTCAACTATATTTGTATGAGCTAAGGATATATTTCTCGGACCAAACATTCGCCCGCATGGACATAGATGTCGACGACTTTGAGACGGAATATGATGTGGAGGAAGCGCACTGGCTGGTATGCTTCATAAACCAGGGTTTGGATGTTATGTTTTATATTGAGTGTTTTGAGGAATACCTGACCCGACATGTAGGATGGGCGAGGGATCGATATTACTATTTCGATCCTTCGAGGGAAATGCCTAACGAGGAAAACGATATCACTTGGGCTTGGGCAGATGTGTTAACGATAGGAAGTGATGACGGAGCTCCTGAAGTTGAGCCTGACTCGCCCTAGGGAAGTCGTCGGGATGCGAGTACGAGTTGAGGCTATATGAGACATCCCGGAGACTCACATTCTAGAGCATCTAAGGATAGGTATACGAGGGACCAAGGCATAGCCGGCTGTAGTTACCAAGTGAAAAGTCAACTCGATGAATACATATGTAGTGTCTGTAATTGAGAGAATGGAGTGAAGAGGTGGTTGATCTGTCAAAGGCTAGAGTGTATATGTTTGCATGCATGTGTGGGAAAAGTGGGGAAAATCCCTTTCTTCCTCTCCCTAATTCTCAGGACTTGGGTAAATTAATTAACTATGAAAAAAAAAGAAGAAAAAGAAAAGAAAAAAAAATTGTGTTGCTGTGATCGTACCAATGCGCTATGGTGGGCTAGTAGGTGGGTGGATTTATCCTAGCCGGGTGGTTCGGACCACGAGCCGCAGCTAGTTTCGCCATAGGCTTGGGATGTATATGTTTATGTCTTAGCTACGCACCATAATGGGTTGGTAGGTAGGTGGAGCCATCGTGGCTGGGTAGTCACGACCACGAGCCGTATCCAGCTTCGTTATGGGCTAGCTGATATATGTTATGTGTTATCATTGTGTGTTTGTGTGTTGTGCGCTGCATTGCATTGGTAGATGGGTGGAATCAACTTGATCGGGTGGTCAGGTCCACAAATCGCATCCAGTGACAACGTAGGCCAATGTGTGAATATAAATAAAATCTACCTATGAAGTTATTCCCCACTCTTGAGGGGGAGAGAGAGAGAGAGGAGAGGGCGATGATCGCCTGGAAGGGAACGTTATTTGTTTGTGTGATTGGTATGTGATGGCTTGTGACAAATCAGCTCACTTTGAATCAACATTCTTGAAGGCACGGAGACTCTATATGTACTTATGGATGAGGCTTTAGCGAGGTAATGCAACGGTCTTGCTTTATAACTTGTGTGCTTTATCCGAGGGTTTTCCAGTGTGTGGGGCACTCTAGGATTTTTATATAGGTCTTAATCTGTACTCGAGTCTCGATGACTTTTGTGGGACGACGATGGGAATTCTTAGGGAGTGTCTGGTCATGGAATATGTGTACATAGCGAATAGTAGGTCAATAAAAGGGGTATGCATTTTGGGTATGTTGCATCTCCCGTTGAATTCATTTCAGTTGTTGTTGTTTATTTTGTTATTTCCCTTTCTGTTTTTTCCCAATGACAGTTGTATGTGTAAGACATGGAAAGGTATGAATGTGTTATTTTGATTGAGAGTATTTTCATAATGGAATGCATGAGCAATTTGATGCATGTGGGAATTGGAGTTGCATATATGTGCATGTTCTTGGATCATTTTGAAGTGAATGATTTGTATGTATTCATGAGTGATTTTTTTGAGCACTAATAGCTTCAATGAGTGCAGGTTCCGTTGGAGTAGTGGCTCGATGGAAAGGTATGCAACAAGTTGTAAACTGTTATGGTTATGGCTGTTTGGATTGTATTGTAGCAGGAATGGCTCGTCGGGGATGACTTCGCAAGTAGAAGAGGGGAGTATGTTAGCTCAAGAAATGGTTGGTTTTTATGCACTAATATGCTCTTGTTGTGTAGAATACATGCTTGATTGCAGGTACCTTGAGGAGAAAGTGGGTGTTATGACGAAAAAAAGCACTAGAGTGTAGTGCTAAAAGGGAGCTTGAAGGACTTCTGCTGATTGTGTTACCTTAAGGTGTAGCTTAAAAGGTTGTTGCAGTGTGGGAGGAGTGTCTCTTGATGAAGATGCATTTGAAGAACTTAAGAGAAGCCATGGGGGGAGCTCGTCAACGATGTTGTAGCCAAACGATCGGCCAAAAAATTTGGTGGAGCTTAGGGATTAGATTACAAAAGGATTGCTCTTGTCTTCCTTTATGGATTTGCATACGCTGGCCCTTTGGAAATTTGTTTTCCATAAACTTATGGATCAGATTTTCAAGAGGAACAAGATGGTGCTAGTATTGCTAAAACGGTGGTGTTGGCACAAGTATTTTTTGGACCTTGGAATAATCTCATATATATGCTAAACTTTGGATTGACCTTGGCAGTTGGGTGTGGGAGTTTTGTGAAAAACAAGGTGAAAAAGAGCTTTGTGAATGTTCAATTGAACTCTTGGAAGGTACGGCATATTCTAATACCATACAATGGAGTCCTTTCATGTAGCTGGAATGGAGGACCAAGGGTTGTCCATTTTATTTGTCAGACAAATGGGCCGTTTCCATTTTGTGTGCAGAAGGGAGGAAGTTTCTTTTGTTATTTTTGCTGCAAAGATTGTGTGGTCTATTCTCTTCACAGGTGATTGGGGCCTTTATCTCGATGGCAACAAAAGGGAATTTTTTTCTTTTTCCCTCGCTCGTAAGGAGGCAGCTGGAGGTTTTTTCTTGCGGTTGCCACGAAGAAGGGGAGGGTCGGGAATTTTCATCTTCAGAGGGGGGGGGGGGCTCTCGCCTTCACTTCGAGTCCTGAAGCTATGTCTCTGGAGTTGTGTGGGAGCTTTCGTGGAATCGAGGGCTGAGTTTTTTTTCTGTTTTCACTTGTTGGTGGCATGGTGGTTTGGACGTGTATTCATGGTACTTGCGAACAAAGTGATCCCTGCCTATCTTCTTTACATTCACGAAGCTTAGCTCAAGTTAGAGGGGATCCATTGAAGACATCAGAAAAGGAATGGCTGAGGATTCGACAGAGAGAGAGCCTCCTGTTGTTCTGCTGGGGGAAATTATTCTTTGTGTACTGCTGGGGGAAATTACTCTTTGTGTACTGCTGGACGTTCTGCTGCGTTTGTGATTTGATTAAAGGTATCGAGGCAGGTGCCAACAAGGACAGAGGAAGGGATCCGTGGAGGACAGTAGATGGCGAGGAAATTCATACAGGGAATTTCAATCGCATGCTATCTTCTTGAGCAAAAGTTTTAGAAACAAGGGATTGGACCGATGGTTAGGAGGTATGCAGACTTGTTTCCATGACCATCCAAGTTTCGAATCTGTCTCATATCTGATATTATGCATGGAGTTATGGTTAAGACATTCTCCCCCCTTCCTATATTCATACTTGCAAAGAATATCTCCGGCCATGAGATTGACGTCTCGCATTTCTCAATTGTAATAAGTGATAGTCTTATGGATTACGTAGTCATTTGAATGTGTTGTAGCTGGGTAAGAATCAAGCATATGGAGGTACCACATCTATCACATATGACGCCTCTGATGTAAGTGTCCCATCACACGATAGCTAGAATCAGGCTACAGGCCTTGAATTCTTGAATCCACACATTGAGGGAAACCTATGGGGATCTAAGGTCTGCTTCTTATATCTCTTCATCTGATACGGTCATATGTGTTCCATTGATTTAAACAGTATTCAAGGGAAGAAAAATGTAATTTCGTGTTTTCTATAGCAGGGAAGTACGAACTGTGTGAATTGTGGGTTGTGGAGGAACTTACACGCAGGTCCCAAAATGCTTAGGAGTCATTGACGGGCAAGCAGCCTCGTGGTTTCCGGAGCTTCACATTGTTATGGGAAGCGTCTCTTTACTTGGAGAAAATCCTAGTCATAGAAAAAAAAAACAAACAAAAACAAAAGGAGAGGGAAAAACCGTCAAGGTATTGAGAGCATTTGAAGAGCTCTGAACATGAATTGATCGGGATGAAACAAGATTAGAGATCCCAATTTGTGCACGCTTATCGTTTCAATGACAGCTTCCTTGATGAACTTTTGTTCTCGAATATACTATCTTAAACACGTATGAATGCAAGGGGTGGAAGAAAACATGTTGGAAAGGTAGCGCACTATGGTGGGTAAGGGAGAATGAGAGTATGTGAGTGCGACGAGGGGGTGTAAGAAAAAAAGGGGGAAAAGATGGGGCCGTGTACGCATGTAGGCATAAGTGTATACATGGGTGAGTGAGGGTGAATGCGTGAGAGGCTAGATGTATGTGGGTAAGCGGTCGTGAGAGTGAAGGTAAGTGGGGCGGGTATGTGCATGCATGATTATAGGTGCAGGAAGAGTGTGTAAAATGTAGCTAGCAAGTTAGTGAGCATCGGTGTGTTAGTACGAGAATGAAATAGAGAGTGTGTGTGTGTACCAGGGGGAACAAGGGTGCGTGTATTTGTGAGCAAAGGCTAGTGAGAAGGTGAGGTAGTGTGTGTGCATGTGGGTGTAAGCATATGGGAGCGAGTTAGAGAAGAAGAGAAAGGAAGGAGTGGGAGAGGGAACGAAAAAAAGGGGAGCGTGTGTATGAGTATCTTCTTGTGAAGGTCAGTGAGCAAGAGCGAGAGAAGTGAGCAGGTGGGTGAGAATATATGTGTAAGCAAGTAATAGTGTGTGGGGGAAGGTGTGCTTGTATGAATGTGTGTGTGTATATGGGGTTGCAAAATAGCAAAAGGAAGCAAGTGTGAGTCAAGCAAGAGGGAGGTTGTCAGAAGTTGTCCCGAGGGTTGGATATCTATTCGGACACATATGTTTCATCCAATCCACCAATACAATTAAGCAAAACTGTGTATTTGGGACGATCAAAATATGACTTAACATCAGAAGCTTGAGCAAAACTTCATTGTGTGTGGGCAATTTCCCTTGGGTTAAGATGTCGAACAGTGGTTCAGGATCTTGGGTGTTCTGTCGGGTATGATCGCCGTTGGGAGGTGGTTTTCTGATATTTGCAGATGGAAGAACCCTATCACCACAGTTCTCGTCCATTTCCTCTTCGCTGCTAATGCTCCCTTGTATATGCTTTCTGTCAATGGTGCACATTGACATCTCACCCGTATGCGTGCCTACATGTAAACAAAACCTCATTACACCTCAAACAGTGATCTAATCCTTAGCTGGATTACTAGATCCTCCATTTCTGTGGAATAGGATGGTTGAGAAGAAATGGCTCCATACTGTTGCCTTATCTGCTCCAGCCATGTAGCTCTATTGATGAACTCCTCTATGGAGGCTGTGGGCAACACTAATTCTTTGATTTTACATTGGGTGGTCACTGGAAGTGGCTTAGCTAACCATTTCTTAACAAAAAAGTCATGTGGAGGATCTGGCAACTTAGCCATTAGTGCCTTAGCCCTAGTTACAAACTCTGGAAATTTCTCACCTAGACCCAATCTCAATTTTTCTAATTCCTCTATGATGATCTCCGCAGTATTTCCATGCTGGAATTGATTTTTGAATGCATCTTTCATTAAGTCCCAAGTTGTAAAATGGTTCTCAGCAAATTGGCTGAACCATTTATCTGCTAATCCTTCTAATGTGGCAGGGAAGAGTATCAAAAAGGCATCCTCCCTTCCCATTAAGCCTTTGGTTTTGCATAGTGCCAAAAACCTTCTAATATGCTCATGCGGATCTTCTTGAGCTAAACCTTTGAAAGAAGGAAATTTTATATTCAATCTTGATAGTAGGGTTTCGAGGTCTACCTGACCAGCCATGCTCTTTACTGATGAAGTTGACGAAAGTGGACTAGAGGATCTTCTAATAGCCTTCCTTCTTGTTTGCTTGCAGGTGACCCTCAATGTTTGGGACTGGGTTGCGGTCATGAGCTGCTCATAGTCCTTTTAGTATGAGATAATTGATAAGAATATTTACCTCTTATTCCACTGAAGTAGTACTGTCGGCACTTGAACTCTTCTACCCTTTGCACTTGGCTTCTCCTATGCTCAAATCTCCTTGGTGTCCCACCAGGCGTGCCAAATTTTGTTGGGGGATTCTTGGACAAGAAGGGATTTGAGTGTTTGTAGGAGAAAAGGGAAAGACAAGAAGAAAGATACACATTGGAAGCCTCTATCACTTGATTATAATAAGACAAATCTTCTGTCGGCACGCGCACACTGCAATGAGACCTTGGGATCATTGGGGGATAGCTTAGCACTTCTCTGCACACTTCTTAGTCACTCTTCATGCACACCTTGCACTTCACTTCTCTGCGTCGCACACTGTGTGTCTCTTGCACTTCTCTCACTTGCCTAACTTAGACTATGCTCACCTTGCTTAGTCTTGCTTACACTTAGAATAGTCCGAGAATAGTCCTTGCCTTGATTTGAGTGTCGATTCACGTACGCTCCTAACTGCAAGAATATCTTGGTGCTCACTTTGATGTCCCAAGATTGTCTTCACAAGTGGGCAGCCAACGAATCCCTGTTTTGTCCTGTAGTGACTTTATACTAAAACAAAAATTTTAATTGGGGGGCTATACTTTCACTTCTGCGTACGCTGCCGCTTCACATACCTTCACATTTTCCTTTTAAGTCTTCACTTGTGCACCTAAGAGAGGGTTCACCTGAACCTTCCAAAACACTTTAAAAACACTTTGAACCTTAGGGAAATTAGAGAAATACCTCTGCAACCTGCAACCACTTTCTCCAATTCACCCTTTGTGGACAATTACTTGTGCATTACCTGTGCACTTTGACACCTGCACTTCGAACACTTTGACTATGCCCCTTTTGACTTTGACCTTGACCTTGTTGACTTTGACATTTTGACTTTGACTATGGCTGACTTTGACTATGGTTGACTTTGACCAATATGACTTTTATGGGCTCAACACTAATGATGGAGTTTATGTTGAAGACCCTAATCAAGGTGTGTATCTAAGTATCGACTTAGGGACTTGTGGAGAAAGAGGCTATACCTCAATCCCCTTCAAGTACATATAGTGGGGATTCACACTTTAATTATCAATCCAAGGAGTATCAAAACCTAGCCGGGTGTATGAGGACATGCATTCAAATGATGGTCAATGCAAATGAGATCTAACAAGGTTCATGCAAGCATAAATCCACCACATTCAAGCTTTCAAGGTTGGCTATGGTGTTGCAACACTTAGAACAACACTCAACAGTAAATCGAGCTTTTCTCTTAGTTCCGAACTCCGAATATAGCAAATAGCAGATTTATTTCAAAGCTCTCAAGAAGACGCATCCAATGGTGCCTTTCCACTCAATTTTGATGCTCCTGCTTCAAGTTATGAGCAAAATACTCAGCCGTGGAAATGGCCTTCCTATGCTTCAACACTTTCTACACTTAGCACACACCTTACCAACAAAAAACAAGCACTTTCATGGATAGAAAACACTTCTAAGCACTCTTTTCAAGCATCACACATGCATGCAAACTCAGAAGGAAGAAGATATAGAGAGGAGAAAACACAAATTCGAAATTCTATGCTCTTGATTCTCACAATGGCCAAAAGTACTTACAAAGAGTCACAAAATGACTTATATACTTGTGCCCTCGAATTGGTCCTTTCACATAAGAGACTGGCACTTTATTGACTAAAAGACTATTCCCTACTAATTTACAAAGGTAATCATACAAATCTCTATGGGTATGCATATAGAGGACTCCTCTAGTGCATTTACATCGGAAAATATATTACAAAATGACTATAGTACAAAAATAAAGTGTCCAAATTGGAAAAATTTTGGGGCCCTTCTTTTTCTCTGCATATTTGCTCTTCTTTGCTTTGCAACATTCTCCCCCTCTTTGTCTCTGTCGTCCCTTGATAGGCTTTGCTTCTTGTATCTAGTTCTGTGCCTATAGTCGATCTGGTTCTTTATTAACTGATAGCCTCTTTATGGTTGACCACTACCAGCTTTTGTGGAAGTCATAATGATATAATTTTACCAGTGGTCAAGAAACTGATCATAACTGGAGACGTGTTGTATTGGTTTTGGCCTCTTCTTTTGTTTCCGTCGCATGCAACCCGTGGAGATGGACTACATTAGATTTGTAGTCTAGCTCACCAATAACCTCTTTAAATCTGGGTTGTTGTGTTAAGTCGAGCTGCCACGCACGCAACCAGTGGAAGGTATGAAGGTCTGGATCTTCAGCCTTCAACCTGGACCTCCCGAAATCAAGAGGTTGAAGCACCTTCGTGGGGCTCTGGATTTGTCGGATATCTTCTTGCACTTCTTCATGGATAATTGCTGCCCTTGATCCATCCTTGCCTGTTGCGTACTTCCCACTGTTGTATGCCCGTGCGGGGCTCTGTGCAGAGATGGATGTTGTGTGCCCCTGCGGGGCTTTCTACAGAGATATGTCTTCAAATATATTCTCTTTAGTGAAGCTTCTTCCTTGGTTTCCTTTGCTTTTTCCTTTTGCTTGACTCTCCTTCAACACTTCTACCCCCCTCTTGAACTCTGTCATCCCCAATAGGCTTTAGAATGCGGTGGTAGTATGTCCTATAGACCTTTTTCTCTGTTTCATTAAGTAGATTGGCTTCCATTGTTCTGCTGTCACACCATCATGTGGGGCCTGTCGATGGTCTGCAAAGAAGCTTAATTCATATGCAACTAGTCTCGCATTCAGATTAGTTGACATCTTTAAGAAAATTTCTAAGTCAATCTCAAAAAATCCCATAAAAGATGTGTCTTCAAAAGTTTTCATGTATGGGCTCAGCAAAAACATAATTCTGGAGTAGTATGCCATAATTTTAGGGCGACTAGACATAACTGATAGATCAAAAACAAGAATATCGATGCCGTGGTTAATGTCGATGAAATTCAAAAATGTGTATGTCGCATGCTTAAAACTTTGAGTACTATCAATATCATGTTGAGGATTTTATTGGTCATCTTTATTGTGAGATCGGGTACTGTCGCATAACAATTTAACCAAAATTCGATGGATCTCACCATGTATTCTTCAGTCGGTAAATAGTTGTGGGGTGGACTTGGAAGTAGTGGGTAATTCAACCATTGTTTATTGAGCTTACCACTTTTTTGCATTTCCAAAAATTCTTGTGCGTCACATCGACGAGGCGCTGGGCAAAAAGAGGGATTTACCTGTAATAAATATGGTGCTTCTTGCCAGTGCACCCGCAAAGTAGGATTCTTTTCCAAAAATTTCCTTCTCCAAAGTGGTTGTGCTGCCTCAAATTCCTCTTGAGTGTAAGTGAAGGTGTCTGCTTTGAAGTTCAATTGATCATCCGGATCTTTTTGCGTGGTTTGCTTTATATACCGACGTGTCTGCTCTTTTAATAGCCCATAAGGTATGTTGAATGGCTTTATGATCTGATCCTAGTCTTTGCCTTTAATCTTTGCCTCCTTCATTACTTTGACTACTTCATTTCCAAAATTTTATGTCAATCGGGACACCAATAGTGCCCGTTCCTTCTGACCTATTTCTGTAGTATACGGCATGGGATGATCATCAGAAGGTTCCGCCATCTGCTCTTTTACTGGTGAAAGATATACGAGTCCTCTGTCCCACACATCTATCCGGGAAGTGTGGGTCACCGGTTTCACTGAATGCTCCTATCTCCGATCGTGTGAGTGTGCAGTTACGCTTCAGATGTTTGCTATACCCATATCGACTCCTCTTTTACTTTTGAAAGATAGATCGGGGGAGATAGAGGACGTTCCTCTACCTCATCAGTAGGATTTCCTTGTTGTGGCTCTACTGGTGTCTCGATTGTGGCCCGTTTTTTTTTTTTGAGCTTCTAATTGTGCAATGAGTTTTACCTTTTCTTTGATTTCATTGAGGGCCGCTGTTAGCGCGTCTTTGGCCATCAAAAGTTCATGGCCGATGGCTACTATTTGGTCGATGTCTTCATTATAAACTACTAAAAGTTTGTCTTCAGCAGATTTGCATTATGTTCTGAGTTCATTAGTGTCATGCATATACCTTTTTTCCCATTCTTCTCTGATGGTTTGCTCTTGTTTCAGCTGATTTTCATACTTTGCGATCTGGTCTTCCAATACTTTTGTGTCTATTGCAGTTGTCTCTCGTGCTTCTATAGGTTGGTTATACAGTATGGCATGCATAAGTTCCTTATTCCTATTTTGTAGATTGTCGGTTTCTTCTATGTATACCTTGATCTGAGTTTCAACAGGTTACTTCTAGTGTTTATTCTTTCCTTTTCTGCTTTAGTAGCTTCATACTTTCTCTATAGCTCTATGAGTTGATCTTGGATTTTTTGGTTTTGCTATGTTAGTGTGGTGCACTGTTCCATGGCTTCTTTAACTTCTGATTCTTTGGCTGAGAGTGCCTGTTGAACTTGAATTAACATCGCCGACAAGTTTTCACTCATCACTTGGAAGTGGCTTCTCTCTCTCATAGCCTTGTCATAATCTGCATCCGTTTCAAGCATTTGTTGTTGCGTATCCATAGCCATTTGTATCATTTGCTTCACCACTGGTTTCAATTGAGCTACATCTATGTTTAACCATGTTTTAGGTATGCTAGGTTCTTCACCTGTGGTAGCATCTTTTCCTTGTGCCACATGTAGTGTTGTATCGTGGGGCTTCCAAATATGGAGTTGTATCATTGGCTCAGCCCCTTTGGTTACTGCCTTACCTTGTGGCATATCATCGGGATATTCAATCATAGTTTTTTCCATATTTTGTTGTGATAGCCTTTCTTTTTCTAGGTTCATTTGTAACTCTTCCTTTATTGGTGGTACCACATCTGTTTTTGGTGTAGATACTTCCTTTATACTGATCTTGAATTGTGTATTCAATTGGATGAGGTGTCTTCCTTCAAATGGTACTTCTTGATTTTGTACTTGTGAGTTTTGATTGTCGGGGGTGGTTTTGATTTGGTGAATCTCCATCCATTCTTCATCATTCATCTATGTCCTTATATTTGTGTCCAATGTGTCATGCTCATGACTAGATTCTTCATTGTAACTCGAGTCATCAAGTCCCAATTCCTTGTATCTGGTGGCTTGTGATGGGCTGTGTTCTTTGTGTCCCTTCTTCTGCAACCTTGTGGACTATTCTCATGCTTGGGAAACAGAAATGTTGATGCACTATACGGATTGATTCTTCAATATCCATCTTGTTAATTTCCATAAAGGTCTTCTTTTTAGCATCATGACATTCTTCTTTGAGATTCGTGAGGCCGTCCTGACTCCATCCAAAAGCTTTGTTGATGAGTTCATGCGTAAATCGAATATTTTTCCATGCCCTTGTTTTGTTAAGAACTTTAGCTTTTGGAATTGAGGGCTTATCTGCTGCTGCTTGTAGCGTGTTCATAACTTGAGTGCATCATTGAAAATCCGGTAAATAAATTGGGAGTCATAGAAATGCATCAATTCTGGCCCTTGTACAAACTTTCATGATGCTTGGAAATCCTTGTAGTATGGTTTGAAAATCTTGCAACATCAATGGAAAATAATGGTCCCTGTCCATAATCTAGATGGTGGCCAAAAAGATGAGGTCTACCACCGGTTGGTCTTCACGAAACCAATGACCCCTTTCTTTCGTAATTGATTCCAAAGGAAGAAGCAGGACCTCTTCTTCTTGCGTAGCTTCTGAATACGGTGATGCCATCTGCATTTAAAGCACACCAAAATCAGTGTAAAAGTGGTTGCATGACTCATTTCCAACTACTCTCATGAATCGAATAGTTCTTCGAGTGATTTGTGTTGTCGTTTCCCCGTGGGTGTGAGAAAGGTAGTACCTGTGATTTTTTTTTCTCATTTTATATATTTTTTTCTCATAAAAGAATTTTTCTGAAAGAAAACAAAAATGTTAGTGAGTAGCCAAAGCTGGATTATTATCCCCAAGGTTATTGTACAAGTGCTTTCCTATTTCCTTGGAGGGAAATCTGCATCACTAAGAAATAGATGAAGAATTATGTGTCGAATGCATGGCCTCGTAATGTGGTCCTATTATGCGCGTTTGAGGTGTATGGAACTCAAGATGTGTGCAAGAAGAAGTTGCTAGCGGGTTTGTTGATGACGATCGTGATTTTGGTATCCAACTCAACTTTGTTTTGTTGTCCTTGACTACATCGTCATCTTTTATTGTGCTATGTGTGGCTGTCGTTTTGTGATTCTTCTTTGCTAGCCATTCATATCTTGGAGTTGCTTTCATTGAGTACTCTTGTTTCTGCAATTTCGAGTCGTCGCATCTTTCTTGGTCCTTTGACTCTATTTTGGATGGATCCTTCTTTTGTAGTGGTGTTTTCAGTTTAGTTTTCTTCATTGGCACAGATGATTTGGGAATCCATATTTGCGTTCTAAAGGGTTGAGTAGCAATCAACTTCTTTGGGATCCATATTTGGAAAATCTTTTGTAAACCTCGGGATCCAGCTTGTCTTGAAATCTTGACCTATTGTTGGTTCCCTTGTAGGTGATGGCTTTGTTTTTGGTGATATGCTGCTACTTGATCCTTCCGAATCCATGCTTGTTTGGTGCCTTGAATTGGATATATTCTAATGCGGGAAGGTTCGGGATGACTATGCTGACTAGTCACTCTTGTGCTCAATTCCTCACTAGGACTCTCCATGGAAACGATGTTAGTAGAGGGGTCCAAAGGATGATGAGGGTGTGTAAGATTAAGAATTGGTGTAAACTCACATGAAGTGCTTGGAGGTGGGGGTTCCATAGTAGAGGTAGATGTACAAGCATCGTCATGCATGAGTAATTGATCTCTCAGGGCTAGACACGTGGCTTTGAAAGATCGTTCTTCTAACAAACTGAATACTTTGCGATGTCCTATCATGGCTGATATGTAGCCTAGGGTTAATTGCATAGATACCTCATATTCATATATCCAATCCTGGCCTAACACAAGCTCTTCTAATAAATCTTGATCATGGCATACTAATAGTTTTTGTTGCATTGTGTTATTTCCTAGGTGCAATGATAAAGTAATCTCACCTATGCATTCAGTAACCTTTCCTCCTATTCCAATCAGATGTGCTTTGGTAATGATGTAACTGCTTGTCCCAATCGGATCTTCCATTGTTAACAATCTTTGTGAGAATTGTACACAAGATCTTGTTTGAACTTTCAGCCTATCCATTGGCTTGCAAGTGGTAGGGAGCTAATTTCTTGTGAATCACTAAGAATTCATTCATTAAGGCCTCTATCACTTCATTGACGAAGTGTGTGCCTCTATCACTTACGATTTCTATTGGCAATCCAAATCTAGTGAATGTTCTCAAAGAGAAACTTGGCCGTGGTCCTTGCATCGTTCTTCTTAGTTGCCTTGGCTTCTACCCATTTGGTCAAATAGTCCATTGCTACAATCATGTACTCGGCATGAGAGCCTTTCGCTGGTGGGCTAATAGGTCCTATGAAATCTATCCCCCATTTGGTAAATGCTTTGGCACTTATCATAGGTCTTAATGGAATTTCATCTCTTCTGATAGGATACCTCGTTCCTTGACACGTGTCACATCTTTGGACATATGTGGTTGCATCTTGATATAGAGTTTGCCACCACGTTCCAGCAAAAAGAATCATTTTTGCAGTTTTATCTGCAGAAAAATGTCCTCCGGCGGCTCCTATATGAGCCATTTCTAAAACTGAAACATACTCGTCTTCATGGATGCACATTCTTAAGTGATTATCCCTTCCTCTTTTGAAAATTTGTTTGCCTATGAGTGCATAATCTTTGCTTTGCTCCTTGAGGGCACATTTTCTTTCCAAATTAGCTCCTTTTGGGTACTCCTTCGTTTTCAAGAATTTTTCCAGAGGCATACTCCACCTCGGTGCTACTGTAGAGTAACATAGAGTGGAGTTCTCTTCAAGTGTTCTTTCTTGACAAGTGGGGCAAGCAGATACGTAGTTGTGTGTATCCCTCTGTATGGTTGGCCAATATATGCCTAATCTTGTAAGTGCTTGTGAGGTTCCATTCACACTTCGATGAGTTTTCCATTGATTCACGTGTGCTCTTTGAAGCCACATCTCTTGCTCCTCTTCTTCCACACATCTCATAAGTAGTCCACTTGGTTCTTGGTGGTATAGCCTTCCAGCTATGATGTGGAGATTTTTAGTCTTCCATAGCTCCTGGCTGTTGTTTAAATTGATGTGATGTTGAGGTCCATGCGTGAGTATGGGAATCAATTTTTTCGCCCATTGTGGACATACTTATAGGTTGAAAAGATAAGTATTTGACAGATCATCTAGCACTCCGGTGGGAGGTTCTCCATGTGTCATTCTCGACAGGTGATCTGCACAGATATGCATATTCCCTTTCTTGACTACTACTTCAAAATCAAATTCCATTAACAATAGAAACCATCGAACTAGTCATTCGGTATTGCAAGGTTTATTGATTAGGTTGATTCCCATTGCGTGAGTATGGGAATCAATTTTTTCGCCCATTGTGGACATACTTATAGGTTGAAAAGATAAGTATTTGACAGATCATCTAGCTCTCCGGTGGGAGGTTCTCCATGTGTCATTCTCGACAGGTGATCTGCACGGATATGCATATTCCCTTTCTTGACTACTACTTCAAAATCAAATTCCATTAACAATAGAAACCATCGAACTAGTCATTCGGTATTGCAAGGTTTATTGATTAGGTATAGTAGGGCTTGATGATCAATGAAGAATTTGAATTTGTTTGCCAACAAGTAGTGCCTAAATTTCTTTATAGCATATACCATTCCTAAGGCTTCACGCTCTGTAGTGGTATAATTACGCTCGGCTTGGTTTATTTGTCTTCTAGCATAGGCTACATGATGGTCTAGTTTTCTTGTATCTGCTGGTTGTGCTAAGATGCAACCAATGGCAAACTTGGAGGCATCTACATGAATATGAAATGGTCTATTCCAATGGAGTAGTCTAAGAATTGGTGCTGAAATCAAGCGACTCTTCAATTCATTGAAAGCCTTTTCGCATTCTTTTGTCCAAGTAAACTGAGTCAGTAATCCATAAAGGGGCCTCACAATTGTGGCATACATGTGAATGAATCTATGATAGTGTCCACAATGTTCCATAAATGATTGCACTTCCTTAGCGGTCTTTGGTCTTGGAAAATCGAGAATCACTTTGATTTTGTCTTCATCAATGGAAATTCCATTCTTAGAGACAATGTGTTCTAATATCTTCCCCTGTTGAACCATGAAGACACATTTTTTCGAATTAAGTCATACTCTATATTGACGACATTTGGCAAATGTTTTTCTTAGTTCTGGAATATGTTTTGATTGTATAGGTGAGTATGTACATAACTCGTCCACGTATACCTCCATACTTTTTTTTAAGAATTCCTTGAAGACATGGCACATCAATCTTTGGAAAGTAGCTTGGGCATTAGTTAGACCAAAAGGCATAACCCTAAATGCATAGACTCCCCATTCGGTTGCAAAGGTTGTCTTATGCTGGTCTTCAGGAGCAATGGCTACCTGATTATATCCGAAGAAGCCGTCAAGGAAGCTATAGACTTCCTTGCCTTCCACCCTTTCCAACAAATGATTTGTAATAGGTAATGGGTAACTATCGCGTATGGTGGTGGCATTTACCTTTTTAAGATTAATGCATATACTTAACTTGCCATTCTTCTTAGGCACTACCACCAATGGTGATACCCATTCCACACACCACGACTTCTCTCTCGCGACACTTGCAATTCACGCACTCATGACACACGTGTTCAGACAAGCGATTTGCAGTGACTTGTTTTTTTGGTTTTATATACTTCTGAGAAGTACCTAAACTGAAAAGGCTAAAGGGAAAATACTTGAAAATTAACCCTATCTTCCTAGCCTACTTGCTTACTTCCTCCTACCTACTCTAACTTCTCTCTCTACTCACTTCCCTAAACTATCAACTCACTACACACACTCCCAAAAGTGAGAAGTAGTGAGTATGGATGAAAGTGACTTACCAAAGAAGAGAATTTCACAACTCCTCTACTCACTTCAATGCTAAGAGATTTCACCATCACACAAATGCCTCGGTTTGATTCGGCGTTCCCTGGCAATGGCACCAAAAAATGTGTGTACCTAAGTATCAACTTAGGGACTTGTGGAGAAAGAGACTATACCTCAATCCCCTTCAAGTACATATAGTGGGGATTCACGCTTTAATTATCAATCCAAGGAGTATCAAAACCTAGCCGAGTGTATGAGGACATGCATTCAAATGATGGTCAATGAAAATGAGATCTAACAAGGTACATGCAAGCATAAATCCACCGCATTCAAGCTTTCAAGGTCAACTATGGTGTCGTGACACTTAGAACAGCAATCAACAATAAATCGAGCTTTTCTCTCAGCTCTGAACTCCGAATATAGCAAATAGTGGGTTCGTTTTGAAGCTCTTGAGAAGACGCATCCAATGGTCCTCCACTCAATTCTGATGCTGCTGCTTCAAGTTATGAGCAAAATACTGAGTCGCGGAAATGGCCTTCTTATGCTTCAGCACTTCCTTCACTTAGCACACACCTTACCAACAACAAACAAACACTTTCATGGATACACAACACTTCTAAGCACTCTTTTCAAGCATCACACATGCATGCAAGCTCACAAGGAAGAAGATATAGAGAAAACACAAATTCGAAATTCTGTGCTCTTGATTCTCACAATGGCCAAAAGTGCTTACAAAGAGTCACAAAATGACTTATATACTTGTGCCCTAGAATTGGTCCTTTCACACAAGAGACCGGCACTTTATTGACTAAAAGACTAATTCCCTACTAATTTACAAAGGTAATTTTCAATATCATTTTTTGAGAGAGAAGGTTTTTGATAAAGAGATAGAAATCATGCATACTCCTACAAAAGACCAACTTGCAAATATGTTAACAAAGAGCTTGGATGGACCTAAGTTGCAGAGATTTAAAGATATGGCAGGGATAAAGAAGATGCAGGTAATCACAATTGATGTTTGAGGGGGACTTGTTAGAGCAAGACAATAATCAATTAATGATTACATGAAGCTTAGGAGTGAAGAAATGAAGAAAAGGTTGAAGCTTGAAGTATGAAGTGAAGTGGAGGTTCAAGAAGAGATGATCTTTATACACATGTATATTAATCTTGTAAATACTTCACATATACTTTGAGGTAGTGTTGAATCCACACTCATATGTATATATACACTTGTATACGTGATATGGAAGAGAGATGAAAACTATATGAGAATTAGATGATTAGATCATAAGTTGAATGTGTAACATCCATTAGATGAACTTCTTATCAGAATAGAAGAAGTTGCACCTCGATGTTTCTCTTCCTTCTCCTTTTGTGCTTAATCAATTGAGAAATATTTTTTTGTGTGTCTATGTTAGCTCATAAAATGGTTGGTTTTTATGCACTAATGTGGATCTATTTGGCAAGAAAATATTTTTGATTTCAGGTACTTGAAGAGTGATTAGATGATTGATGGGAGGGATTTGAGGCTACCCAATGACTTCTTGGTCAGAGAGCATGTTCAGGTTGCAGAATATATGGGAGATGTGATGGAGTGGTGGCCGCGTTGAAGAATGGTGGAGGAATGAGCAAATTGGGGATTGGAGCTCATGGGACTTTCCTGTACCATCGGAAGTTGCAACTATCGGCCGGTTCTGGGAATTTGACAACATTGTTTCACTGCCGTCACTCTCGGCAAGAACTCCGCAATGGAGGATATGCCATCTTTGCAAATGGACCAATATGAGGTCATGGAACAGATTGGAAAAGGTGCATTCGGCTCTGCCATCCTGGTTTATCATAAGCTCGAAAAGAGGAAGTATGTCCTTAAGAAGATACGCCTTGCTCGGCAAACATATAGATGCAGGAGAGCAGCACAATTAAGAGATGGCACTGGTTTCTAAGGTTGTCCACCCCTATATTGTTGAATATAAGGAATTGTGGGTCGAGAAGGGCTGCCATGTTCGTATAGTTCTATCATATTGTGATGGTGGAGACATGCCTGATCTAATAGGGAAGTCTGAAGGGGTTTTTTTTCAGAGGAGAAATTATGCAAGTGGATGGTTCAGCTTCTCCTGGCTGTCGACCATCTTCATGCAAATCACATACTTCATCGTGATCTCAAGTGCTTAAATATCTTTTTAATAAAAGATCATGATATAAGGCTAGGTGACTTTGGTTTAGCCAAGATGCTTACAGGAAACAATTTAACATCTTCGGTGGTGGGCACTCCAAACTATATGTGTCCAGAATTTCTGGCTGACATTCCACATGGATTCAAGTCTGATATAATCAAATGCTGGCCATCTTTGCTCGTCAGAAAGAAAAAACCCAAAAAGGGACTGCTTTCCGTTACTGGGTGCAGAATTTAGGAAGTTGTTTTTGTTTGTTTTCTTGCAATAATTCTCAAAGGCAGCGGGGACACGCGGGGGTTTTTTGGCCATTACTCATCAATGAAGGGGGGTATGCCCTTTTATGCACAGAGAGGACCGTGGAAGGGAAGACACTTACTTCGTTTTGGGGGCGTGCTCATCCTGGGGGGAGACCGATGGAAGACTGGGAAAGGTGTGCCCGTGGAAGGAGGTCGTGCTGAGAGAAGCGGAGTTTTCTTGGCCTATGAAGAACAAGAAGGAGGTTGCTCTGAGGGCGAAGGGAGAACAGAAGGGGAATCGGGAGTACAACAGGCGGCCATGAAGAAGGGGGATCGGAATTTTTTCTGATGCCTAGCAAGTAGTAAGGAGAGAGAGAGAGTGTGGAGTGCAGGCGAATTGATTTCGCTCTCGATTTCTCAGCGGGAAGTCAGTATGCGTTGAAGGGGGGCGCTGGAGAGAAAAAGGAAAGAAAGTCTGCACATCAATTGGAGGAAGTCAGATGCTTCAGACTCGATTAATTGGGAAACAATGATATGGTGACGTGTCGTGAGTGCTATAAAAGCATGGGATTCCCTTTTACACCACCATATCTCAAAGACAAGAGCAATATCCTGCAAGGTTGCAGTTTTGCTAATTCGGGGTCAAAGATTATGAACAAAATCAGTCGCTACCAGGTAATCCATTTTCATATTACGTGTTAAGACAATCCAGAGTCAGTGAAGCAGGTGATTCCTGTTAGAAAGAATTTGGAGATTTGACATCCATAGAGGCGTATACACTTATGTTCAATTTATGTGATTTGGCATGCTATTTTCGTAATGCAGTAGTTTAGTCCTTGGGGATTTGCTCAGTACTTCTTCATCAATACATTCCTTGCATGTGACATGCCCCGACATTTGTAGGTTAATGTTAGTTGACTGTTTTCAACTTTGGCTTTGCTCCCTGGTAGCGAAGACTACAGTGAAAGATGGACGGTCTACATGTTCGAGGATTCAATCTCCTCCGTGTTCTCATTGGAATCCATGATGGATTGTCGATGCAGTTTTAATCATTTATGAAAATTTGTACATTTCAGAGATTGAGTTTGTGTCGAATTGTAAAACAGGCTTTGCTGCTTTTCATCATATGGCTACAGTGCAGTTATAGATGTATTGGTTCAAATTATGGTAGTGAAGATAACAGTGAAATGTAGATGGACTACATGTTTGCGGGTTCATTCTCTTCGATGTTTTTATTAGGAAGGGCATTTTCAGATGATTGATGAAAATGTGAAAAATCCTTGTACATGGTTCAGATGATTGATGAAAACGTGAAATATTCAGTGGGTTGAAATTATGCATTAAAGTTGTAGGATTAGCACTGCTGCTTTTCATCATGCTAACCAAAATGCATTTGTAATTTATAACTTGGCAATTATCAAGACCCTTGCAAAAATGGTTTGAGCAAAATAAAGTCTCGGGTAATCATCTTTTCCTGCGGCACAAGAGCCCAACATTTTGGTGCGTCTGCCGGGAAATGTGAGCTAGTGCATAGACATAGGAAGAATCCATTGCGAGATAATCGTGGGCTCTAGGTAATCCAAGTGGATCGATTCCGAGTGGTTTGAACCAAATAAATTCTCGTATAATCACTTTTCCCTTGGGCTTAGAGGCTGTTCATTTTGGTGCGTCTGTCGGGAACCATATGAGCTAGTGCATAGACATAGGAAGAATTCATTGCGAGATAATTGTGGGCTCTAGATAATCCAAGTAGGACCGATTCCGAGGGATTTAAACCGCATAAAGTCTCGTAAAACCACTTTTTCCTGCGGCATTAGGAGCCTTTCAGTCTGATTCTATATTTGATGCATCTATGGTCAACTTTTGAGAGTCTAATTGTAATCCAGTTGAGAGAATTTTGTGTAGGAACATTCATATGTGTAACATGTGATAAGTGACCACTCACTCCTAAAACAAGTGCATTTTTTATGGTCAAAGATTTGATCATATCTAAATCTACAATGTAAATTTTTGCACAAATAAGCATTAAAAATTTAAGTTGGAACATAAACAAGCTATTTCTAAAAGCATTTGATTAAATGGGGTCTATGTATATGTATATGTATATGTATATGTATATGTATATGTATATGTATGTGTATATGTATATGTATATGTATATGTATATGCATATGTATATGTATATGTATATGTATATGTATATGTATATGTATATGTATATGTATATGTATATGTATATGTATATGTATATGTATATGTATATGTATATGTATATGTATATGTATATGTATATGTATATGTACATGTACATGTATATGTATATGTACATGTATATGTATATGTATATGTATATGTATATGTACATGTACATGTATATGTATATGTAGATGTATATGTATATGTATATGTATATGTACATGTACATGTATATGTATATGTATATGTATATGTATATGTATATGTATATGTATATGTACATGTATATGTATATGTATATGTATATGTATATGTATATGTATATGTATATGTATATGTACATGTATATGTATATGTATATGTATATGTATATGTATATGTATATGTATATGTATATGTACATGTATATGTATATGTATATGTATATGTATATGTACATGTATATGTATATGTATATGTACATGTATATGTATATGTATATGTATATGTACATGTACATGTATATGTATATGTATATGTATATGTATATGTATATGTATATGTATATGTACATGTACATGTATATGTATATGTATATGTATATGTATATGTACATGTATATGTACATGTATATGTATATGTATATGTATATGTATATGTATATGTATATGTATATGTATATGTACATGTACATGTACATGTATATGTATATGTATATGTATATGTATATGTATATGTATATGTATATGTATATGTACATGTATATGTATATGTATATGTACATGTATATGTACATGTATATGTACATGTATATGTATATGTATATGTATATGTATATGTATATGTATATGTATATGTATATGTATATGTATATGTATATGTATATGTATATGTATATGTACATGTACATGTATATGTATATGTATATGTATATGTATATGTATATGTATATGAATATGTATATGTATATGTATATGTATATGTACATGTATATGTATATGTATATGTATATGTATATGTATATGTATATGTATATGTATATGTATATGTATATGTATATGTATATGTATATGTATATGTATATGTATATGTATATGTATATGTATATGTATATGTATATGTATATGTATATGTATATGTATATGTATATGTATATGTATATGTATATGTATATGTATATGTATATGTAGATGTATAGGTATATGTAGATGTATATGTATATGTATATGTACATGTATATGTACATGTATATGGACATGTATATGTACATGTATATGTACATGTATATGTACATGTATATGTATATGTATGTGTATATGTATATGCTTATGTATTTGTACATGTATATGTATATGTATATGTGTAGCTCAATGATGAGTAGCATCTCCTTTAATGACAATCCAGGAAGACATGAGGATGGTATGAAGACCTCGAGCAAGTGAAGTGCACAAGTGGTGACGGAGAAGCACACAAGCATGCATACGTATACACACACACGTGCACACATGTAAGAACAAAGAGTGAGACAATGGAAGCTTTGATTGAGATCAAAACACTATTACAAGAGCTCTCCTTTTGTTCAAATTACAATTAGTTCCTCCCAAAAATGAGCTCTCTAGCTCCTTTTATAGTTTTTGAGTAGCTAGTGGCCTTTTCCAGACCTAGTGTCCGGCCTAGTTAAAAACTAGGTTCCTAGGCTATTTTGGAGGCTCAAACGAGCTCTAAAAATTATGAAAATTGGTACATAAATACTTCTAATACTCCTCAAGCTTGAGGACTCCTTGCCTTGAAAAAATGGAGTCGAATCAACCAAAAATGGTATTTACAATGTTCATGTAGTGATGAAAATCACTGTTAAAAAGAGATTAGGTCGGAAAATTGAATGCCTACTTGCCGGATCTTCTTTGACTGTTTTGCCTACTCGGTCCTTCTCTTTGCTCTAATTCCTTATGTTGGCTCCCTTGTCTTGAGATGCCCTAACTTCTGCCGACACTCCCCCCTCTCTCACGTGTGTCATCTCTGATAGACCCTTGGTGAGCTGAACATTTGACGTAGTATTCGACGACATCTGTGGCCAAGTTATGCTCTTCTAGCCTCAATCCTCTAGCTAAATCTGTGAGTAAGGCATCCCAATCGACTAGCTCGGGTACGTTTGGATGTGGCATACACAGCTTATCTGAGTGTAGAGTCTGCTCCACAGCAATTATATGTAGCAGATGAGAGGGTCTGGGAATGAATATTTCTAAGTGATACTCCCAGAACCCTGTGACAAACATTTCTTCAAACGTTTGTTTGAAACATGCTGGGAGATGTTTGATACGAGCATGCCATGCATATACAACATTGACAGATGGGGTGGTTCTCATATCATAGACTAGGTCAAGGTTGCCTTCATTGAAGCCCAGGGCCAAGAGGGTTCTTTAACATTCTTGAAGGTTGGAAATGTGACGAGCATGACTTTGAATATTTTGAGGCACATCTGTGCCATGGCATCTGGTACATTCTTGAATCTAATGCCCCAATGTCGAATGGTTGAAATCATATATGCTACCGTTGGTGGGCCACGCGGTGGTGCCAGATATACATAGTTCAGCCATTTGTCACATCCTTTGACATTCTTCACTATTTGAGTGAACTCAAGCCATGATCTTCGTCGAAAAAGAGCACAATAGCAGGGGTTATACTTAATGTACAAGGGCATATTGTTCCATGTGTGCACCATTTTTGGGTAGGTTTCGAGTAACCGTATTCTCCATGTAGGTTGAAAGATGTTGCCCTACGTCGCGCTCTCTGGAATGTCATCTGGGGCAAATTGGGTTGCGAAGGTTGGCTCTTTCGTGGTGCGATGTTTGATCTCAGCATTATAATTTGCCAATAATACACAAAATGGTACATACAAATCATCGGAAGTGCCAATACATCGATGATGAGATAGGTTCTTGAAGTAATCCGATTTGATGACAACTTCTTCCAAACGAGACATTGACTGTATCTGTGCTGCTAATCTATCATCATGAGTTGGTCCTACCTGTTCTAGCCTTTGCAGCCATTCTAGAGCTTCAATCTCAAATGTATCAATTCCTTCCTCTGTTTGTCTACCTCCAGGTGTAGGCATAGGTACATAAGGGTCCTCAAATGTTTCTGCTACTTCAATTGGAACTAGTTCTTTAGGCTCTGGCTCCACCATAGGAGAAGGTTGATGTTCATATTGGAGAAGCTTATTCTGAAAAGCTGTCAGTTGTGCTTTCAATTCTATCACCTCTTCAGATGTGATGTCTATAGATGCTGCTTCTATAGGTCATCACATGCCGACCTACTAGAGGCATCATATGCCTCTAGTAGGTCAGCATGGGTGTCTAATATGATCTGCATGTTGGCTGGCAGGAGGGCTTTGAGCTGCTCTAGGTCATTTTGGTGATCCTTCCATCGATGCTTCTAATTTTCTTCATTTTGTCTTTGTAGTCGTTTGTTTTCTGCTAGTGCTGCTGACATGTGTTTCCTTAGTAACACGAGGTTGCGGCGGATTTTGAGATTGTCTGCTTGTTGGACGTGTATCATTTCCTTGAGGTGTTGTTGTGCCTGTGAATCTAGTTGGGGTGGATTGGCGACCAATTCCTCATATTGTCTCTACAAAGTATCATAATCATGTTGTATTTGCCACTTGTCTTTCTCCATGTTTGTGAGTCGTTCTTGTAGTATCTCATGGACTCTGAACAGGTTCATATGCTGAGTATCTAAATGCTGGTAATTTTGCTATAATTGAGACACACATTTATATAAAGTATTGAACACATTATTTACAGGGGTGGATGCTGGGAAGGTTTGGAATGCAGGGGGGTAGGGAAAAGGGAAAGGAATGGTGGATGCTATGCTTGAGAATGGTGAAGTGGGTGGTGGAGGAATGGGAGATTGTGGGAATATGGGGGGAGGGAGAGGTGCAAATGTGAGTGATATGTCCATGTGGTCATTTGTGGATGTGGTCATGGGAGTTACCATATACATGGGAATGGTAGGTGTGGTGATAGTAGTGAAGGTGTACAATGGTGTGTTTAATTGTGCATGTGGGCCACCTAGAAGTGTGACTGGAGGAATGGGATTTCCGGTGACCATAGTTAGAGCTCCATAGTCCGTGGTAGTAGTTATAGTGGTAGTGGTTTCAGGTTGTGAGTGTTGACCCTCATCGTGTGCTTCACTAAGAGCGGTGGAGAATGTAGCGGTGATAGTAGTTGTAGCGGTGGTGGTTCGAGGTGAGGGGGGTGGAGATGGAGGGTAGGGTGGTAGGGGTGGTGATGGGGCTGCAGTTGATGCGTGGGGTTCTTCAGTGTGTTGAATCGAGGGTGCCATGCCACTGGTGGTGGAGGTGGTGCCATGTGGTTTTGATATTATAATATGTATTTGCTTCCCTGATCTTGGAGGGCATCTCCCTTGCCTTCACTCAAATCTCTAAGAGTGTTCGAGGGCGATTTGTACAGTCTTTGGCACCCCCAATGCATCAGTGATCATGTTGAGGGAAGCTTTGAATTGATCATCCACACCTTTTTCTTCAAGTATCTGGTTCATTAAGGGCTTCCCTGCTGCCAAGCATAGTCTATGTTGTTCTTGAACCAGGTTCATAGTATCATACAATCCTTTTAATTGCTTTGTGTATGTTGGGGCTCTCGCGAGTTTCGGTATGACGTGTTGCTCATATTGATGCTCCTCTTCGTCAGATGGTCCTTCATGCTCCTCATCTTGTTCCTCTTCTTCAATCTCCTCCTCATCTTCCTCGACTTCGACAAACACTGGTTGAGTTTGGTCAGGCCGATTCGTGACTGTTCATTTTCCACTTAACTGCTCTGTCTCAATTTCCAAGTTAGTTGCATTGATTATCTTGGCTACTTCCTCATCAATTAGATCCTCAAGCATGAAGCCGCATGAAAACTCTAAATCTATGGGGATCGATGGGAAGATCAGATTAGGTCCTTCTGCATTGTGCCTTGGTAATCTGATGGTGAATGGTTGTACTCGCCTTTGGGGTGGCGGAGGCAGGTCCGGTGTCAGTGTAGCACCCCAAGCCTATGCACATGACATCTGAACAACTCCTCTCATTTTCTTTGATGGGGGCTCGATGGCTGATACTCTGCACTGAAAGTCCTGCACCCTAGTCCAAATGAGTGCCCTTTGAATTGGCACATCATATGCTAGGCATCGATCTACAATTCTCATAAGTGCACAACATCCATAGAGCACTGACTTCTGTTTCTTGTACTAGCGTTGATGTGCAAGATGGATCTGGTATATAATCCAATGTGGCATATTGATTGTCAGGTTCAGAGTGTCTGCCAAGTATAAACTAAACCAAATATTCTTGGGCGGCATTGTAAATCTTTCTTGGGCAGGGAATGTGAAGTGTTGAATGCACATTCGGAGGTGGATGGCTATAGTTGGGGTCATTGCCACCATGTCCTTCAGCTTAGTTAGGTTCCTATTCTTCATATTGTCCGTGATAATCGTCTTCTTTTCAGTAGGAATGTGCATACCTCACATTTATAAAGCTTCCCTTACCAAATTGTTGGTTAATTTAAAACACTTCATGTAGAGGGGAAGTTCACCTCACCCATGCAAGGGGTTCCCACACCTCCCAATCCTATGAGGCACGCTTCTATAGGATTGACACTTAATTTCAATTCTTGACAATAACAAAGTCTAATTGCACTAGTGGTTGCACCTGAGTCAATCAAGGCTCGTACAATCCTTGAACTATTTCCTTGTCCTATTTCTAAGGTCACAAAAGGACGTCGATCAATTATTCTATGGGAACTTACACCTGAGACTTCACACATAGCCATGTGATATCCTGGAGTTGCATAGGCATCTGACCTAGGCTGATCTCTACCTTGTCTTCTCAATTTCATTCTTCGGATGCATTCCAATGCTTTTGCCTGCGCTTCTTCTCGGATTCGTTTTTCTTGTTCCTTACGTTTCTTGGTAGCATTGAGTCGATTGAGCATTTCCTCAATGAGGGGTTCTTGATATAGTTTGACTCTGCATCTGCTAATGTAACTAGGGAGAACATCACCTTCTAGTGTAGCTAATTGAACTGCTCCACTAGTTGAGATCCTATTTATGATCATAGGTCCATAACCACGCTTATCTAGCTTTCTTGCATGTTGTTTTAGTGTATACACTGAAACTAAGTCTCCAGCCTTCAAGCCTTTATCCTTCACATGGGCATCAACGTATGCCTTTTGTCTTTTCTTAGCTGCAAAAATCCATGCGGCAGCTCTCAGTCTCGTTTCACCTAGTCGTTCAAGATCAAAGATCCTTCAAGAGAGTTCATGCCCTGTCCACTCATGCTCCTGTGCTACTTTCAGTGTAGGAATCAAAAAGTCCAATGGTAGCACTACACTTTGGCCAAATACCATGTGAAAGGGTGTGGCTTGGAGTACCATTTTATAGGCAACTCTATATGCCCAAACAACATGGTGTAGCTGTTTGTCCCAATCAGAGCGTTTATTATTTACTAATTTGGTCCGCATATTGCATAGAATCTTATTGGTGCTTTCGGTTTGTCCATTAGCTTGTGGATGATAGGGGGCAGTATTCTTATGTACTACCAAGAATTCTTGGAGAAGATTTTCAATGACTTCATTCAAGAAGTGAGTACCTCTATCACTTAGTAGCTCTATCGGTAGCCCATATCTAGTGAACATGTTCTCAAATAAAAACTTAGCTGTCATTTGAGCATCGTTCTTCATTGTGCCTTTTACTTCTACCCACTTGGTGAGATAGTATGTGGCCACAATGATGTATTCGGCATGTGAACTCTTAGCTGGGGGGTTAATAGGACCTATAAAGTCTATTCCCCGCTTAGAGAATGCACGTCCACCCATCATAGGTTTCAATGGCATCTCATCTTTATGTATGGGATATTGATCTCACTGACAAACAGCACACCACTTCACATAGGTATGTGCATCCATGTGAAGGGTTGGCCACCACAAGCCTGCTTATAGAATTGCCTTAATCACACGGTCTGGTCCGAAATGCCCGCCTGCTACACCTTGGTGAGCAATTTCCAAGATCTTGAGATATTCACTCTCATGGACACATAGCCTTAGGTAACCATCTTTACCACGCTTGTATAAGTTATCTCCAATGAGTGAGTAGTCTAGTGCTTCTTGTTCTAAACTTTTTTGCCTAGCCAGGGTCATATCTTGAGGTAATGTTTTCGTCCTCAGGAAGGCTACCAATGGTTCACTCCAATCTGGTATTAGAGACACTTGGTACAGTGTAGCGTGCTCCACAGGTGGTCTAATACGATAGACTGGGCATTCCTTACACAACCTATGGCCATCTACTTCCATAGTCGGCCAGTGCACTTCGAGTCTCCTTAGTGTCTGTAAAGTTCTTTGCCTTGAGTAGTGTTGCTCTAATGCACCTAGATGTGCTAATTGAAACCATTTTGCGTACTCCTCCTTTTCCACACAACAAGCTAATATCCCTTGATATGTATGCCTGCACATACTTCCTGCCATGATAAGGTACTTTTGGGCTTTTAGTACCTCCCTATCTTGAGTGTTCATTACTAAATGTTTAGTCCCATATGTCAATACTGGCACTAACGTCTTGGCCCACTGCGGTACAACTTCCAAATTGAACAAGTAAGCATCAGAGAGATCATCGGATACTCCTTATGGGGCCTCTCCGAATGTGAGCCTTGAGAGCTGATCTGCTCTCAAGTGAGCCTTGCCCTTCCTCACCACTACCTCAAAGTCATATTCCATTAGTAAGAGAAACCATCTTACTAATCTGCCTGTATTGCAAGGTTTATTTACTAAGTATAGTAGTGCCTAGTGATCAGTAAAAAATTTAAACTTATTTGCAAGCAAATAATGTCTAAAATTTTTTACCACATACACCATGCCTAATCCTTCTCGTTCGGTGGTGGTGTAGTTTTGTTCAGCTGCATTCAATTGTCTACTAGCATAGGCAATTGGAAGATCCATATTACCTTTGCCCATAGGTTGTGCTAGCACACATCCAGTAGCATAGTTGGATGCATCCACATGGACATGGAATGGCTTGTTCCAATCTAGGGGAGTCAAGATTGGTCTTGAACACAATCTTCTTTTGAGCTCGTTAAAGGAGTTCTCACATTCTTTGGTCCACTCAAAAGGATTACAGGGGCTTTGCAATGATTGCATACATATGAATGAATCGGCGATAATAGCCACAATGCCCCATGAAAGTTGTACCTCCTTAACATTCCTTGGCCTGGGTAGTTCCGCAATAGCTCTCACTTTCTCTTCATCCATAGATATGCCATTCTTTGACACTATGTGTCCTAGAATCTTGCCCTGCCTGACCATGAAAACACACTTTTCTGGGTTCAAGTAGACTTGATATTCTCTACATTTGTCAAAGATAGCTCTCAGCTCAGGGATATGGGTTTGTCTCATGTTGGAATGTGCACTTCAACATAGACCTCCAAATTCTTCCTCAAGAATTCTTTAAATACATGACACATAGTCTTTGAAAGGTAGCGGGCACATTGGTGAGACCAAATGGCATTACCCGAAAAGCAAATATGACCCACTTTGTGGCAAAAGACATCTTATGCTGATCTTCTGGAGCAATGGCTACCTGATTGTAGCCAGAAAATCCATCAAGGAAGCTCTAAACTTCCTTGCCTGCCACTCTTTCTAAGAGATGCTCAGTGATAGGAAGTGGATAACTATCTCTAATAGTGGTTGCGTTAACTTTCTTCAAGTTAATGCATACACGTAACTTTCCATTCTTTTTGGGCACCACTACGATGCGGGATACCCATTCAGTGTGCTCAATTTCATAGATGAATCCAACTTCAACCAAGCGATCTATCTCTTCTTTGATCTTGGCAGAATAGTTATCATTATATGTGTATGGCTTCTGTTTAGAGGGTTTGGCATTTGAGGTCATGGGAATTGTATGTGAGCATATGTCAAGGTCTACACCTTTCAAGTCCTTGTAACTCCATGTGAATACATCTCTGTATTCTCTTAGCAAGGCTATCAACTCTTGCTCCTCTTCCTTCATCAGGTCATGTCCTATGTATGTGCATTTTTCTTCTCCTTCTTCCATGGTTACCACAGTTTTCTTGGTGGTTTCTTTGTTATCATAGGCCTCTCCTCCTTTTGCATCGCATCTAGGCATTCTTATCATGACTCTCCTATCTTCTATCTCATACTTCTTAAAGTTTTTAGGGACCTCAAACAAAGATTCTTCCTCCTCTGGAATGACTTCTCTCTTCTTCCTCTTCTTGCCCTCATTCTTATTAGTTACCTGTGTGGCTAATCTCACATCATTTGTAAGTTCTTCATGCCTCTGAGGGTGAGCTTCTACTTTGTAGAACTATTCCTCATCTGATGAAAAAGGTGGGTCCATAATGATTGACTCTAGATCAAAGTCACTTGCATCCTCAAATGCATCAATGCTAGGTTCACATTCTTCAATAACCAAATCACACATGATTGGCTCTATCATGAAGATTGAAATGTCATAGCCATCTTCATCACAGTGGGGTGTCCATTGTTCTTCATTGATGACTACATCCATTGTTGCTAAAATTTCCGCCCAACCATGAGGTTCAAATTCTTTGTTAGGAAATACTGCAGGTGCATAGGCTGGGTCTTGAATTGATCTATGAGTTTCCTTTGCACCTACCTCTCTTGCTTTTTCTCTCTTCTCTTCTTCTACGGCTACTTTGCACATCCATAAGTGGGTGTCTTCATGCATCCATGAGGATCCTGATCCTATGGAATGCACTGACTCTGTATCTTAGCTCTATGGATGGGATTCCATTGAATAGGGAGTACGTCTCTATGAGAGTAATCCTTGAGATTGACTTTGGTTGTAACACCTAAGTCTTGCAAATACAGAAAATTGGTTCCCCAATCTTGTACCACTTGCAACTACCACATAAATGGTCTTCCCAACATCATCTCATAGGCCTAATTCTTGCTAAAGTCACATATAGCAAAAGTATGCATAAACTCTACACCACACGTGGTGAGAGTTATCCCTTCTAGTAGTCCTAGGGGTCTTTCTATGTGACCATCGGCCATCTGCAATTTCATTCTTGTTGGCCTGAGTGCTGGCTTGCTACAATGCTTCCATAGGGAAGTGGTCGCGATTGCTACTCCTACACCGGAGTCCAAAATTGCCTTGGTGGTATAACCTTGATTCTTCTACTTTGCTCATGTCTCCTATCTTGTGCAAGGGTATTTCTGGCACTATTCTATGAGATCCTACCTGGGAACAAGGTTTTGCTACTTCTTGCACTTGGTTGGCTACATGTTTCCACAATTCTAGCTTAACCTTGAGTAGCTCTTCTAAAGTGAGGTTGCTCTACACTTTAGTGTTCTTCACTACCTCTGTATTCCTAGTTATGACTGAGCCTTTTGTTCCTTATCATGACTATGGGTGCTCTCATATAGGTAGACTTAGCTTCCCATGGGCCTGTGAAATGGGGTAGTTCCAGTAAGGAATTAGACTCGAAGTCTAATCTCTCATGAGATTGGGAACTCTCCTTCTCCTCATAAATGGAAGGAATGTCTTCTGGGAATTGATCATGCACATCATCCACAAGTTCAATGGGAGGAGGAACTTCACTCTCTTTAGCCCATTTCTCTTCTTGAATCTCTCGCAAGAATTCTAGTGAGTACCGATTCATAGAAGAAGATGTGTCTAGTTCTATGGAGTTAGGCACATAAGCTTCGTGGACAGGAAGGCTTATTCTTTCACTTGCCTTGTCCTTACTTTGAGAGGCCGGGTCCTTTTCATATTTTTCAATTAGCCTCTCCAATCTTTCTAGCAGTCCATCAAAGTGCAGCTGTGTCTTAGCTGAAGTAGAGAAGTTAAAGATGCAATTCATCCATTACTTTCATGTACTAAGGAGACATCAGCCAGCTCCAAAGACATGTATGACACTTTGCTGGCTCTTTTTGTAGGTGGAGAATCAAGTGTTGGTCCAAATGAGGAAATTTCTTAGCCTTTATAGGTTTCACATGATGATGCAAATCATTCCATTTCCCATGCATATTTACATTATGCACTTGTTGATGAGAGGGTTGATATAGAGGAGGCAAAAATTATGCCTAAATGGCTGGTGGAGACTTTGCGAGACAATAAATTAGATGCACCTCTATCATATCCTACTCTTTCATGCTATCATACTACTTCTTTTGCATCAGATTGCTATGCTATGGTTGTCTCTAGTCTTTGTGATGAGAATGATCTTGTTTCTTTTTATGAAGCACAAAATTGAGAAAATTGGATGGCTGCTATACAATCAGAATATGATGCTATTATGAAGAATGGTACTTGGTCTTTATGTGATTTGCCTCTAGGAAAAAAGGCCATTTGCACTACATGGGTATACAAGCTGAAACGTAAATCTGATGGAATAGTTGATAGGTACAAAGCTAGTCTTTTTGAAAAAGGTGATGTTCAAGAAATAGGCATTGATTTTGATGAGACCTTTGCACCCACGTGTCAAATGACTACCGTTCATAGCATACGTGCATTTGTAGTCCATCAAGGTTGGAATGTACATCAGTTGCACATTAAAACTATGACTCTGAATGGTGATGGTAAGTCTCTTTCCTAGGATTATATGCGATTATTTGCATCTAAATCTACTTAATCCCTTGTATTGTGGCAGGATCTTCTTACTTTAGGCTTGCTAATGTGCACAATTAGGCTAACTTCTCCAATCATAAAGGCATACTCACCTACAAAATCTAGAATAGAAAAGAGACTTTACCCCCATCGGTTATACATTGGATACCCGCATCCATTATACTAGGGCCCATGTTTAAAGTCAAAGGTGTAGTAAAAGAGTATAGTTAAGTTCTATGGTTTCTGTTATCTTTAACATTCTTAAGCAAGTGCAACAAGTTTTGAACCCATACCACAATGTGTGAATTATTGGAGAGATTACCCCTTTTTCTTTTTAACAACATATGGGATGGTGCTTACACATATATGCAAAATTCATGTACCTTCAAGAGACCCTCAAAACAAATGAGTGCATAAGTTTCCACAAGAGACTTTATTGAAGACTTCTTCGTCATTCATATGAGTTAATCAGGCGGCTGAAAGGTTCTATTTGTCTACCCGTCTTCTTCGTAGTGATGCACACAATGACCCTAAATTCGAGAAGTCCATCCTTCCAAAATGTGGATGTGCACTTATACCAGAATATTATATGTACATGGATTGTAGTATGAAAATATGAACCATGCCATCATGAAAATGTTGACGTCAGTTTTGAATGAATTCTTTTCGCTCGCTTTCAGAACTTCAACTTCAAGCCCCAAACCGCTTGTCCTGGTGGTTAGGCTTCTCGCCTCTTGAGGCGGGGGTGAGGGTTCAACCCCCATCATGGAAGGGACATGTTTAGCACGGAAAGTTGTATGTTGTGGCTGATTTGTGCCACCACTTGTCCTGCCCTGCGATAGTTGTGACCGCAGTTCAACTCAGCTATGTAAACTCCTATTCTTGTGAGATAAAGGGGGTCCCATGGGTACTATGCCATTCCTTGTATAGTTGCAATTTCAAAGTTAAAGCCTGGAGGAGTAGGCCTCAGCCAAAGCCCCATTAAAAAAGAAAAAAGAACTTCAACTTCAAAGATTATCACATTACTATTATTCTTAAGCAAATGGTTATACACCAGATGCGAACATCTTCACATAAGAGCGTAAAGGATGACCTTAGCATTTTTTATATATTTAGATCCTTTCCCCTATTAAGCATGTATTATGGATTGCCATAGTGTCCGCAATATGGCCAGCTCATATGGAAACCTGTTTGATGGGTTGCAGCATGACAAGCTTTTGTGCTTTTCTCGGTAGACTTTTGTCTCTTGGCTTCTCCATTGGCGGATGTCTCTAGCAATGGTCTAGGTTGTGCTTCATGCTTCCATCCTTTCTGCTATTTTTCAGCTCTCAATGAAGCATTGGAGGTCTCAAGACTCAATGCTCGGGTGCCGCTTTCTTTTCCATGGGAGCTCTTGGGTCTAGGCAACCAGATGCTGCTATCGCGGCCTCTTATGATGCACAAAGAAGTGTCAGAATAACGAATATTGCTTCATGCTACTCCTTCATCCGATCGTTTCTCTCTCCTCTTTGTTTATCCATGTGCATGGCCCTTGGGGAAGCATTTGGATGCATGAGAACCTTACATACCCTCCTTTGCATAGCGTGTTTCAGGCCTTCCTAATCTCCTCAGTGGTTTGGGTTCAGCTCTAGCTCCCTATGTGCTTCTATATCACATGGAAGGAATATGGCATATGTTTCTAAGTACATATAACAAAAGATATATTTAAGTGAGCTTCAGGGTGGAGGGTTTTTGTGTCTCTGTTCATAGTAAATGAATTCCATTTTTCTTTTTCTATATGGAGGAGGTATGTGCATGGTCTATGATTGCTATACGAAAGATGTTGAGTACTATCTTTCCAGAATACTATACAATGAAGCTGCAGGTGATCCTAAGTTTGCAACATGGCATACACTCTTCTAGATAACTGTCTCTGCAAATATTGCGGATTAAAGATTGCACTTGCTTTGACATCCTTCCCTTACATCTTTTTACTCAGAGGTTTGTTCCGTTCTCTCAGGGCTTCTTCCCCTCCTGCATCTATCGGCACTTGTTTCTGCTTAAACTCCAAGGAGTAATGTTGGAAGAACCCAAACCTATAATACTTATTATGGGCAAAACATTTCTTGTAGGTCTTTTGCTGTCATTATAGTGAGCGGTTTGTATGTCTGAACCAGGCAAATGCATGTTCTCCCAAGGATCTTCTTTGAATGGATTTTCCCCAAGGCAACTCGATTTTGAGATATTTATAAGTCACTTGGTAGCCATAAAATGCATGCTCATTGTTAGACATGCCTTATAAGAATGTTTTGAATGAATGTCTCACTAGACATGACAATTTTCAATATGATGCTTATGTCTCTTTTCCCTCATTGATTGAGTTGTCTGAGCTAGCTATTTTATTGTATTTCAAAGCACTTTCCTATTCTGTCTTCACTATGTACACCAAAGATGCTAAGTTGGTGATCATTTGAGTGTGTGATGCCAAGGGCTCTATTTTTGGCTATGTGCTATTTTACAAGCTTGGTCATTTTAGGTCTCAGAGATGTAAGTTCATAAGGAGTCTTAATGGCCACGTGTTCCTTGTGCATAGCTCTATGCAGGGCAACACAGATGTTGATGATTTAGGAGGTTAATGTGACTCTTGCGAATAGAAAGGCACCAGTCTTGAGGTTGTATCCCTATAGAAGTTGACTTGGAGGAAGCCCAACAATCTGGTAGCTAACCATTGGGTTGATTAATAAAGCTAATATACGTTTCTCCTCTCTTGGGTTTTCATAATAGAATGCATGAAGATACATTTTTTGGAGGTACTTTTTTATGCATGTTATATGAAGATTGAAATGCTTGGAATTGTGATGTGAATGTGGCACGGATAACCAATATGGATGAAAGATCTTCATATGGTGAGAGTTGGGACGAGGACCAAAATTTATGGCCACATATATATCATTTTGTAGAATCTTTTATGAATGCAAAAGTTACCATGTTCCTTGTCTATATGTTTCTCTATTCAAGTCATGTGTGTAGATCGCATATTTGTTCATCCAGACATCTTGTAACTTGCATTGGGAAATTCTAAGGGGTTCACTGTTTCATGAAACCTCCTCTTTGGGGGCCCTAAATTGAATGAAGTTGCTTGAAGTTTATGTCCTTTGGATAACAGCAGGCATTCGGAGGCTATAGGTTGGAACAACACACAAATATTGGACGAAGTCCAACATATTGGAATCAAATTTTAATGATAATCATGTGGTGTCTTAATGGCCTCTTTAATAGCTTTATGCTCCTCTAATGCTTTGTGCCTTCGAGGTTTCCCTGTACGACTTGGAAGGATGACTATACCAAGCTTTTGTCAGGAAGGATCAACATTGATTGAGAAACAAATGCTTCTCTAAGATGGGAAACACGCAAGGAATATAGTTGGGGGTGTACACATTTCTTTCTTACTTTGTTTTCGGTTCATTGGAAGTTGCCCTAACATGCCACCTGCAACCTTTACAAGAGTGGTAATCTGACTATATCCTTTTTTTCTTTCTTGTGACCTGTTGTGTTGAGGTGGCAATTGCAGATACCTTTTTATGATGATTATAGGAGTGTCACCTAAGAATGATTACAAGATCAATGATGCTATAGTCTCTGATTACAACTGCAGTCGGGTTGAATTCTTCATGTTCTCAATTATATGCTTTTGTGTTTGTGCAATTTCAGGCTAGAAGGATATGTGCTTGGTTCAATCGATGGCGATTCGTCACCTCGGAAAGAGACTTTGGGGGAATGATGGGCCTATCTTTGTTGTCCTTTTCAATGTGATGAGTCTTTTACTTTTTGACTCTTCTCTTGGTCTCCTAATGTTGCTAACTCCTAACAAACTTAGCTTTGTGTATCTGTGTATGAATGGATGTAGCTCCTTGCTATTCTATTTTCATGTGCTTTACAAGATGTAGTGATGTAGTGCCTGGATTGCTCATATCTTGTTTTCACTAAGATCATCTTACTTGGTGATTCATCACCTCGGACAGAGCCTTTTGGGATCTTGGTTTCTTGCTTAATGACTTCATAGATGTGGAAGGGCTCTTCATTTGCTCATACAATGCTTGAATCTGTCTTATCTCTAAGTGCTACAGGCCTAAGGGTGGGATGAATGTGGCTCCTGATCTTCGGGGCTAACTAATGATCCATATGTTGCTAGCTACTACCATGATTCAGGAGGTCCTTGCCAAGGAGTAATTATTTTAGCTATACTTCATGATGTATGACTTTGATGTATAGGGGAATGTAATTGTCCTTTTCATGAAAAAATGATTATGAGCTTTGCAGGGATCGACACTGATTAGAAATTGAATGCTTGCTCTAGGATAGTGGCCATCATTTCCTTCTTGTTAAATAGGAAACTCATGAGATGCTTTATGTTTATGAATATATGTGCTTTCTTTTGATCGAATGGGTTCCCCCAAGGTCATGAGGTTAGGTTATGACTATCCCACACTTTTTCAGGTTTGGTGGAATTTAATGTGCCCTTGGTTAAGGTTCAGGTTTTGTGACTGCCTCCATTGGGTTTGGTGGTCAAAACTCTAGACCTTCACTTTGCATTAACCATCTATGATGACTCCATCCCCACATTTGATATTGACTTGTTTGGGTGCACATGACTTTTTCCTTCTGTTGTGTTGCATTTATGTGTTAAGCTCCAAGAACATTGGCCACTCATTAGAAATACCCACACTATCCCAAGCTTTACAATACCATGTATCACAATTGCACATGTGTGATAACACCTTTTGGGACAATTATGTGAGTGTGGTATGGCGAATCTATAAGAAATGAAGAGCTATGGGTTCTTGCTTTTAATTGGGTCCTTGCCTTTTGAGCTCTAGTTTGTGAATTACAAGAATAGGAAGATCTTTGTGAGGACTTCTCTCTAAAAGAGCAAGCCTTGTAGGACTTGATTGTTGAAGATTCACTCACTAATTAGACATAAAGATCTGAAGATGTATGAAGGATAAAGAAAGACAAAGAAAAGAAGAAACAAAGCATTCAGAAAAATCAAAGCCTTAGTGAAGGAACAAATTCACGCCTGTAATATACAGCGTAGAAACTTCCAGAATTACGAGTTTTGAGTCTCAGATCAAAATGTATATAAGAGAGTAGAGAGAGTGCTTATTAGTGTATGTAGAATGAGAGACGAAGGATGTATGTGTAGTAGACGCAAGAGTGCGTATGTAGAGATGAATAATAGAACCTGAACAGTCAAGCATTCATCTGAGAGAGAGATGGTAAGGAGAAACTACTCAGCATAGGAGATTTTTCCATGGCTATGAGCAAAGGAAGGCCAAGCCATTTTTGTACACATCTTCTCTAATAGAAAACACATACTTATGTGGAAAGTTTGAGTGCATTCTTCTTGTGTGAAGATATCGAAGTGATTTCATATTCCTCTGAAAGTTAGTTAATAGTTACAGTTTCTCAATACACGTTTTACGATACTTCTGCAAGTTAGATCTTGTAGTATAGTGTAAAGGTTTTCATGAGAGATAGCTCATCTTGAACCTAGTAGTCTCAACTACAAACTGATCAAAAGAGTTTTGTGAAACGGGACATGTATACATGGTATAATGTGTGACCGTAAAGGCATCCAGAACTGGTGAAGTTTTATCTCAAACTTTAGATAGAGTTCATTCATTGAAGGAAGCTTAGGTATTATTTCCTTACTTCAGTTACAAACATTTGAAGTAATTACAAACAGAATTGTAGTTGATTCCGGTAACATTCCGGTAAGATTACGGTGACAGTCCGGTAACAGTCCGGTGAAGTTCCGGTGATATTCTGGTGAGTTCAAAACTCAGTTTTGGCACATCTGAGTGACGGAAAGAATATCTAACAGTAAGCATACAAAGAGTTGTAAAGATTGAAATAAATGAGTTCAGAATTGAAGCCTGAAGGAAAGGCAAAGTTTTCTATAAAGTGAATTTTCAGATTTCACTAAACACAGTTATAACGTTTTCAGTTTCAGAAAGGTTACTAAGCTATTGATGATTATAGAGGTGTTCTAATATCACTCTAGCTTAGTTCTTGTTGTGACGTGGCAAAATTCCGCAGCTTAGTTTGCCAAAGCTTCTTGCCGTGTCAACGTCAACAACTGGTATCAGAGCAGAAAAGATTCTAAAGAGCGAAAAAGGTTCTCAAGAGTAAACGGAAGTAAAGATACAAGAGAAAGTGAAGAATTCTTCACAAGAAAGGTGAAAGCTGAGGAGATCAACAACAAACAGCATCAGAGAATCATTCCGAAGTCATTCTCAAGGGTAAAGGTTTACAAAAGGTAAAATCATTTAACGTTATACTCACCAGCAGTAACAGAAACAAGAAGATTATGGCAGATCACATTTCTATTGACAAATTGGACAGAGATAACTATCCCGCATGGGTAATGCAAATGGAAGCCTTACTTATGAGTAAGGACTTAATGATATATGTGACAGGAGAAGAAAAGAAGCCTATTTTTGAAGACAACAGTCAACCAAAGAAAGAAGAGTTAGAAGCTTTGAAGCTATGGCAGAAGAAAGATGCAACGGCAAGAGCGTATATCTACAATACCGTTACAAATCATCCACTACCACACATTAGAGGTCTGGAGAAAGCGGAAGACATATGGAGTGCATTGGAAGATCATTTCCAAAACACTACTTAAGCTAGGAAGGCTAGCTTATGGTCAGAATTTACAACGTTCAAGAAAAAACAAAGTCAAAGCATTAGTGATTATGTCACTAAGATGAAGGACTTGGCAGACAGTCTTGGATCTATTGACAAAGATATCAAAGAACACATGTTAATAGCGCAATTACTTGCAGGACTGAGAGGAGATGATAGGTGGAAACCTTTCGTACTCTCAACTGAACTTTCATTAAATCATTTTGTACCAGATTTAAATCAGTTACTTGGACTAATGCTAACATTTGAGCAAGATTTGAAGACAGATGGAGATAAAGGACAAAGTTCTGCTATGTACGCAAAGAATAAGAAGAAAGGTGATAAATGTAAAGAAAAAGATGAAGAAGAACTGACTACTCAAGCAAATTATGCAAGAGGAAGAGGTAATGTCAGAAGTAAAAGTAGAGGTAATACAAAAGGAAGAGGTAATCAGAATAACAACAAGAAGTCTTGTTGGATCTGTGGATTAAGCAATCATTTGGCTCATGATTGCTGGTATAATTCTCAAGGATCAAGTCGGAATCAAAATAACAATCGCAGAGGCAGAAGCGGAAGATTTCAAAGAGGTAGACAAAGCCAAAGAGGCGGATATGGTAGAGGTGGAGCAAGAAGTTGGGGACAGAATCAGTCTCACAACACTACCTACTACAACTATGCAAATGATACGCAGAATGAAAATCATACAACATTGATGATGAATTCGATAAGCATGTCAGAGAATGAAGATCTCAAGGTATTCTATATTGACTCTGGTTGTTCAAATCATTTGTTAGGAAATATAGAATTATTATCAGAACTGGAAGGAGGAATTTCAAATCATACAGTACAAACAGGTGATAATACAAAACATAATGTAAGGTCAATTGGAAAAGTAAAGTGCAAGAATGGAGTTGACCTGCTAACAAATGTTTTGTATGTTCCAACAATCCCGAAGAATCTGATAAGCATGAGACAGATAGTACAAAAAGGTTTTCAAGTCAGGTTTACAAATGAAGGAGTATTTGTTGAAGATCCAGAGAATGGATACAATAAAATTGTTCATGGTAAAAAGGAAGGTAGACTTTTAACTCTTAAAGTACAAGGGAATGTTGGTCAAGCCTTGATCACACATGGTGATAAAGCATTTACAGAAATAGACCTATGGCATAAGAGGTTAGGACACTTTAATGAAAAAGGAATCAAAATGATGGTGGAAAAGCAATCTGTAAGGGGATTACCAAATATGAAGAATCAACATATGATTCACAAATGTGAAGCCTGTCAGATGGGAAAAGCACACAAGCTACCATTTCAGAAGAAGGGTTACAAACACGATGGTCTGCTAGAACTCATACATACAGATGTATGGGGACCGACAAAAGAAGGATCTATCAATGGCTCAAGGTATTATGTTCTTTTTATTGATGATGCAACAAGATGGATAACACTTTATGTTTTCAAAGAGAAGTCAGAAGTGTTTGGAGCTTTCAAGCATTTTCATGCATATGCTAAAAGACTTACAGGACAAAAACTCAAAAGGCTAAGGTCTGATGGAGGAGGAGAATATTTTTCTCAAGAATTCAATGATTATCTGTGGGATGCAGGTATCAAAAGAGAAATAACTTGCAGGTATACACGGCAACAAAATGGAGTAGCAAAAAGGAGAAACCGAACTCTAGTTGAGTTTGCAAGGGCAATGTTAAAGGAGGAGAATTGTCCAAACTATCTTTGGGCTGAGGCTGTAAATACAGCCACATATCTTGTAAACAGATTACCATGTACAGCTTTAAATGGGATGACCCCTTATGAAGCTTGGTGGGGTAAGAAACCAACACTTGATCATTGTAAAGTGTTTGGATCAGTTGCTTATGCTTATGTACCATCACAACTAAGACATAAGCTTGAACCAAAAGCTGAAAAATATGTGTTCATTGGATATGATGAAAAGCAGATGGGTTATAGATTATGGAGTCCTCTAACCAAACAGTTTATTGTTTCTAGAGATGTGACATTTGATGAAGGAAAGAGTTGGTATGCAGATAAAGAGTATAATGATGAAACATCTGATGAAGACATAAGAAGAATCGAAAAAGGTAAATCACATGTGCAGGTAAATGGAGATGAAGATTATATGCAGGCAAGTACATCCAGGATCAGATCAACTATGAGGAATGAAGATGGACCGAGATTGATGAAGAAGTGTATACAGATACACATGAAGAATATGAACCAAGAAGTTCAAATAGAGTAAGGAAATAACCAACAAGGTATTCCTATGATACTTCTTATTTGACTCAAAAAAACTATGCTTACTTAGTAAAGGAGGATGAAGAGCCTCAGAATTATAGTGACGCAAAAGGTAAGGAAAAATAGGAAGAAGCAATGAAGGAGGAGTTCAATGCACTGGAAGAGAACAAGACTTGGGAGCTTGTTCCAAAACCAAATGGTAAGAAAGTGATTGGAAATAAATGGGTTTACAAATTTAAGAAACTTGCAGATGGAAGAATAGCCAGATACAAAGCTAGACTGGTAGTCAAAGGTTATGCTCAGACGCATGGCATAGATTATGATGAGACATTTAGTCCGGTGGCAAAGATGTCAACCATAAGGACATTGATTGCTATAGCAGCATCAAAAGGATGGAAGCTAAGTCAATTGGATATAAAGAATGCATTTCTAAATGGATATATATCAGATGAAGTTTACATGGAACAACCTGAAGGGTTTCTAAATTCCAGTTACCCAAATCATGTTTGCAGATTAAGAAGAGCACTCTATGGATTGAAGCAAGCTCAAAGAGCTTGGAATTACAGACTTGGGAAGTATCTCAATAATCTTGGATACCAAAGCTCAAAGGCAGATGCAAATCTACTCATTAAAAGAACAGAAGAAGGTATTAGCTACATTTGTATTTATGTAGATGACATTATAATCACAGGTACCTCAGATGAAGGAATGAAGGAGGTAAAGAGATTGCTTGAAAAAGAGTTCAAGATTAGTGATCTAGGAAACTTATCATACTTTCTTGGAATGGAAGTTACATATACAAATCATGGTGTATATGTTTCACAAGAAAGGTATCTCCTAAACTTATTGAAGAAGTTTGACATGGAGAATTGCAAAGAAGCCTCAACACCACTTGAGGTGGTGCAGAGTTTAAAGATATGAGAAAGTATCAATCTTTAGTGGGAAGCTTGATTTATGCTACGCTAACAAGACCAGATCTTAGTTATGCAGTTGGAGTTCTCTCACAGTTCATGCATTGTCCGAAGGATCAACATTGGGTTGCAGGACAAAGAGTTCTTAGATATATCAAAAGAACTATAAAGGAAGGATTATATTATCCTTTTACATCAGATATAAAGTTGAGAGCATATAGTGACTCAGACTGGGCAGGAAGTCAAGATGACAGAAGGTCGACACATGAGTATATGATATACCTAGGAGATAAGCTTGTCAGTTGGTGTTCAAAGAAGCAGCATACAGTGGCTTTATCGTCAACAGAAGCAGAATATAAAGGACTTGTGGAAGCAGCTAAAGAAGTGATATGGATGCAGACCTTGTTCAAAAGCATGGGTATTGATCAAGGTACACCTATCATACATGGAGATAATATGAGTTCGTTGTATCTTGCAACAGATCCAATATTTCATGCAAGAACAAAGCACATAGAGATTCAATATCATTTCCTTGAGGGAAAAGGTAATGGACGAGGAGATTGAAATAGTATACACTCCTACAAAAGATCAGATTGCAGATATTCTGACAAAGAGCTTGGATGGAGTAAAGACAAGCAGATTCAAAGAAATGGCAGGAATAAAAGAAAAGAAGAATATATGAAAGATCAGAAGATGCTAATTAGTGATTGAGGGGGAGTTGTTGAAGATTCACTCACTAATTAGACATAAAGATCTGAAGATGTATGAAGGATAAAGAAAGACAAAGAAAAGCAGAAACAAATCATTCAGAAAAATCAAAGCCTTAGTGAAGGAACAAATTCACGCCTGTAATATACAGCGTAGAAACTTCCATAATTACGAGTTTTGAGTCTCGGATCAAAATGTATATAAGAGAGTAGAGAGAGTGCTTATTAGTGTATGTAAAATGAGATAAGAAGGATGTATGTGTAGTAGGCGCAAGAGTGTGTATGTAGAGATGAATAATAGAACCTGAAAGGCATTCATCTGAGAGAGAGATGGTAAGGAGAAACTACTCAGCATAGGAGAGTTTTCCATGGCTATGAGCAAAGGAAGGCCAAGCCATTTTTGTACACATCTTCTGTAATGGAAAACACATACTTATGTGGAAAGTTTGAGCGCATTCTTCTTGTGTGAAGAAATCTAAGTGATTTCATATTCCTGTGAAAGTTAGTTAACAGTTACAGTTTCTCAATACCCGTTTTACAGTACTTCTGCAAGTTAGATCTCGCAGTACAGTGTAAAGGTTTTCATGAGAGATAACTCATCTTGAAGCTAGTAGTCTCAACTACAAACTGATCAAAAGAGTTTTGTGAAACGGGACATGTATACATGGTATAGTGTTTGACCGTAAAGGCATCCAAAACTGGTGAAGTTTTATCTCAAACTTCAGATAGAGCTCATTCACTAAAGGAAGCTCACGTATTATTTCCTTACTTCAATTACAAACATTTGAAGTAATTACAAACAGAATTGTAGTTGATTCCGGTAACATTCTGGTAAGATTACGGTAATAGTCCGATGAAGTTTTGGTGATATTTTGGTGAGTTCAAAACTCAGTTTTGGCACATCTGAGTGACAGAAAGAATATCTAACAGTAAGCATACAAAGAGTTGTAAAGATTGAAATAAATCAGTTCAGAATTGAAGCATGAAGGAAATGCAAAGTTTTCTGTAAAGTGAATTTTCAGATTTCACTAAACACAGTTATAAAGTTTTCAGTTTCAGAAAGGTTGCTAAGCTATTGATGATTATAGAGGTGTTCTAATATCACTCTAACTTAGTTCTTGTTGTGACGTGGCAAAATTCCGCAGCTTAGTTTGTCAAAGCTTCTTTCCGTGTCAACGTCAACATTGATGCTCCCTGAAGTGGAAACTAAAATTGGACTAAATGTTATTTTCTACTTCTTTTTCAAAAACATGCTACTTGTTTTATATATGTTAATTTTAGGTTTTGGAGCTTCTTGAGAAGGCATCCGAGTCTTAGAAAGGGCTGCACAGTGGGATGTATGTGGGGCTAATGGCCCCACAAGGCGATTGTGTCACTCAGCATTGAAGATATGAAGACTTGTAGACTGAAGACTTGTAGATTTGAAGACCTTAAGATTTCAAGACTTGAAGACTCCAACTTGGAACAATTTAGTTGTGTATGTTCCTCTTCTCTAGCTTTGTCAAGGGCCACAAAGTCTGGGGGGAGGAGAGTGTTGGCTTATTGAGGGTGCTCATCCTTATTCTCGAAAGGGCTACTAGCAAGCACATACATCAAGTTCTATTTTCATCATGCACTCCACACAATCATTCATGCATCACTATCATTGGCATGGTCCCAACCAAAATAAGAAATTCATACCTTTGCATGCCTTAACCTATCGTGTGTTTTCTTTCCATACTTATAACTCCATTCAGTCACTGTGAGAAAACAAGAAAATGGATAGTACCAAAATAACAATGCCAAATTGAAATGAAATAAAACAGGAGATACAAAACACCCAGAATGCATACTCCCTTATTGCTTCTACCATTTGCTATGTATAGATGGTCTATCATTGGACACTTCCTAGGAATCAACATCGTTGTCCTACCCAAGTCATTGAGGCACTAGTACAAGTTAAGTCCTACATGAAAACCCTAGAATGACACACACACTAGAAAACCTTTAGACATAGCATACAAGTTCATCAAGCAATATCTATCATACCACCTTTCTAAGGTCTTTTCAATATGCATATATAGTATTTGTGCCCTTGTGAATGTTGGTTCAGAGTCGGTCAATCTGTCACAAGCCACCATCTCTCAATCACACAAGCCTATCATGTTCCCTTCCAGGCAATCATTGCCCTATCCTCTCTCTCTCTCTCTCTCCCCCTCACGAGTGGGAAATATTTTCATATATAAATTTTTCTTTATATTCACCCACATTGCAATTGAATGCGGTTCATGGCCTTGACCACCAAGTCGAGTTGGTTCCACCCACCTACCAATGCATGCAACACACAACACACAAACACGTACACAATAGACATTCAACATATAAGAGCTAGCCCATAGCAAAGTTGGATGCGGCTCATGGTCTCGATCGCCCGGCCAAGATGGCTCCACCTACCTACCTACCCGCTATGGCACGTAGCTAGAGCATGAACATACAACAGTCCAAGCCTATGGTGAAACTAGCTATGGCTCATGGTCCCAACCACCCAGCTAGGATGATTCCACCCGCCTATTAACCCACCATAGCGCATGGACACAAACACAAATAACTTTTTTTCCATAATTTTCCCAAGTCCTAAGAATTAGGGAGAGACAAAAACATTTTACCCCACTTTTCTCACATGTGCATACAAACATACATATTCTCGCCTTTGACATATCGAACTTCTCCTTACTCCCACTCTATCTGTCGTAGATCCTACCTATGCATAATAGAGTTGACTTTTCATTAGGTAAATACGAATGGTTACGCCTCAGTCTCTCATATACCTATCCTTGGATGATCATAGGGTGTGTGTATCCTAGATTTCTCATGTAGCCTCGCCTCATGCTTGTGTCTCGACAACTTTCCTAGGGTGATTCATGCTTAGCTTTAGGAGCTCCATCATCGCTACCTATCATCAGGAGATTTGCCCAAGCCCAAGTGATATCATTTTCTTCACTAGGTATTTCCCTCAAGGAATCAAAATAGTAATATCTCTCTGTTGGCAGTAGCCAAAGGCATAGACACAGAGGTAGCATGTGAAGGCGGACTACAAAGAGTCATGGGGAGCCATGCAGTCAATTTTTCCATTGAAACATATTTGACATTACTCTTTCAAAACCCCAAACAGTGATTTTTATCACTTGTGTAACATATGTAGCATAAAAAACCCAATTTTGTAATTAGTAGCTCCATTTTTTGAAAGCTGAGGAGTCCTTGAGCTTGAGGAGCTTAGGTAGAACAAGCATACCAATTTTGGCTATTTTTAGATCTCGTTTAGGCCTCTAAATAGTGTCAAGAACTTATTTTTTAACTATGCCAATCACCAGATGTGAAACCAGTCAAAGCTAGTCAAAAAAACTATAAAAAGAGCTAGAGAGCTCATTTTTGAGGTTAGCTAGTGTTGCTTAGTGTGAGCTTAGAGCAAACTTGAGCTTGTAGTAGTTTTATTGAGCAATAGAGTCTACTTTTAACCTTCCATTGTGTCTTGCTTGTCTCCTTCTTGTGTGTGTGTGTGTGTGTGTGCATGCATCTCCATGCTTCTCACCTTCACTCTCACTACATCTTGCATTCACGATCTTCATATCACTCCTATCTCTTCTGTGAATTGACGTTAAGGAGGTGGATTGAGTATATGAAATCTCCATGCCCAAGAAATATGACAAGTCTCCCAAGTCACTGATCTTGAACTCTTTCTCCATTTGCTTCTTAAGACTTTGTATGCTCTTCTCATCTGTACCTAAGAATTATTTCATCAACATATATGCACATGTAAATGAAGCCATCATCACTTGCTTTAACAAGCAAGCTACTATCTATCTTAGACACTTGGAATCCAAGCTCTTTTAAAAACTTCACAAGTCTGTAATTCCATGCCCTTGGGGCCTGCTTCAAACCATACAAAGCTCTCTTGAGCTTACACACATACTCTGGATAACATTTATCCTTGAAACCTTCTGGCTGCTCCATGAAAACATCATCTGAAATGTAACCATTTAGAAAAGCATTCTTCACATCTAATTGACATAACTTCCAACCTTTGCATGCAACAATACCTATGAGAGGCCTTATAGTTGTCATCTTTGCCACAGGACTATAAGTCTCATCATAATCTACACCATATTTTCACAACGAGTCTAGCCTTATACCTAGACACACTTCCATCTGCATACCTCTTTGTCTTGTAGACCCATTTGCATCCAATGATTTTCTGATTATTTGGTTTAGGAACCAAATCCCATGTCTCATTCTCCATCAATGCATCATACTCATCCTGCATAGCTTTCTCCCAAATTTCTTTACCTTTTGCCTCATCATATGTAAAAGGATCTTCTTCTACTTTCACCATGTAAGCATAATCTTTAGTGGTAAAAAATGAAGTATCATAATTGTACCTTATGGGTTGCTTTCTGTACCTTGTTGAACTTCTAGCTTCTCAGCTCTTTGAAGTCATCATGAATTTGAATTAGTGGTTCTTCATATTCTGGATCAAACCTTGGCATCTCTTCATCATCAATCTGAGCATCAACAATCTCTTCATCATCATGAATTTGAATCTTTGATTTCCCTTTTCTTTGAGTCATGATCTCTTCATCACTTGCATGAACATTAATTGTACTTGCATACCAAGTACCTTGCTCATCAAATGTAATATCCTTTGACACAAGGAATTGCTTTGTGGATGGACTCCACAATCTATAACCCATCTGCTTATCATCATAACCAATGAACACATACTTTTCAACTTTAGGTTCCAATATATGCCTTAATTGAGATGGTACATATGCATAAGCCAAACATCCAAATACTTTGCAATGATCTAAGGTAGGTCTCTTTCCCCACCATGCCTCATATGGTGTCATACCTTGCAAATCTTTACATGGTAGCCTATTAACCAAGTATGTAGCTGTATTTATAGCCTCAGCCCACAAATAATTAGGGCAATTTTTCACCAAGTATGTAGCTGTATTTACATGCTTCTTATATAATTGCCTATGAGCCTTACCTAAATAACATGCTTCACATCTATATGTCATGTAATGACCTGCAAAATTAGGCAATCCAAGCACTAAACCAATTTTAATCATATCCTTAATACCTCTTTCATTGAAATGTCCAAGTCTTTTGTGCCAAAGATCTAACTCAGAGATCTTATGTTCTCCATAAGTGAACAAGGCATGAACAACATTTCCTTGAATCTTCAATGTGAAGAGCCTTCCTTCTTTCTTACATGAAACAATTTGTTTATATCCATTGCTAGGGTCTTCCACAAAAACTCCATCATTAGTGAACCTTACTTCATAACCTTTCTCTACAATATGCCCTACACTTATGATATTCTTTGGAATTGTAGGAACATAGAAAACCTTACTCAAAAGAGTGCTTCCATCCTTGGCCTTTACTGATCCAATGGACTTCACATTATGCTTTGTATTATCACCTACTTGAACTACATGATTACTCACCTTATTCTCCAAATCAGTCATCAAAGCTATGTTGCCACCTAGGTGATTGCTACACCCTGAGTCAATGTAGAAGATTCTTTGATCTTCACTTTGTCTTTCACAAGTTGCATTCATAATTAAGGTTGAATCCTCTTTTTGATCTAAAGCATAGTTGTAGTAGGTATAGGATTGACTTTGAAAGCCTCTACCTGCATTTCTTCCAAAGAAACCTATACTACCTCTACCTCTGAAATTACCTCTCTGATTTCTATTACCTCTTCCTCTTGAATTAAAGTTCTAATTACATCCTCCACCATTCTGATTATTATACCAACATTCATGAGCTAAATGATTAGTCTTACCACAAATCCAACAAGCTTTGACACATCTTTATTACTTCTGCCTCTTCCTCTTCCTTTGCCACCTCTTCTTCCTCTTAGGAAGTTAGCTTGGCTAGTGGTGCCTTCATCTTCATTCAATTGTTGCTTGCCTTTGTTAATCTTCTTCTTGTCCTTTGAATATATTGGTTGACCTATACTTTTATCAACATCACCTTTGACATCTTTCTCAAAGGTTAAAATATGTCCTAGCAATTGATTCAAATTAGGAGTAAAATGATCTAGTGACAATTCAGTGGATAGAATGCATCAGGATCTTACAATGAGAGGTCTCACCTTGATGTCATAAGTACCCAACTCCATTGAAGGTGGAGTCTCCTCTTCAATTCACAAGTATTCACAAGGATTCTTGAGGGAGATTCAAGAAGAGAAATGAGGTTAGAACAAGGAGCTCAACTGCCAATCCAAGAGATAGATGACCTTCATGATCGATTTCCTCGAGATATACCATCGATATATGAAGAGCAAGATGAGGTGCAGTCACGTGAGCAAATGGATTTTGAATCTAATTCTCTACAAGAATTAGCTCACTTCACTGGCCCGTGGGAAACAAAATCCATTCATATGAGAGATCCCACCATCTTGATAAGAAATGACAATTCAGTTCTCCTTAGGAACACAGACATAATAAAGAAAACTAAAGTGTAGTGCCATCTCACTTAGAAGAATTGTTGAAAGTCATACTTGAGTTGAGGAAGCATATAGCAAACCTGTTGGTGCATGCCAATCATCAATTGAAGGTTTATGGAGAAATGAAGTCAAGAAATCAAGAAGAGAACAAATTCAGAAGTTTGAAGGAAGGACATACTCAGAAATTCAAAGCTATGTACACATATGTACATTAGTTCAGATATAGGTGACTCACACTTTTGATTAGTCATAAGCTTGTACATATTTGCCTATAAATGTTTTTGAAAAAGTCGGGGCATGTAGAAGAGAGAATAGGAAGAGAGAAATCAGATGTAGAAAGTGTCATTGGACACATGAAAAGTTAGTTGAGTTACTCTCTCAATGTAGTTTGTAGTTTTTCTGAGTAATCGGAAAAACTTGCGCCCGATGTTTTAGTGTCTGCTACTTCTGTAGTTAATCTTTTGAGAAATCCTTCTGAACATATCTAAGTCCATAGTTAATCAATCTATGGCTAGAATATGAGAGTCCAATTGTAATCAGGCTGAGAGAATTTTGCATAGGAACATTCATATGTGAAATGTTCTAAGTGTCTTCTGAAACAGGCGCAGATTTCGTGATCAAAGAAATGATTAGTTCTCAGCACATAGTGTAAAGTTCTACACATGTGATAGCTCAAAATCTAAGTTGAAAGATAAGCCATCTATGGCTAAAAGATCTTGATCAAACGGGTTCGACATTGGGAGAACTATAGCTAAGAAGTTGCAGGTGTCAAAGTCGTTACTACAGAGAAGGTGGTTCAGACATAGGTAAAGTGTTTCACACATTTCTCACAGTATACTCAATCACGTTGAGAAATTTAACTTGGAGAAGTTGCGCAACCTTAAGGCGAAGCATTGTGCAAAGTTTTATTAAAAACTTTACAGGATTGATTAGTCAATGAGTGATTAATCTGCAGCAGACTTTTCTGAGAAGTTAAATTTTTCAAAATAATCAATTTTCTGATAAGATTGATGAATGTTCTCTAAATTTGGTGGAGTCTAAAGTTATTCTTGGTCTATAGGTGGTCTAATACCAAGGATAGCTTGTTCTTTTGGAGATTAACACTCTCCATCAAAACCAATTGCCAGAAGCGGCTATGGCCCACTCTTAGAGAGGATCACAAGCCTGAGATACCCATTGATAGGATTGGGGATATGAGCAAAGGAGAAGAAGGGGATACCTATCTCCTATCTCTTATCAAGACTACACCGCAAAGGCAATTTTAGCTTTAGGTGTAGGAGTTGTTATTCCCACTACTTCCCTCTATAAGAGATGGGGTAAGCCAACTCTAAAACCCATGAGAATGAAGTTGCAAATGACAGATGGCCATATAGAGCAACCTTTGGGTTTATTGGAAAGAATCACTCTCACCACTTGTGTTGTAGAGTTTGAGCATACCTTTGCCATATGTTACCCTCCCGTCCTCCATAGATAGTGCTATGTTTCATATATGCTTGATAGGGTGTGATGTGTCATCACCTCTTTCAACATATCCAAAAACTAGCAATTTTTGCAAACTACTAAACCATTCCACATGATTGGTCGTGTGATTTGAAGCACTTGAAGCAACATACCAGACATTACCATTTGATTTTGGAACATCAACAGACATGGTATTCATCATATGATGTTCAATCATGAACAACTTCTCAGAATCATCTACATTTGTGGATGCATGGTTGTTTTGTTGCCTTCTGTTATTTTGATTCTTCAACCTGCAATCACGTTCAAAGTATCCATGTTTACCACAATTCCAACATCCCTTACTATCATTACCTGAATCATTTCTTTGGAAATTTCTATAGCCTCTTTGGCTCCCCCTGCCTTGAAATTGTCTCTACCTCCTGCATGATTATGTTGTTGGCCTTGGTCTTGGTTAGTGTGTCCTCTTCCACTTCTAAACTTCTACCTCTACCTCTTCCTCTACCAAAGTAGAATTCCTACTCAGAACTAGGTTTTCCTTGAGAGTTCGAGTCCTCACCAAGATTATTTTCTTCCATAACCAGCATGAAACACCAGATTAGCAAAATTCATAATATTTTCCTTGGTCTGAATAGATGTTATGAACTACTTATATGCAGCTCCTAAACCACGAAGGCACACTTGCACCTTATCATCATTGTCATCATCTACATTCATGCCAATAGATGCAAGTGACTCACATATGCTTTTGAATTTTAGGGTGTAGTCACTTATGGACATCCCTTTTTCTCTCATGTATGTAGCTCGTTCTTGAGTTGCAATTTTTGTGCCTTTGTATTCGTCTCATACAATGTGACCAAACTATTCCAAGCCTCTTTCAGAGTCTTGACATCTTTTATGTGCCCAATCATGCTATCCTACATGCTAATAGATAGCGAATACATTACCTTTCATGCTCCTTGATTCCATTCCTCATATGCTCTTACTTGGTCCACAATCTGATTCCTCTCTGGTAATTACAGAGCATCTTCATTCTTTCCTTTGGTGTACTTCTTTCCCATGAGGAAATTCATAATTATGAACCTCCAAGCATAGAAGTTGTTCTTGATCAGCTTATCACTCATAAGTTGACTCAATCCATCAACACTTGCAATTTTTGCAACAATTCACAACACTACACAAACACTAGAAGTAGTGCCTCTGCTTGAATATTGTCACACTATGACATGATAATTTGATCTTAGAAAAACACAGTTTTCATGTATGAACAGACCGAATTGATTTAAATTCTTGATCTAGAATATTTAAGTGTTTTCAAACAAAATGCAAGTTATACCTTTGCAGATTGACTTGATTTTTCCATGGGCCCCACCTTGTGGACTCGAAACACAGGTCGAGATGGCTCCGAAACAAAAATCTGAGAAAAAAAAGTGATGCTAAAGGGGTAACTATTAATAATATTTTGATGCATTCTACCTTCATGCCAATTTTTGTAGAAATTTGAGGTTGTTTGTGAATTGTGCTTTCTCCATGCCTTCTCATGTGCTCTTCAGTGTTGGCCTTCTCCACGAGCTCTCTACAACCACACTGGCTATGATACCATGTCACGAGGAAGGAGATAAGGAAGAGAGCTCATAGACACACTCTCACTATCAAACAGAATCACACTCACATGTTGAGGCAAGAAAGACTCATCTTCTTCTTCTTATTCTTCTATTACATAAAAGGAATGTAAAAGAATGACCTAAAACAACAATACAATTAGTGCAATATATAAAGAACAATAATAAGGAAAATCCTAATGACCATGAATGAGCGAGCTGGCATGAAAAAGATGTGCCATCACTCTTGGAAGATAAATTTCTTATAGCTCAATGAAGTATCCTTAACATATACTAGTGTGACCACTATACATGTCAGAGAAATGAAAAATTGATATGTCTCATCTTGGATCTTCACATGTTGAGCTTGATATGTCAACAACCATGGACAATCTCGGTGAGCCGCTCTGCCCTATTAGATTCAAAGCAATACCCTCAGAGACCATGAAGCTATTGTTAGAGGACCACATCAGATTACTGGAGGACTAGGATGGACTAACAGAAGAGTGTCATTCATTACGTAATAAAAGGGACACATTACTTTTAAGTGAGCAACAAGGGCCACCTGTTACACTAACCATGACACCACTGGAGCTACTAGAGGATCTGAACTCATTATGGGTGCCTGTCACAAAATTACAAAACTAGTTGGAAGATCGATGAATAATATAGAGGTGGGACTCCCCACCAAACCTACTAGAGGCCAAGGAAATTGTAACCATTCAAGTGGAATTTGTCTTTGAAGAGGAGTATGAGCCAGAACTGGCAATAGGTGGACGTGTCACGATCAAGGGTGATGACACATTTGAGCTACCACATCCTGCATGGATGAAACCAGTGGAAGAATTGGGAAAGACACATTCTGCCACGATCGAAGCCCAACTAAAAGAAATGGTTGCCATTAAAGAAACCATCTTAAAATGTCCATACTTTGCAGATCTCGTGCCAAGGAGGTACAGATCCATCAATGAGCTACAATATAAACCTTAATTCATGTACCTGACCAAGTATAACTTGGAAATCGAGTGCATTAGAGGCAAGAAACCCACCCATGCTACATTGTTCCAACCAGAGGACCTCTCTCCATGTGCATCTAAAGGTACCATTTTTCAACCAAACTGGAGGAGATATATTGAAAAAATATCTTGAAATGATGTATACATGGCCCAAGGATCAGATTACTGGAGGACTAGGATGGACTAACAGAAGAGTGTCATTCATTACGTAATAAAAGGGACACATTACTTTTAAGTGAGCAACAAGGGCCACCTGTTACACTAACCATGACACCACTGGAGCTACTAGAGGATCTGAACTCATTATGGGTGCCTGTCACAAAATTACAAAACTAGTTGGAAGATCGATGAATAATATAGAGGTGGGACTCCCCACCAAACCTACTAGAGGCCAAGGAAATTGTAACCATTCAAGTGGAATTTGTCTTTGAAGAGGAGTATGAGCCAGAACTGGCAATAGGTGGACGTGTCACGATCAAGGGTGATGACACATTTGAGCTACCACATCCTGCATGGATGAAGCCAATGGAAGAATTGGGAAAGACACATTCTGCCACGATCGAAGCCCAACTAAAAGAAATGGTTGCCATTAAAGAAACCATCTTAAAATGTCCATACTTTGCAGATCTCGTGCCAAGGAGGTACAGATCCATCAATGAGCTACAATATAAACCTTAATTCATGTACCTGACCAAGTATAACTTGGAAATCGAGTGCATTAGAGGCAAGAAACCCACCCATGCTACATTGTTCCAACCAGAGGACCTCTCTCCATGTGCATCTAAAGGTACCATTTTTCAACCAAACTGGAGGAGATATATTGAAAAAATATCTTGAAATGATGTATACATGGCCCAAGGATCAGATTACTGGAGGACTAGGATGGACTAACAGAAGAGTGTCATTCATTACGTAATAAAAGGGACACATTACTTTTAAGTGAGCAACAAGGGCCACCTGTTACACTAACCATGACACCACTGGAGCTACTAGAGGATCTGAACTCATTATGGGTGCCTGTCACAAAATTACAAAACTAGTTGGAAGATCGATGAATAATATAGAGGTGGGACTCCCCACCAAACCTACTAGAGGCCAAGGAAATTGTAACCATTCAAGTGGAATTTGTCTTTGAAGAGGAGTATGAGCCAGAACTGGCAATAGGTGGACGTGTCACGATCAAGGGTGATGACACATTTGAGCTACCACATCCTGCATGGATGAAGCCAATGGAAGAATTCGGAAAGACACATTCTGCCACGATCGAAGCCCAACTAAAAGAAATGGTTGCCATTAAAGAAACCATCTTAAAATGTCCATACTTTGCAGATCTCGTGCCAAGGAGGTACAGATCCATCAATGAGCTACAATATAAACCTTAATTCATGTACCTGACCAAGTATAACTTGGAAATCGAGTGCATTAGAGGCAAGAAACCCACCCATGCTACATTGTTCCAACCAGAGGACCTCTCTCCATGTGCATCTAAAGGTACCATTTTTCAACCAAACTGGAGGAGATATATTGAAAAAATATCTTGAAATGATGTATACATGGCCCAAGGATCAGATTACTGGAGGACTAGGATGGACTAACAGAAGAGTGTCATTCATTACGTAATAAAAGGGACACATTACTTTTAAGTGAGCAACAAGGGCCACCTGTTACACTAACCATGACACCACTGGAGCTACTAGAGGATCTGAACTCATTATGGGTGCCTGTCACAAAATTACAAAACTAGTTGGAAGATCGATGAATAATATAGAGGTGGGACTCCCCACCAAACCTACTAGAGGCCAAGGAAATTGTAACCATTCAAGTGGAATTTGTCTTTGAAGAGGAGTATGAGCCAGAACTGGCAATAGGTGGACGTGTCACGATCAAGGGTGATGACACATTTGAGCTACCACATCCTGCATGGATGAAGCCAATGGAAGAATTGGGAAAGACACATTCTGCCACGATCGAAGCCCAACTAAAAGAAATGGTTGCCATTAAAGAAACCATCTTAAAATGTCCATACTTTGCAGATCTCGTGCCAAGGAGGTACAGATCCATCAATGAGCTACAATATAAACCTTAATTCATGTACCTGACCAAGTATAACTTGGAAATCGAGTGCATTAGAGGCAAGAAACCCACCCATGCTACATTGTTCCAACCAGAGGACCTCTCTCCATGTGCATCTAAAGGTACCATTTTTCAACCAAACTGGAGGAGATATATTGAAAAAATATCTTGAAATGATGTATACATGGCCCAAGGATCAGATTACTGGAGGACTAGGATGGACTAACAGAAGAGTGTCATTCATTACGTAATAAAAGGGACACATTACTTTTAAGTGAGCAACAAGGGCCACCTGTTACACTAACCATGACACCACTGGAGCTACTAGAGGATCTGAACTCATTATGGGTGCCTGTCACAAAATTACAAAACTAGTTGGAAGATCGATGAATAATATAGAGGTGGGACTCCCCACCAAACCTACTAGAGGCCAAGGAAATTGTAACCATTCAAGTGGAATTTGTCTTTGAAGAGGAGTATGAGCCAGAACTGGCAATAGGTGGACGTGTCACGATCAAGGGTGATGACACATTTGAGCTACCACATCCTGCATGGATGAAGCCAATGGAAGAATTCGGAAAGACACATTCTGCCACGATCGAAGCCCAACTAAAAGAAATGGTTGCCATTAAAGAAACCATCTTAAAATGTCCATACTTTGCAGATCTCGTGCCAAGGAGGTACAGATCCATCAATGAGCTACAATATAAACCTTAATTCATGTACCTGACCAAGTATAACTTGGAAATCGAGTGCATTAGAGGCAAGAAACCCACCCATGCTACATTGTTCCAACCAGAGGACCTCTCTCCATGTGCATCTAAAGGTACCATTTTTCAACCAAACTGGAGGAGATATATTGAAAAAATATCTTGAAATGATGTATACATGGCCCAAGGATCAGATTACTGGAGGACTAGGATGGACTAACAGAAGAGTGTCATTCATTACGTAATAAAAGGGACACATTACTTTTAAGTGAGCAACAAGGGCCACCTGTTACACTAACCATGACACCACTGGAGCTACTAGAGGATCTGAACTCATTATGGGTGCCTGTCACAAAATTACAAAACTAGTTGGAAGATCGATGAATAATATAGAGGTGGGACTCCCCACCAAACCTACTAGAGGCCAAGGAAATTGTAACCATTCAAGTGGAATTTGTCTTTGAAGAGGAGTATGAGCCAGAACTGGCAATAGGTGGATGTGTCACGATCAAGGGTGATGACACATTTGAGCTACCACATCCTGCATGGATGAAGCCAATGGAAGAATTGGGAAAGACACATTCTGCCACGATCGAAGCCCAACTAAAAGAAATGGTTGCCATTAAAGAAACCATCTTAAAATGTCCATACTTTGCAGATCTCGTGCCAAGGAGGTACAGATCCATCAATGAGCTACAATATAAACCTTAATTCATGTACCTGACCAAGTATAACTTGGAAATCGAGTGCATTAGAGGCAAGAAACCCACCCATGCTACATTGTTCCAACCAGAGGACCTCTCTCCATGTGCATCTAAAGGTACCATTTTTCAACCAAACTGGAGGAGATATATTGAAAAAATATCTTGAAATGATGTATACATGGCCCAAGGATCAGATTACTGGAGGACTAGGATGGACTAACAGAAGAGTGTCATTCATTACGTAATAAAAGGGACACATTACTTTTAAGTGAGCAACAAGGGCCACCTGTTACACTAACCATGACACCACTGGAGCTACTAGAGGATCTGAACTCATTATGGGTGCCTGTCACAAAATTACAAAACTAGTTGGAAGATCGATGAATAATATAGAGGTGGGACTCCCCACCAAACCTACTAGAGGCCAAGGAAATTGTAACCATTCAAGTGGAATTTGTCTTTGAAGAGGAGTATGAGCCAGAACTGGCAATAGGTGGACGTGTCACGATCAAGGGTGATGACACATTTGAGCTACCACATCCTGCATGGATGAAGCCAATGGAAGAATTGGGAAAGACACATTCTGCCACGATCGAAGCCCAACTAAAAGAAATGGTTGCCATTAAAGAAACCATCTTAAAATGTCCATACTTTGCAGATCTCGTGCCAAGGAGGTACAGATCCATCAATGAGCTACAATATAAACCTTAATTCATGTATCTGACCAAGTATAACTTGGAAATCGAGTGCATTAGAGGCAAGAAACCCACCCATGCTACATTGTTCCAACCAGAGGACCTCTCTCCATGTGCATCTAAAGGTACCATTTTTCAACCAAACTGGAGGAGATATATTGAAAAAATATCTTGAAATGATGTATACATGGCCCAAGGATACACAAGGATCCAAATTGCCAGGACTTGCCCATGCACATAATGTATAACCCATGCTATGGAGCGGTGCCCTGCCATCGATCTTGACAAGCCTTCACCATTAAAGTACACAAGGATCCAAATTGCCTCAAGGATCCCTGACTGTAGCATATATGATAGCAACAATCCGGCATTGGCTACTACACCTAAATCAAGATGTAGTAGCTTGAATTACCATAAAGATTTTCAATCTCATGCAGACAACTTTTAAGGTCTTCAGATGCATTTGTGCACCACATGTCTCTACACCAAGATTTGAGCATGGCAATGGAAACCTTGTATATGATATGTGCTCACACTCCATTGCTCAAAGTGCGTTATGCTTAACACTACAAAATAAAGTAATTGCACCCATGTTATAAACTAATTTTTGAAGAAATGTTTACCACCGGGTTTTGGGAATACCATTCGGAGGTGTTCATCAGCAGGCTAACTCATTTGCTACAAATTTTTGCTTGTGAACAAATGGTCTACTTAACCCACTACCACTTCCCTCCTCACGATGCACCACAGGCCATAGAATGGGAAATGCTCGAAGCATATTTAGGAAAGGGCCTATATATCACATAACACACCGTTGCCTATGATCTCCTCTAGAGTTATATTGATCGCTCCTCGCAACAAGGATCTATCGGGGATGACATATGCTAGAGGGAGGGAGGTGTTGGTAGTAGTTCAAGGCATCAATACAAAGGAAGCATGTGAGAAGCAAAGCATGGAGATCATAGGGGCCCAATCAGTAATTTTCCAGTCCTCATTGATTTATAATGACCAAAACATTGATAAAAACATCAACAATGATATTAATCACTAAACATTGTATATATAATCACCCAATTTTATCGCATGATGCTCCGTTTTAAGAAACCCAAGGAGTCCTTGAGCTTAGCTAGAACATGCTTACCAATTTTCACATTTTTTGGATCTAATTTGATGCCCCAAAAGTAGTATAGGGCGTAAATATTAACTAGGCAAGTCATTATATGTGAAACCGATCACTTCACGTCAAAAACTATAAATAGGGCTAGAGAGCTCATTTTGGGGTTAGCTAGCTAAGATATGAAACTTGTAGAAGAGTTCTTATAATTAGAGTAATGCAAAGAAGAGATTTACCTACCATTGCCTCTCCTATTGCCTCTTACATGTGTGTGTGCATGTATGTGTGTGCACTAGTGTGCTTCACCATCACCTTCACGTACTTGACTCATTCACGGTCTTCATATCATCCTTACTCTTCCATGGATTGACAATTAAGGAGGTGGAGTTCCTCAACTTGGCACTTACCCTTGTCTAGAGTAGCACCTTGGCAAAGTTATCCCCATTACACCTACAAAAAGGACCTCTAAGAGGAGTAGGTTTAGTATGAGGTTTAAACACATTTGAGGTGGAATATTTAGACTTGGCTATAGTGAGAATCACTATACCCCATGGGAATTACATGTTGAGGAGCAAGTGGCTTCAGAGTCAACACATGTCTAGCTGGAGTCTAACTCAACACAAGTATCATGGTGTATACTAGTATTGTGTTTGTGTAATGGGCCTTGGGGCTTGATAATTTCCCATAAGTAATCAATTTTCATACTGCCCTTGATACATAGGATACTAGTTGATTGATTTCTTGTTGTATAAGCACTCAAAAGTTGAGTGATTTGTCCATTTATCCTAAATATCACACTATTGCAATTGTGGTTGTGCTAGAGGATGTGGTCTTCTATTACATATATGTGACATATGATCTCCTCTACATTGCAATCACTTTCTAGGTGGCAGCCTAGAGTATTGTAGGTCCTATTTCTTGGTAACAACCTCTACAAATTTATCGATCATTGAGGAACTTGATTTCACATGTGGAGTAGAATCTATAGTAGGTGAAAAGACTTGAATGGAATGACCTTATTCATCTTCTACATGGATGCACTTTTGTATGCATTCTTCTCAATTGGTAGGGTTCATCAAGTAGGCTACAATATGTAATTGAGAGCTCTTCAATCCATCAAGGAAATGTAGAATCAATTTTGCCTCTCATGGAAGGTACCATGTTGTGCATTGTGCTATGTATTGTTTGTAGTTACAAGCAACTAACCTCAAGTATTCACTAGCTTCTTGTTTGAATATTGTAATTATAGGTGAAATGTCATGCTTGAAGCTTATCTTATCAAATTCAACGATAAATGAATTCAGTGGTTGAACTCTTTTTTGCAAATTTTGTATGCAAAGTGGTTGGAACCATGATAGGGTAGTCCCTTTTGAGGTGATTCCAAAGGCTTCATATTGCATCGAAAAATCATAAACTTGCTTAGCCTACAATAGTTGTCTAAATTTAGACTCATTCACACGAGGATCACCCTGTACTTTGTAATAATCTTGCATATATTTTGACACTTGAAAAGGTATGAGCCTTCTATCAAGATTTGAACTTACAATCTGCACTTGTGGTATTTTTTGTTATTCTACCAAGCCTTGAGAAACAGGCAGGGTTTCTAGCACAACAGGCACTTGCTGGCCTAATGGATTTACTGTATATGGCATTTGAGGTGGCCATTGTGGAAATTCAGAGGGAATAGTAGGTTATGGGGGTGGCATACCTAGCATTGGCATTGTTAATGGAATGGACCCTATGGATGTGCTAGGCACATGTTTCCATGGACCCTATGGATGTGCTGGGCACATCTTTCCATGGAATTGGTTGTGGAACTCGATTGGACTCCATAATTTCTTGAATTTCTAATGTTTGAGAGAGATAAATCTTTGAACTCGTTAAGTCCATGAATGGATTTTCCACAATGATGTTGATAAGTGGCAACCCCTAATGTATTAGTGTGCATGAAGGTGAGTCAAATTTGAAATTTACCCTCGGGCATGGAGATCCAATCTACCGAGATGTTAGTATTATCAGTGAAGATGGTGGTGGTAGAAGATTGACCAACACCCAAATCATCCATAAGGCATTTGAGCCACACACACTTAGTAGTCACTGTGAAAGCTTCCCTATACTTAGCCTCACAACTGGAAGTGGCCACAATAGGCTACTTCTTGCTCAACCAAGATATACATGAGCTACCAAGCATGAAGCAAAGCCACTAGTGGACACACGAGTGTCATAGCAACTAGCTCAGTCGAGGTCAGAAAAAGCATGCAAATCTGGTGATACTGATCCTCCCTTGGGATAAAACAATCCAAGTAGCCAAGTACCACTCAAGTAGTGAAAGGTGCACTTAACCGCCTACCAATGCTTGACACCTTTGCAATGCATAAACCTGCTCATTTGTGAGACAGCAAACTGAATATATGGCCGAGTAATGCATAAGTAAATCAAGCATCCAATAGCGTGCTGATAGAGAACAACATCAAATGCATCTCTAGCATCATGAGGACTCAATCGTAAACCTATCTCCATAGGAGTGGCAATAGGCTTACAGTCTTCAAAGCCAAAACACTACAATAATGTGTCAATATATTTCATTTGACAGAAATCCATTCCACCATCAACTTGCATAAACTAAATGCCCAAATTATGATGCAAGTGCCCCAAATTAGACATCTCAAATGAGGCAGGCAAATCAACCTTAAAATCAGCAATATGCATGTCATGAGGACCAGTGAGCAGCATGTCATCAACATACACAACAATGATCAGAAGAACATCATTAGCACGCTTAACATATAAGGTGCTCTTAGTTGGACTTTTCTCAAAACCATGTGCAATCAGATAGGCATGTATCTTTTCATACCAAGCACGTGGTGCTTGATTTAAACCATATAATGCCTTCTTTAACCTGCACACTTGGTTTTCATGCCCTTTCTGCACAAAGCCACAAGGCAAAAAAACCATTCACCATTCAGAAATGTTGTTTTAATCTCCAACTCATGTACATTCAACCATGATGAGCGGTAAGTGCACAGATGCTATGAACAGTAGTCATTCCAGATGTAGGTGTTGTTCGAACATTAAGCTTACACTATGCTTGAGGTGGATTTGATCTACATCAAAGGCTATCGCGTTGAAAGAATATCCGTTGGAGAGTTCTTTTATTTATGCTCACTTATTGTACTTTTTTAAAAAGATTTTTCATGGATCTTTTACCATTGTAAAAGCTTTGAGCTTTACACATGTAAAAGTAGAAAGATAGAGCCCAAATCCCACGAATTTTTGGTGGTTGAGTTGCATTCAATCAAGCAATCAATCACATAAAAGTAGATCAAACTAGATCTTCACTTTTCTTAGATTGTAGGAAATTGAATTGATTCCCTCCAACAAACATTCCCACCTTCATTTGAATTCCAAATCCACTTGTAGAAGTCTTTGAGTAGTTCTAGATTCTATATAAAGACTTGAAATCACATTTACAATACATGGAAGCAATATACATACACTTGTGACCATCATTGTCTTGCTCCTTCAATTTTTTGCATCATCTTCTTCGGCAATAGTAATCTTGCAGAGGGTGCTGCTCTCTCTTCAGAGCTCCAAATTTTCTGAAACATGGATCATTTAAAAGATATTAGTGTCTAGTTTATGCCCATAAATTTTCATAGCATTGGGTTTCGTAGATTGGGAGAAATTTCAGGTTTTCTATCTCGGGGTCAATCTCTACGTATTCTTGAAAAATAGGAGGTACCACCGTTGAGTGTCTTATTCATTCCTATAGCATATTTTGCTTATTCCTTACAATTTTGTGCATTATATACACTTAACCCTTTGTGTATCACTCCCATAAAATTTTTTTGTCTAATTGTAATCACGCTGGTCGCTATGGGCATTTGAAGTTCATTGTCTCTTCCATAGATAGTAAGTTTTTTGAGCTAGTCGACATGCAAACCTATCTATTTTGTATCCCTCTTTCTCCTTGATGCTCCAAAGTACATAGCACATTTCTTTGCACTTATCGCATGCCTATAACGTCTATTTGAGCCTCCATAAGCTCAAGGGCTGGTCTTGTGCCAATTGGTTGGACCAAACTTCGTCGCTTCGAAACACACTTTTCTACCTCCTACAAGCTTCTTCAAGTTCTTTCAGTGGTATCAGACCCTAGATCAAGATGGGTGACGGCTTTCCCTCAATGATCGAGAAGCTTGATAGACACAACTACGCAGCTTGCAGGTGATGAAGCTATGCCTATTCCAAGATCCAAAGGAGGACCTACACAAGAGGAGACAGATAAGCTCACATTTTGGTGCACAAGGGATGCTCAAGCAAGGTTGTATGTACTAAACTCTATCTTTGACTTTCTATTACCACATATTAGAGGATGCAAAACATTTCAAGAGACTTAGGATGCCCTGGTGACTTTCTTTTCTGCTAGTATCAAAGCAAGAAAGAATCATCTTTGGAACGAGTTCAACCAAATGAAGAAGATACCTAAACAAACCATCACAGAGTTTGTTACCAAGGTCAAGGAGGTTGCAGATCAGTTAGCATCCATTGGAGGGCTGATTGAAGAAGAGGCTATCATGAGGAAAATTCTCAATAGCATTCGAAGTGATAAGCAATGGCAATCCTTCACAATGGCTTACGATCTAATCACGGATGTGCAGACTCCAGACTTCAACATCTTTCTTGGACAACTCTTCAATCAAGAGGCCAACAATAGAATAAAGGAAGGTAACTCCTATCATGGTAATTCAACTAGTGCTCTATATGCAGATAAGAAGGATAAGAAGTAGAAAGGCAAGAAGAAGGAAGAAGATGAAGAAGAGACTTCCCAAGATGCAGATTGGGTAGGAGCAAAGGACGATAGAAGAAGTACTTCTGGTTACTTAGCATTTGCAAGTTCAAAGCTAGTGTCATGGAGTTCCAAGAAGCAACCAACAATTGCTTTATCCTTGATTGAAGCAGAGTACAAAGGTTTGACCATAGCAACTCAAGAGGCAATATGGTTAAAGGCATTGTATATAGATTTGGGACTTGTGTGTTCCAAACCTCACATATTTGGAGATAATGTAAGTTCCATGCATCTAGCAGCAAACCCTATTTTCCATGCAAGAACCAAACACATAGAGGTGCATTACCACTTCATCAGGGAGAGGCTCATGGCAAAGGAGATTGACCTTTCTTTTGTTCCAACTGAAAAGCAAGTATCAGATGATGACGAAGGCACTTGATGGAATAAAGCTTTGTAGATTCAAAGCTATGGCAGGTATTCAACCTATTAGAGAATGAAGACCCAAGCATACTTTAGTGTAAGGAGCCTTCATTTGAATTCAAAATCCACTTGTAGAAGTCATGGAGCACTTCTAGAGTCTATATAAATACTTGAAATCACTTTTACAGTATGTGGAAGCAATATACATACACTTGTGACCATCATTGTCTTGCTCCTTCAATTTTCTATATCATCTTCTTCGCCAATAGTAATTTGTAGAGGGTGCTACTTTCTCTCTAGAGCTCCAAATTTACTGAGAGTGGCTCATTTAAAAGTTATTAGTTTCTACTTTATTCCCATAATTTTTCATAGCATTGGGTTCAATAGATTGGGAGAAATTTTAGGTTTTCTATGTCGGGGTAAATCTCTACGTATTCCTTAAAAATAGGAGGTACCACTGTTGAGTGTCTGATTCATTCCTCTAGCATATTTTGCTTATTCCTTATACTTTTGTGCATTATATACACTTAACACTATGTGTATCACTCACGTAAAAGGAGTTTGTCTAATTGTAATCACGCTGGTCGCTATGGGCATTTGAAGTTCATTGTTTCTTCCATAGATAATAAGTTTCTTGAGCTAGTCGACACACGAACCTATCTGTTTTGTATCAACTCTTTGTCCTTGATGCTCCAAAGTACATAGCACATTTCTTTGCACTTATCGCATGCCTATAAGGTCTATAAGAGTCTCCATAAGCTCAAGGGATGGTCTTGTGCTGGTTGCCTGGACCAAACTTCGTTGCTTCGAAACACACTTTTCTAACTCCTACAAGCTTCTCCAAGTTCTTTCAAGTGCACATGTCTCATCAAAATCAATGCCTCTTTCTTGTGCATCACCCTTTGCAACAAGCCTAGCTTTATACATGTCAATTGTTCCATCAGTCTTATGCTTCAGCTTGTATACCCACTTAGTGCTAATGGCCTTCTTGCTAGGAGGCAAGTCACATAAAGACCAGGTACCATTCTTCATTATAGCATCATATTCAGATTGCATCACAGCCATCCAATTTTTAGAATTTTGTGTTTCATCAAACAAAAGAGGCTCATGCTCATCATAGAGAGTAGAGGGAGCTATAGCATAGCAATATGATGCAAAACAAGCACTATGAGAGCCTAAACGAGTACGGTATGATAGAGGTGCAGTTAATTTGCTCTCATGCAAAGTCTGCACCGGCCATTTTTGCATAGTTTTTGCCTCCTCAATATCAACTCTCTCATCAACAAGTGCATCATGTAAATCTGCATCAGAAATGGAATGATCTGCATCATCACATGAAACCTACAAAGGTTGAGAAATTGTCTCATTAGGACCAGCATTAGACTGTCGATCTATAAAAGGAGGCAGCAAAGTATCATATATGTCTTTGGAGCTAACATATATCTCCTTAGTACATGAAATTAATGGCTATATAGCATTTTCCACAAAAACAACATCACGGCTAACCAAAATGTGTTTAGTATGTGGATGATATAGATGATAGCCTTTGCTTTCAAAATTGCACCCAACAAAAATACATTTTAATACTTATCATCCAATTTCCTGCGATGTTGTTCATGCACTAATGCATATGTCAAACAACCAAAAACATGTAGGATGCAGGTGAGCAAGAGATGGCTTACGACCATGCCAAGCCTCATATAGAGTGATAGACTGCAATGCTTTAGTGGGACACATGTTAAGTACATATGCTGCACACATGACAGCCTCAAGCCTGAAACTATGTGGTAAAGACTTACTCTTGACCATATACCTTGCCATCTCCATGCGTGACCTATTCTTCTGTTCAGCAACTCCATTCTATTGAGGTGTATATGGCACGGTACACTGATGTTCCCACATTCAGCCATAAATGCATTAAAGTCAGAAGACATACATTCCCCCTCTCGATTAGAATGGAGGGTGCCCATTTTACATGCTGACAGATTTTTAGCCAAAGCCACAAATTGTTTGAAGCACATAAACACTTCGGATTTTGCCCTCAATGGATATACCCATGCATGCCTGGAAAAATCATCGATGAAAGTCATGAAGTAAAGATAGTTTCCAAAAGATGGTGTCTACATAGGACCATAGACATCACTATGAACAAGCTACAATTTTTTGGTAGCTCAAATTGAACCATCTTTTGGAAAGGAGGAACACTACATTTTGCCCAAAATAGAGCTTTCATAGACATGTTTACCGAGTGCCTCAAGTTTGGGCAAAGAGGACAACATTTCATATTTTTGCAGGCGCGGCAAACTAGCAAAATTCATATGACCAAAGCATGCATGCCAAAGCTTTGCATCTGACATAGCCTGAGAATAATGTACTACACATGCTCATTCACAGATTTTTCATAGTTTATGAGCTTATACAGCCCCCGGCATAAAATGCCAGAAACTATAACCATGTTGCCATTTGATAGATCATGAACTATACATCTATCATCAACAAATTTCACAACCAAGCCAATCTTGGCTGATGCAGAAACTGGTAACAATTTTTTCTTGATCCCTGGCACAAATAGAGCATCTGACAATGTGAAGGAACTACCATCAACAGTAGTCAGAATGATCATACCAGATCCCATGAGAGGATAAGAGGAGTTGTTGGCACATGTGATAGTATTCTCTGTAGGGGCAGGCTCAAGTGAAGTGAAGAAACTGCATTGCAAGGTAATATGTTTGGTTGCCCCACTATCAAAGTACCAAACATTTGAGTCTACTGCAGACATACACTGCTCATGAGAAGATGGGTCAGAACTACAAACAATAGTAAATGCCCATTCTTCATTTTGCACAAGATTAACAGACTCTATTTTTGGTGTAGAGGCCTCTGCAAAAACCATTCCAGCCTCTTTTTTCTTTGCCTCGTGCAGCCAATTTTGGACAACTCTTAATGACATGATCATTTCCTTTACAGTATTTGCAAAAAAAATTATGCTTTTTTTATTTCTTCTCATCTTTGTCTTCCTTCTTCAAATGTGTAGCACCTGCAGATTTTTGCTTACTAATAGATGAGCTCCATTTACCTTTGCCCTTCTGACTAGCCAAGAAATTTTGATCTGCAACATGCATAATAGACATGTTCTGCCTAGACTGATCTTCTTGCGGTAGAACAAAAACTAAATCTTCAAATGTTAAGGCATTTGGATTGCCTTTCATCATCAAACAAAGAGTAGAATCAAAACTTTGATATGCGATAGGAAGACCATTTAGAACAGTTTGCACAAGTGAACTATCAGGAAGGACTTCATCTGCAGAAATCAACTGTTCCTTCAAATCCTTGATCTTTGTCAAAAATCTATCCATAGAATCACCTTCATTCATGTGCTCAGTCTCCAACTATTTTTGGAGGTAAGCAACACAAGCCTCATTCCTAGCCTGGTACAATGTGGTAAGTGTATCCCAAGCATCCTTAGCTATTCTGCAAGAGCGAATGTGAGGAATAATGGCATGTGACAAGGCTATCAATGCATGTGCCTGAGCATCTCTGTCATCCCAATAATATTTGCTCTCTAGTAGGTGCAACGGGAACCGCAACACGAATAGGAATCTGTAGAATATCACCATCTTCGACACCATCTGCATTAGCTTCAGTACTTGTATTTGCAGGTGTAATAGGATGTTTTTCAACACCCTGCACAATATTCCACAATCCTTTTGCGGCCAATACATGATGCATCATATAAGCCCATAATGGGTAATTCATACCATCCAACTTATCCACAACAACCAACATACCAAATACATCACTACTTTTAGCCATGGCCATTGAGTAAAATACATTGATGCAAAAAATTGATTATATCTCAAAAAGTTGAGCAAAACTACCTTGTCGAGTTTTGCTAAACCTGTAGAAGACTTCAAGATGCTTATACCAACGAACCGAAACCTGTATATATCTTTGGCACAAAAAGATGAAATAGCATGCACAAGCATTGTGATAGTGCATTCGGAGGCCAAAACGAGCTTAGATCGCGATTTCGGCACCACATAGCAAAGCTATTTTGATCTCCTAATCACCTTGAGTATGCACACCAAATTTCATGCGATTCTGAGACAATGACCGGAGGAGTGTTGATGATGCCCTACATGAAGCGGCAACCTCCTTTGATACCAATTGTTGGAGTTAGATGTCTGCGGAAGCATGCGAACAACACAAGGAAGAAGCAGAAGCTTGAAGCACAACACACAATACAAAATGTATTACCACTAGAATGTACAAAGGTAAGTAACACATTAGGGCTATAGACATATACACAAGCCAGGGGATGAAAACCTCCTGAAGAGGGAAAAAAGTTCCCCGATGGTCCTAGTGTGTTCACACACATCACTACATAAATATATCAACAAAAACTTTAATAGTGATCCCTATAGCTCATTGTAGACTTGATATGAACTATGAAAAATACAAAAAAATCTAGGAGGCTAGGCTTACATCCATAGGATCAAGGACTCCTTGGCCTTTAGAAAAGTGGAGTGGTTTTACAGAAAATAGGTTTCTAATGAAGAAAAATTACATTATGAGCTCGAAATTCTAGGCATAACTATACATGTAAGTGCCTGTAGTGTCCATACTCCATTCAATGACCTCCTTTATTTATTGGATTTTCTCCTAGTGATTTGACATATATACCTTGGGCAAAAAAAGATTTGGTGGGCCCCTTTAATTCACTTGTTTGCTTCTCTACTACCTCTACCAACATGAAGGTTCTTTAAAATTTGTATCTTTGGTGATGTATATAAAATGCTTTGTGATAAATGAAGTATCATGTACATATCTTTCTAGATTCTTCTTTTTCCTTGTTGATATTTTGATTACTTGATATGGTGATTCAACAACATCTTTGATATCTTACACGTTGAATTTACATTTGGAGTTCCAAAACTTTGATTCCTTTCTAGGTGACCTTTGATCGTCCTCTAACTCACTTAATTCTTTGTACACTTGTGATTCCTTATTGAAAAGAGATTGATAATCCTCCTCTTGGTCATATGTCAATGTAACATTTTTGCATTCATATTCAAACAAAGACTTATTCTTATCAAATACTAAATCTCTACTTATTATAAGAACTTTTTTACGTATAATATACAGACCTTTTTATTAAGTTCGTAATCAATAAACACACTTTTTTTTGGGGGATCAAGGTTTGCTTTAATCTATGAGGGAAGAGTTAACAAAAGCTAAAAAGGATATGGACACTAATTATGTGGATAATGACATTCTATCTTCATGTTTTCTACAGATCACTCGTTGTGGAGGGAGAGTAGAGTAAAAGGAAAAGAAGAAGAAGATCGAAGAAAAAGGTAAGAACTCATTGAACTTAAAGAATAATCACACCCTTTGCCCAAAGCCTCCTAGGGGTTCACATCAGGCTAAAGGAAGACACTGGGAGAAAAGAGACACATGCCAAAGTAAATGAAGAAGGTTCTAGTGGATGAAAATCAAGAATTATAGATGGGACCTTTAAAGCACTGGACTGAGGACCAGAAGTTGGAAAGAGGAAATGGTGAAAAAAGTCACTTTGAGAATAGTTGCAAGACTACACTTCCCAACGTTTGTAATAGAATCTTCAACCACTAGTGGCATGTCATGCAACAACAATGCATGCCAGTGACAATGCAACAAGCCCTAGTGAGTGAAGATCAGAAGTAAGAATGGAACCTTTCAGAAGATCAGACAACGGTGAAGAAGGTTCTTCATTGACATTGCTTTTGGCAACCTCCAACTATTGGTGGCATGCCAAGCATATCCAAATGAAGCCTATCAGGGACAATAGAGAAAAAGAGGGGGAGAGTGTTGCAAAGAGTCAGGGACTAGAGAAAGAAAGAAGTAAAGAGAAGAAGAGAGGAATAGCAGGCCCAATAATTTTTCAAAGATGTTGCCACATTTTTTGTTTTCAATTGTCACTTCATGGAACTCATGGAAGCCTTTTAAATGCACTAGAGGAGTCCTCTAGATGCACAATCCCTCAAGCATGTAGCAAAACCCATGTACAATAGTAGCTTTTTAGGAATTTCTAAAAAAACTGCCAATCTCTTGGATGAGGTAAGTGGCTATACATGATACCTTAGGCTATACATGCTAGCTTAGCCCAAATGTAATTGGGCATCGTCTTTTCATTGAGCATGGACCTAGTTGCTTCCACAATGATCTTATTCCTTCTCTTTGCAACACCATTTTTTTTGTGGTGCACACCAAACTTGTCAGAGACATTGGGATTCTACTCAAAGACTACTATGATACCCTTCCCTCACCCAACATCATGGTCTTTGGTACAAAGGGGGCATCAAACTCGCCAAATGTTCATATTCAAATTGGGATGCTAATCTTGATTCTTGATCGTCTACTTTTAGATACATATTCTTGCTTGGATGAGGACCTATCTCTTTGGCAAGTAAGAAGTAGCCTATAGTTGCTCTATCGAGTATCAAGCATCTAACTTTGTAGCATGTGAGGCCATCAGGATACAACATTTATCATCTCACATTGGTGTTTTGCAGGTTGCTCCTACATGCATCTGCACTCACAGCCAATCAACCTTAGTTGTTGCCAAGAATCTAATATTACACCCTTGGACAAAGAAAATCAAGATCCAATACCATTTCATTCGTGAGAAGCTCATCTCACACGAGATTACTCTAGAGCATTGTAATTTTGATGAGAACCTGGCGGACATGTTCACAAAGTTTGTACCTCAAGTTCTGCTCCAGAACTTGGTGGACCACTGCAACATTCAGCCACTGGAGTTGCAGAGGGGTTTTTCACAACATGGTACTAACTCATTTCCATTTTTATTTGCATGACTGTATATCCATTTTGTATCTAGGAGACACTCCATTTCATTTTAATTTTATATTGTATCTCATTGTATTTGGATAGCTTGCCATTTTCTTCTACCATTTTATTCATTCCCTTTTTGGTGGAATTATCCCACATATGATGTACTTTGGAGAAACCCCTCCAAATCTATATAAGGAGGGCCTCTCCCCCACTTTGTACTTGGTTAAAAGCTTGTGGAGACTACTCCATGCTCTTGGCAAGACAATTCTAATCCATGTGAGTTTACCCATTTCTTGATCTACTCACTTTGAGTCTCTCACACTCTTTCATTTTGTGAGTACACTCTTCTTTTCATTTTGCTTTGGTGTGTGTGCTCTCTAAACATGCTACATATATACATGCATACATGGCACACAATTGTGCTCGTAGTAAGTAGGCATTCCCATAAGAGAGAATATGGAGAACTTGTCTTGAACATATTCTTGTTATAGAAAATCAAGTTATTCCTAGACTGCAAGATAAACTAGAGCATCTTGAACCAAACTTGGTATTTAATCCAAGTACATGCCATCTATGAAGAGGTACAACCCAAAATTGAATGTGTGAACTCAGAATTTTCTAATGGCCGGTTTTAGGAATTGGTGAGTATCGGACCTTTCTTTCTTAAAAAGTTCCAAATGCCAAAATAAGTTTTTTATAGTTATTCTAGGACCTCCACAGCATCAGCATGGGAATGGACTATTGGATTAACACATATCCTAAGCATATCAACCATTACTTACCAAATTAAGACATGATAATGGTAGGTGAGTCTTCCATGTTGCTCAAGCAACCACTTTGATTGTTTACAAATTTTCTCCATGAAGTTACAATAAGTAGTGATGTCAAATTTAGATTTAAGATTAATATGGTATCCAATCATGGTAGAAGTGAACTGTTTCTTCAAGCTATCACATTTCCAATCTTAAATACCATCTAGATGTGCAATTTGTATATAATTGGAAATTATCATCCTAGGATTGGTTTCAAAGTCATAACAATGGGGTTTTATAAGTTGGTCACATAGTATATCTTCAACATGCATGTACAAATGAAACCCAACTTCTTTTATCATAGGATTTTTATTCCTTTATACGAAAGTGGCATGAAACCCAAATCCCAATGTTAGTGTTTCAAGCATGTTACAGAGAAGAAACCAAAATGCAAAACCAAAGGCCAAGGAGTTGTGGTCTCCCAAAAGTAATTTCCATTACAAGTGTAGGAGGCAGTCAATTTTTTCTTAGAATTAATGTCTAGATACATTGTGAGGGAGTATAGTTTCAAAGGAACATGAGAGAAGAATTTAGTCTATATATCAACTTCCCATTTTCCTTTGTAATAAATAATATCCTTTTATAGAATCATAAGAAGAATAATTACCCACAGTTATTGTTCCTTGCCGAATTGGGAGATGAAAGAGTAATGGCTAGCATGAGTATGCTTTGTCAATAAATTCATATTTGAAGGTCACCTTGTTTCCTTGTTTGTGTAGCAAGCATTCTGGGAGCGTCTTTTTTCCAAATGAATGAAGTTATTACCAATTTCAATTGGCCTTCGAGAAAATGCAATCCAATCTAGAAGAAGTAAAAAGGACATGATATATGGTTGAAGGATTCTCTATCTAATTCTGATCTTGAAACATATTGGCTAATTTTATGCACTCTAGTTAGGAATATTTGCTAGCACTCATTGAAGAACCCATTGTATCAGCTACCAAAAGTTGATATTAACCCCCATAGGATAACTTATTTGCCAGAAAATTTATCCTTTGGGAACTCTTTGACCTTCCCATTGTAGTGTTTTGAGAATATCAAGTAGTAATGTCACTAATTCTAGACTTTAAAGTACTCATTTTCAATTCAAATGCATGTACAAAAACCTCTAGAATCTTTGAGGAAGATTCAATGCCTTCATTAGATATCTCCAAAAATAGTAGTGTGCCATCTGCAAATCCTACAAAATATAAAGTTCATTTCCCAATTATCAAGCCACAAGTACATAAATCAAATAATAATGATCTAGTAGGCAATATAAAGGGTCTATGTCAATGGAAATAACAAAGAACTCAATAGAAAAACCCAACATGAAGCCTCAAAATACATAGCATGTTGATTGAGAAATAGCATCTTGTCTACTAAGAGATTGCCTAAGCCCATTCTTCACAAAATAGTATTTATGAAATCCAAGCACACAGTATCAAAAGCTTGAACAAAATCTACTTACATGAGATCTATTTAAGATTCTTGAAAAATGCATACAAAAGCAAGCAAAATGATGAGAATATTATCAAATATTAAATGGTTGTTGAAGAAGCCATATTGCAAAGCATGAATGATTCAGAACGATTGTTGCGATTGAATAGTAAGTACGTCCACAATAATCTTCAAAACATCCTCGATAAAGTGATTGAGCTTCAATCTAATAATAGCATGTGTGGCTCCTCTAATTTTGCTAGCAAAACAACAATGCCTTCTTTAAGATATTTCAACATGTAACTAATGATCCACATGCCATTTGAAGATTTAGTAATGCATCATTTAAGGTTTTCCCAATAAAAAATAATGAAATTTTTGGATAATCCATCTAACCCAAGGAAATTTTTATTGCCCAAGTTTTCCAAGGCATAAAACACCTTCTTATCATCAAATAACTCTTCCAAGTTTTGAGAAAGGTAATGAGGATGATCGAACCATTAATAGTATCATTTGCAATACATTGACATGGTTGGCTAAAGCAAGCCAACAAGCACCTTGAATATTGATAAAGTGGGAGAAGTAAAGATCCTCCAAAGTTGGCTTATCAAAAATCCATTCTATACTTTTTGAAATCAATAAAAGAGGATGTCATGTTGCATGTATTTGCACACATTGAATAAGTTTTTGGATGAATAGCCCACATCCTTGTGTTCATATATTTATGTCAAAGATCATAAAGCTTGTGCAAATATAAAATCTGTTGGATTTTGATGCCCACAGTCAATATAGAGATAGAGTAAAGAGAGACACACAAAGAGATAGAGACAAAGAGATACAAAATAGAGACGATATGGAGAAGATGGAAAAGGAGCTAAATTGCTTCACAAAACTAACTATGTATTACAAAAGTTAACTTACGAGAAGCCGTAAACCCTAGTTGATGATAGAACCAAGGAGCTATGTACAGAGATTTTATTTTATGAAAAATATGAGTGTTCTTTATATAGAATTGAGGCTCCCAACAAAAAGCTACGAAGAAACTACCCAAATAAAGTAAAATTTGTTGTTTCATATTTTTTGCCCCAAAATATGGAAGGGTTGTTTTTTGTGTCTTTTATGAGTTCTGTTTTATTTATGTGATTTAATACCATTTCTTGGAACAAATATAAGAGATTTTTCCAAATATCAATTCAATTTGACTTTTTAATGACCTTTTGACTTTTTTATCAAAAATTAGGGCTTGATTTTTCTTCTCCAAATCTCTACCAAATATTTAAGTATTGTATTTGATTGGATAGCTCTTGAAGCATACTTTCAATTCTACAATAAAATTTTCTACACATCTTTTACCACTTTGACCACCTATTCGATTTTCCAAATCTGAAATTTTCCCTAGAATTTGTGCACCTCCTTGTGGAAGGTTTCTATTTCTAATAATCCCCTCTTAATCTAACGCAAGGGGCATATGCAAGCTAGGTATTTTGCTAGCTGAATTTTTTGTTTTTGTTAGGTAATTTTATACTTTTGATTATGCTAAATGGTGTCATGTAAGTGTCCACAAACGCACATAAGGACCATGAACATTACAAAGATAACCCACTCATCCCTAGGCCTCTCAACTAGGTACTATTTGGAAGGATAGACAAATATATAGAATGCATGTATTGACATCATAAAAATTCTGGTTATAGATAGCATGTAGAGTCAAAAATACTTCCTCAACTCTGAAGTGTGGCCAGTTCTACCAAGTTAAAGTCATATTCTCTCATCTACACCTATCACACACACAATATGATTTAGATTAACATGCAAATTCTATAGAAGTGGTTTCTTTAACCACTCCACCAACTTCATCATGAGAAAGATTATCTACAACATTGGCTTGTTATTCTTTCTTGTAACAGTATTATGCTTTATGTATCTTTCCACCACATATTCTACAAGGTTTGATTGAACAGCACTCTGATTCCTTGTGATTTGAGCCGTCACATTGTTTAAATTTCTTGAATTTTTGTGCCTTAGTTACAAATGACATGTACTTACCATCTTTTGACTTTAATGTTTCCTCCTCCTTTTGCATTGCTATTGTTACCCTGTCAAGATTTGTATTTGTCATGTTTTGGAGAAAATCAAAAATTTAGACTATAAGAAGAAGGGAGAATTTTGAGAAGGATTGCTACTGCAATCTCCTCTGACATAGGATGGATAGCTTGGTACTTCCTTATACGAGTGCCAAATTCTTGTTCACCACATCACTCCCAGCGGATATTTGTTGATATATTTTGGTAGTAATGTATTTCAACACACTTAGGACCATTGGGGAACTTTTTCCCCTCTTTAGGAGGTTTTTTTCCTCAGCTTATATATATGCCTATAATGCTAATGGGTTACTTATCTTTGTACATTCACTTGGTAATTCATTCAGTGTTTTGTTGTGTTCCAACCTTCTTATTCTACCTTGTGTTATTTGCATGCTTTTGTAAATCTCAAACTCCAACAATTGGTGCTAGATCAGGTCGTCACTTCATCTAGAGCATCATCACCACACCTCCGGTCAAAGTCGTAGAGTTGCATTAAACTGGTGAGCATACTCAAGGCAATTAGGAGTTCAAAATAGCTTTGCTTTTTGGCATCAAAATTTTTATCTGAGTTTGCTTTGCCTCCTAATGCACTATCATAGTGCTTGTGTAGGAAATTTCAACCTTGTGTGTCAAACATATATACAGGTTTCGGTTCCCTAGTACAAGTGCTTAGAAGCCTACTATAGGTTTTTTAGAGATTGACAAGGTGGTTCAGTCCAAATTTTTCAGATGCATTCATTTTTCTACATCAAGGTATTTAGTCAATGGCTATGACTAACAGCAATGATGTATTTTGTATATTGGTTGTTAAGGATAGGTTGGATAGCACTAATGTATGATGTGTCATGTGTTGGTAGCAAATAGACTATGGGAGATTATCCAGGGTGTTGAAAAATGTCCTACTACACCTACAAATATAGTTATTGAAGGTAATGCAAATAGCGTTGAAGATGAAGATCTTCAAATTCCTCTTTGTCTTTTAGTTCTTGCTACACCTACTATAGAGCAACTTTTTTGGGATGGAAGAGATGCTCATGATGCATTCATACCTTTGTCTATCAAACATTTCATTATCCCTCACATTCACTCTTGCAGAACATTGAAGGATGCTTAGGATACATTTAGCACTTATACCACGCAAGAAATGAGGCTCGTGTTGCTTACCTCTAAAACCATTTGGAGAGTGAGCATATGAATGAATGAGATTCTATGGATAGTTTTTTGAAAAAGATCAAAGATTTCATAGAGCAATTGATTTCTACTGATGAAATCTTGCCAAGTAGTTCATTTGTGCAGCCTGTTGTTGATGGTCTTCTAGATTCATATCAGAGTTTTGCTTCTACTCTTTGATTGATGATGAAAGCTAATCCAAATGCCTTAACATTTTAGGAGATAGTCTCTATTTTGTTGCAAGAAGATCAGCCTTCCATTATGTGTGTTGCAGATCAAGCTTCCTAGCTAGTCAAAAGTACAAAGGTAAATGGAGCTCATCTAATGGTAAGTAGAAATCTGTTAATGTTGCACAATTGAAGAAGGAAGACAAAGATGAATATATTCCAACTGAGAGCACCTTATATATTAAACGTGCATATGATTTACTTCTGATCATTATTGTGTATGATGACATGCTGCTCATTGATCCTAATCATAAGCATATTGCTGAATTTGAGGCTGATCTTCATGACTCTTTTCAGATGTCATTTGGTGCATTTGCATCATTATTTTGGCATTCAATCTATGAAAGTTGATGGGGCAATAGATTTGTGCCAAACCAAATGCATTGACACATTATTGTAGCATTTTGGCCTTGAAGATTGCAAACCTATTGCCAGTCCTAGGGAAACAGGTTTGTGGTTCACTCTTCATGATGTTGGAGATGCATTTGATGTTGTTCTCTATTATCAGGATGTTGGATGCTTGATTTACTTTTGCATAACTCGGCCTGATATTTAGTTTGTCTCTCAGATCAGCAAGTTTAAATTAGCCAAAAATTAAATGCATCTTTCACTACTTGAATGGTACTTGGCTACTTGGATTGTTTTATCCCGAGGGGGGATCATTACTACCAGGTTTACATACATGCTTATCTCAGATCAAATAAGCATTAGCTAGAAATTAAATGCATCTTTAGCTACTTGAATGGTACTTGGCTACTTGGATTGTTTTATCCCGAGGGGGGATCATTACCGCCAGGTTTACATACTTTTTCTAAGTTAGACTGGGCTAGTTTCTATGGCACTCATGTGTCCACCAATGGTCTTTTCTTCATGCTTGGTAGCTCATGCATATCTTGGTTGAGCAAAAAGTAGCCTAATTGGCTACTTCTAGTTGTGAGGATGAGTATATGGCAGCTTCCATAGCGACTATTGAGTGTGTGTGGCTCATATGCCTATTGGTTGATATGGGTGTTGGTAAGTCTTCTTCCACCACCTTCTTCACTGACAATCGGAGCGCAATGGCAATTACTAGGAACCCTGTGTTCCATGCTTACACAAAGCACATTAGGGTCCACTATCATTATGTTAGGAGAGATTCTCTACTGGAGAGATCGGTTTGGCATATGTGCTCACAAAGGATAATGTTCAAGACCTTTTCAGAAAGGCTCTGCCTTGGGAGAAGTTTGAAGCTTTCAACAAAGCTTTGGGCTTACTTCCTTTTGTGGATTGATCTCTTTCCACATAGCTTGGGCAATGATGGGAGTACATAAGAGTGCTCTGCCCAAAACTTAACCAACATTAGCACGATGAACCCATAAATAGCTAGGAAGATCAAGTAAATATTCCCAAAAAAAGGCATTTCTAAAGTAATTCTTCATGAATATATTTGACCAGTTTCCATTGATCAATTAATAATTCATCATCAACCTAAGATCTAAGGAAAGCCTCATAAAGTCCCTAAATTTATCCTCTTCAATTGCATCATGATGGAAGCAATCATCCAATTGTTGAGCAATATTTGCTATCAATCTCACTTCTCTAGGTACATAATGAACAAATCCCTTGTAATAAAAGGGAAGGACCTTATTTGAAATCCTTTCAAGCTCACCTCAATAGATGCATGCAAGTTGTGGCCGATAGAATCCCATGAACCTCATGGTAGAGACAAGCTACTCACGATGTTGAAAAGGAAAATTGTAGTGTTGATCTTGGAAATGAATTGGTTGATTAAATTATGAGGGGAGGATATAATTGATGAGATGACTGAAAGAGATGGGGCCAAAAAAGAGGAAAGGAAATCCCTGGAAAGAAACATAGATGGCATCCAAGAAGGTAAGGTCATACAGAAAAAAAACAATTCTATAATCGAAGAGAAAAAGTGTGTAAGAATGGAGATGAAAAGAGGTACATCAAGCAATAAAAATATGCAAGAAATGAAACTTTAAAAAGGGAAGTTAAAGGAAAGAAAAATAAAATAAGTACATATGTAAAAAACAAGAAACCTAGAACTTAAAATGCTTTAAAAGAATAAAGAGAGAATGAAAGAAAGAAGGTGAACATATAGAGGATTGTAGATGTGAAAAGAAGAAGATGATTTGTGTCAAAGGATGTAAATCCAATGAATGAAAGAGGGATCTCACTACACCTACTAATGATGGAACGGAGGTTGGTTTCGAGTTGAGGGTTGACAAATGATGAGATTGGTGATAAGATCATGGTAGGCTTTCAAAGATTTGGAGTTGTCAAGAAAGATCCCTTCTCCTCAAGCACTACACTCCTATGGGATTTAGATGAGCTCCTCTCCATCGCATCAGCATCAAATAGCACATACATACATACAAACAAACAAACAAACAAACAAACATACATACATACATACATACATACATACATACATACATACATACATACATACATACATACATGCATGCATGCATGCATGCATGCATGCATACATACATACATACATACATACATGTATGTATGTATGTATGTATGTACATGCATGCATGTATGTATGTATGTACATACATACATGCATGCATGCATGCATGTACATACATACATGCATGCATGTACATACATACATGCATGCATGTACATACATACATGCATGCATGTACATACATACATACATACATACATACATACATACATGCATGCACATATACATACATACATTCATACATACGTACGTACATACATACATACATATATGCATGCAACACACATACATACATGCATGTGTATGTACATATATACAAACATGTGTACATGAATACCTACATTCATACATATATAAATATGTGCATAGGATGCATGCATACATACATACATATGTACATACATACATACACCATACATACATACATACACCATACATACATACATACACACACACATATATACATACATACATACATACATGCATACATACATACATACACACATAATACATACATACATACACCAATACATGCATGCATACATACATACATACATGCATACATACATACATACATGCATACATGCATACATGCATGCATACATGAAAAATGGGACTCAATGGAGAGAATTTCAAAGGACCCCCCTAATCCTTCATAGATGGGCCTGAGAAGCATGATGGCCCAACCTATAAAAAGAGAACTATTTTGGCCTGAGAAGCATGGACTTCTCGCATGTGCGCACACCTGTGCACATGCATCCATGCATGCAACATCCAATAAATGTGTGTGCATGCATGCAACAGCCAACTATCCAATGCATTTCACATCAAACTAAATTACACAGGCATGAATACACATGTAACATACATGTGCATGCATACACAAACATGAATATATAGAGACCTGCATTTTTCAAGCATACATACATACAGACATGCACATGCATCCATCCATCAATCCATTATAATTGAGTTTGTTACATCCCTTCTAATAGGAGTAACTTACTAGAACACATACATTGACATTTGTTACTTTAACCCTTCCAAATATTAAGATAAACGGTGAATATTTGGCAGGGTAACGTGATGCAAGCTAGCAATGGATCTTACTAGAACACATACATTGACATTTGTTACTTTAACCCTTCCAAATATTAAGATAAACGGTGAATATTTGGCAGGGCAACGACATCTAGCATATGGATCCTTCAATAATGGTAGGCAATTATCTATAACCTTACACAAAGCATGAACTGGCAATGCAAGCTAATCTGAGAGAAAAGCATGCTCAGTGAGCCATCTACCCTATAAATAGAATGGTATGAGAATACTCCCACCCTGCACATATTTGCAGCAGCACCTAACTTTGACATTGTCTTCCTTGAGATCACCAGATAAAGCTTCCAAGAAAACAGCCACAACCTGAAAAACTTCATGGGCCAGACAAAAATGAGAGACGAATGTTAAAAGTAAGTTGAAAGATTTGTTATCCCACTGTACCTCAGAGCCAGATGGATAACTTTAGTGTTAGATGTAACCTAACGTATTCCTCCCTGACTATTTCAGGACTGGAAACTTCTCCCTGACCTAGAACAGCAACAACGTATCCCTCCCTGACCCTGCCACTGGAAACAACCAAGAAGCTGTGGATAGAAGAATTTCGCAACTGGAAACTTCTCTAGAACGATGACAAAAAAGACTGGATAAACAAAGAGAAAATTGGTCTACTGTATGGTTGCATCCTAGCCTAGCAGAGGGAAGATGATCGATTGCTACAATCTGTCAATGGCCCCTACCCAAAAGGATTGCGATGGTACTCCTGTGACAGCTTCTTCACTGCTGGATCTGGACCAATGCCAAAGCTCAAAAGCTTTGGAAGGCACCCCATGGTGCAACAGATGTATCAAGGCAGACCAAGACATCAAACATCTCTTTTTCTCATACCCGAATAGCACTAGGTCATCTGTAAGGTGCTCACAATTTGGACCCATCTATTTCTTGGCATCAAGCAATACTGAAGAGGCAGTTGGCTGTCCAACCACCCTCCAGAATGCAATTAGAGGAGAGGCGATTTTAAAAATCTGGAAGGAAATATGTACAAGAAACTTTGGTGATGCATCCAAGCAGTTATAGAGAAAAGCCTAATTTCTCCAGGAAGAATCATGAACTACAAAAGTAAACAAAGAACGAGCTCAAAGGGAAGTGAATTCCCTGTGTAAGGGACAACAGATTTCTAAGCTTGCTTTGTAATTCTTCTCCCTGTAAAAGCCTTATATTCTCTCCGATGATCTTTGTAATGCAAGTCATCTCAAAAGGAAATGGTCCTCGAAGGGGATGACAGGTTCTTTTCCTAGGGCCTGCTTTTGTAAAACCCCCTATCTTTCTTGTATATATTTCTACTTTTAGTAAATTTTCAGTGTGTTTCTAAAAGATTAAAGCGAGAGATGGATATGGCATGAAATATACATTTATGTTCTCCACCAGTAAGATGAAAGCATGAGGTTTGGATCTAGTGAAGTCTTTGAGAAGTGCAGATGCACTGCCCATACAGACACGATGGTTGGCAAGCATATAACCAAAAAGTGCGTAGAAGACAATGCTGTTATCTTCAAGAAAGACTATTCAACGCTTTGATCCTGACCTTCGGATTGTGATACTATGGACCTCACTACAAAATAGATGAAGATTTGTCAAAGAAATTAAGCATCCCTTAAAAGGAACAATCAAACTTTATAACAGATGCCTTGGAAAAGAGCTTCAGGCACTAGAAGATTTTGTCATTCCACAGCCATGTTACCATCCACTTCTAGCTTTATCTTGGACAGGGCCTCCCCTGGTTCTGCCTAAAAGGTTATACTAGAAACGAAGACTTCATATAAATGCAAGATGGCTGGATAAAGAGACAATGATGTTAAGCCCAGCATAGAATACAATCATCATTTACAGAGTAATCACCTTAAGATTTAACTTCACAAAAAATCAGTATCCTGTGCTGCAGTCCCAGTATCTGATCTAGTAATCTAATGAGATCATAACCTGAGGCATTAGCTCCTAGTTTTCATTTGCATGTCCAGCGGCAGAGAAAGAAATAGCCAAACTCCTATGTCCTTCAAGTGATCAGTGAATTTTAAACTCATCCGTCTGATCTTTATCAACTTCTTTTCTTGCAGGAGAAAAATATCCTTTCAAGAACAGCAGACAGTCGAACTTGATTATGGTCATGGACATTCCCCACACATCCGCAGTCCTATCGAAGATTCAGGGTGCTTCTGTCCTTTGCCTCACTGCACCAAGTTGTGTGCAACTGCAAGTGGAGTTTGGTTTGTGAATGACCACTTGAATGCCCAATCATGTCTGCCAGATCCTTCGCTATATTCTACTGTCCAGATGATGCTGCTCCAAAGGGAATATGAGATGAGTACTTCTGGTCACTCTACAGTTCCAGTATCTGATCTAGTACTCTAACGAGATCATAACCTGAGGCATTAGCTCCTAATTTTCATTTGCATGTCCGGTGGCAGAGAATGAAATCGCCAAACTCCTATGTCCTTCAAGTGATCCGTGATTCTTAAACTCATCCCTCTGGTCTTTAACAACTTCTTTTATTGCAGGAGAAAAACTTCCTTTCAAGAACAGCAGACAGTCGAACTTGATTATGGTCATGGACATTCCCCACACCTCCACATTCCTATTGAAGGTTCAGGGTGCTTCTGTCCTTTGACTCGCTGCACCAAGTTGTGTGCAACTGTAAGTGGAGTTTGGTTTGTGAGTGACCACTTGAATGCCCAATCATGTTTGCCAGGTCCTTGGCTACATTCTACTGTCAAGATGATGCTGCTCTAAAGGGCATATGAGATGAATTTTTCTCGTTCTCACATCAGCACTGGTTCCATGTTCAGGTTGGATAGATGCCCAGGAGTACTACCCACTGTCTCCCAAGTCAGGAGTTAACATTCACTATGGTTAAACGGTGAGGACCACATTACGAGCAGGCCTCCCACACCTCCACATTCCTATCAAAGATTCAGGGTGCTTCTGTGGTTTGCCTCGCAGCACCAAATTGTGTGCAACTGTAAGAGGAGTTTGGTCTGCGAGTGACCACTTGAATGCCCAATCATATTTGTCAGGTCCTTGGCTACATTTTACTGTCAAGATGATGCCGATCTAAAGGGCATATGAGATGAGTATCTCCTTCCTTGTTCTCACATCAGCGGTGTTCCATGCTCAGGTTGGATAGATTCCCAATAACAGTACTCCCCACTCTCTCCCAAGTTATGAGTTAACACTCACATGGCTAAACGGTGAGGACCACACTACGAGCAGGCCTCCCATGTAAGCCACTCACCTTGAGGGCTAAAGTATGTTTTGAGTTGTTTATGGAGAAGACAGCTAGAAGTAGGGTTGGCTTGTAAATGGTGAGTCCAGAGCCAAGTCTTCGGCTGCCCTTTTATTCTTTAGTACCCAATACCATGTTGTCAAATCTAATGAGCTTCAGCCTGTTGTTTTAAAGACCACAGCGTCTTGGCACCCTTAACTAGATGCCTCTTCTATGTTGTGCCAACTTCCAAAGAAGTGATTGCCTTGGCAAAGGACTGCCTCCACAGAATCCCATCACACTTGTAATAAATCTCAAACAGGCCATGTTTGCCCTCATGTATATTGCTGACAATTTATCCAGAGATATAGCACAACTTGACAATAGAAAACATGTGGATTACTTTTTTGACAAGACAGACAGATTTCAGCCCATTTTATAACAAAAACATGTGACAGGGAAGCCAAGGCTGCGAGAGATTATAGCTGCTTCTTACAAATTAGTTTTCATCTACTCATGACAAGAAGCTGATAACTCCTCTTAATTACATCTAATGGTGCTAATAAGCAAAGCGGCACTAAAATGTGCAAAAACAGCATAAACTTATGTTGCAAGGCCTTGCTAACAGTAATACATAATACCAAGTAATAACAGAGAGCTGTATGATCTTTCCGGACTAGGGCAGATAAGAGAATTTAACACTCTTACACTACCATGCCATGATGTCAAAAAGGGTATTGCAAGTTCAATTTAATGTGATGCACTCCCGTGAAAAGGGTATTGCAAGTTCAATTTTGTGGCATGCTTCCCCTCCAGGATTACTCTCTTCAAAGCCTGAAAAGGTCTCTTTCTCACATGGGAATGGGATTCATGAAAGGGATGGTTGCTTCACGGTTGATAATGAACGATGTTGACATTCATGTCAAAAAAACATCAGTACCTTATCTCAACACCTATCTCTCTACATATGCAGTCTCCTTTAAATTGGTATTGAGGTTTTCCCCATGTCCTAATATCTGACGTAACAGACAGACAACTCCCAAACCTTTGTGATGCTTCATATAATCACAACAATTAAGTTTATGGCCTCATTACGTAGGCGACCTGAAGCTATAGTACTTTTTCAGACACTCCAATTCCATCACATGTTCCCATAAAAACTACATATGTAGCTCTAAAAGTATTGAGTATATGTACAAAGAAAGCCATAACTTGTTATGATTAACACTGGAGAATGTCAAAACTCAGACTTTCATATATTTTGACATGAAACTTACAACTTGAGGAATTAAAAAAGAGAATCTCTGAATATATAGATCCACATGGTGAGAAGAAAATTTGCAAGTTGCAATATAGAGCACCATAGTTGGATCTGCTTGCCTCTTGGAATATTTTACACCTATTGCTAGAGCCGCACATACCTCCTTACAAAACCATGGGTTCACCAGCAGAATGATGCTTTCGAACCCAGGACATATATATGGCAAATGTTCCTAATTCCAGGGGTCACTGTCCTGTTGTACCTCGGAGGGTTCTAATACTTCAACCTCTGGGACCACTTCAACATCTGCACTCTTTTCTTCTTCCTCTTCATTTGCACTTTGATGATCACCCTGGCTAGCCATTGCTAAGCCTAAGACCTCAAAAACTTTTCCACCATACTCAGCAGAATTCTCCGGCTACAATCAGGTTACAACAAATGATTTACTCCATAAAAACCTTGGGGAAAAACAGCAAGAAGAGAAGGAAAATGAGATTCAACTTACAAAGAAGCCACTAGAAATCATTGCAGTCTCGTGCAGAATGTTTACTATATTTTGATATTTGGTACTTCTTGGAGAGTCTTTGCATGCTAACTGGAACATTGCAATCAGAGAACAAGCATCAGAAAATAAAAACCTAGGACACGGAATGCAAATCACTAATTTCAATCTTACATTTAAGTCTTTGATAATGGGATGGTCAGGATTGATCTCTAAAACTCTCCTCCCTCTCATGAAGTCCAAAGTGGAGTCATCTCCCAACGTTTGAGCTTTCATTATCCTAGGCACGTTACATTCATTTGTAAACTCATCTATTCATAGATTCTGTCAAGCAGAAAAGTTGAATGGGATGAATGCTACCTCTCCATGTTTGCAGACCATCCGAACTTCCCTGATACAAGAACACATGGTGATGTACTTATGCGCTTTGACACTTGGACTTTAGCAACCTTGTCACCCAAAATTTGCTTCATCCAATCACATAGGAGTTGGTATTCCTTCTCTTTTTCTCTCTCCTCTTCCTCATCATCTCCACCTTCCACAGATACCCATTCACAACATAAGATTTAATTGCTTCACAAACATGAAATTGGAAAGGGGAACTTTATAACTCCTAATTTCAAGTCCTTTTGAATGAATCAAACTCTCGTTCTGCCTAAAAAATGTTGATTAGCAACAGAGAGCTAGATAAAGAACTTTGACTAACCTAAGTCTAAGTCTTCCTTGCTGATATCGACAAATTTCTTGCCCTCGTATTCTTGAAGGTTTGTAATAGCAACCTCATCAATAGGTTCAATAAGGAACAACACCTGCCAAGAAGAAAAGAGTCAGTCAGAGAGGAGGATTTGTCAACATTACACAGCAATATAATAAAGTTTCATCAATCAGATTCCAAAACACACTAGAATACCTCATAGTCCTTCTTCAAGAGTGCTTCAAGAAAAGGTGCACTCTTTGCACTTTTAATGCTGTCAGCTGCAAAGTAGTAAATGGCATTCTGGTCTGGCTTCATGTTCTCTACATATGTCTTCAGACTGACCAAACTATCTTCATGCTTCGAAGTAAAAAAGCGTAGCAGCGGAGTGAGACGCTTGTGATTTGCAGAATCTTCTATGCAACCTAACTTTATACTTCTACCAAAATTAGTCCAGAAGTTCTTGTAGGCCTGTACCATTAGAAAGTCAACAATTACATCAGCATCAACCACTCTTCACAATAGAAGTAGAAATTTGCTTAATATGATAGGTTTTGAAAGGACCTCCTTATCCTCTCTGTCAGCAATCTCCTGACACATATCAAATATCTTTCGTACAAGCCTCTTTTTCATGATTCTTACCTGAAAAGAACATAAGCAGGTCTCAAGATTAAGAGATGACAGTCATATTTTCAAGAGGTGGCTTATAGAAATTTGTTTACACAAAAAAATGCCATGCTTACGATTCGGCTCTCCTGCAGAATCTCTCTTGAGACATTCAATGGTAAATCATTTGAGTCGACAACACCTTTGACAAAGCCAAGATAACGAGGAAGCTACAAAATGTACAAAAAAACTATCAATTCACATTCCAGTAACTTAGATGGAGAGTAAAAAGTGAATTCTTACCAGCTCTCCATCAAAATCAGATGAAATAAAGACCCTCTTGACATAGAGTCGAATATTCTTTGCATTTGCAGAATAGAGCTCTTCTGCATTAAAGGGTGCCATTCCAGGAATATATAGCAAACTTCTAAATTCAACCTCACCCTGCAAAAAGGTGGAAAATGCAATTCATGTCAGAAAACACAAACACACAGGTCAAAAGGAATACATCACCGACACTGAATTTAGAAAAGCTTTCTCACTCTACATACACTTACAAGCGGAAGAAATGTTTACTAAACCTTCTCAAATACAGATAATCTGCATCTTCTAAAAACACTATGATAATATATGGCACATAACACGATCAGACCCTCCATAAACATTTTACAGAACATCCTCCCAAAAAGAGCAGGAAAAAAAAACCAACATTCACTTGCCAAGTGAAAAGTCAAGTATTCTGACATAATTCTGACTTCCCTACAACCTTCCAAAGCACACACTCATTAACACTGCAGATCAGAAACTCCAACACCTGGCTACAATCGGACAACACAGCTATGAATTCTATCAGTTACTGAAGACAATTCTAACATGCAAAATACCTCAGTTGTAAAATGTGTATATGCCGATGGATCCAAGTACTCGTTAAATGTGCTTTTATAAAAAGCATCATATTCTGATTTCTCCACTTCCTTTGGATTGCGCATCTGAAAAACCAGCAGAAACATTCATGTCCATAAAATCCAAAACCCCAACAAAGAATCAAAAGCCCTAACACAGCTTGAGATAACATGGGCATAGAGATTTACCCATATGGGTTTAGTCTCATTGACCAGCTCCCATTCATAATATTTCTCAGTTTTTGTCTTGGGCTCTTTTTCCTCCTGCATCCATCAGAAAAAATCATCCATCAAATTATTGTGGTCACGAACATAATCAATTGCTTCAATTATTGAAAATCATGCAGGCAGACCTGTGACTCACTGCTTGCACTATCGGTGTCAGTAGTAGTATCCTGCAAAAGAAAATGCAACATAAAAGAACAGATGATCAACATAAATAAATTAAACTGGGAAGAATGTACATAACATATAGAAAAATAACCAAAAGTTCCACAACAAGACAAATTTTGAGGAACTCACACATACATAGACCAAGATCAGATTATAATGAATCCGAAAAAAAGCATGCCATAAATGAGCTCACCAGCATGTACATATACAACAACTCAGTAACAAACTGTGTAGAGTAGTAATTCCTAATCCAACATACAAGCTCCTTTAAGAGCAAACTCAATGAAGAAAACCCTTCCAATACACCCAAAAATAACTTATTGAAGAAAAAGCCATCTCCAAATTCTGGGACAGCAACATAAACGGACAGCAACATAAACACAAGCACTATAATATAAACAGACTCTACACAAGTTTAA
>CM035436.1:41123654-41173654 GCA_020310875.1 Ceratopteris richardii | reverse complement strand
TATGACCACAGTCAAAGAATATCCAAGTTCTATCTTATTTGTGTTATGTATATATAAACAGCGTATGCATGCACACATGCATGTAGATAAATAAGTATGTATACACACACAAACTTGATTTCTTACACCCATCCCATATGCTCATGCTAAGCAACAACCAAACCCCACAAACAAGAAACCTTTCAAGGCACTGAGCAGTACATGACACCTTCCATAGTGCCAGCTCCATAACTTACAAAAAACAACTTACTGAAATTGATCTCAAAAGATGCCCAAGTAAACCAACATGCTGATGATTACTACAGAGAAATGCAAATATTACCGGCACTGTCCGAGTCTTCTCCATCCACACATGGATTGGGAAGGAGATGAATTGAGAGTAACTCTTCACAAGTTCCTTGATGCGAATCGGATCCGAATACTCAAAAGCATCATCAGGCTGCAGACATGATATTGAATAGAATTCACATTTCATAAGCTAACATTGTAACACACTGCAGATGCAAGAATTCAATAAAGACTCCTGAAGCATCTAATCATATTCTCAATCTACCTTCAGATATAAAGTTATGGAAGTCCCTCGTGGCAAAAGCTTCTCTGGGTCTGTCTCCTCTCTGATGATATAGGAGCTACTGTCAGCTTCTCCTTCCCACACAAACTGCCTATCAGACTTGGGGCTCTTTGTGGAGACAATGACCTAGATACATATACAACAATATCATCAATGCCTCTAAACCTGTGGGTCTCTTCCAAAAAGGAGGAATTTTCTGTAACTCAATATCCACAAGGGTTGCATAGCAACACCAAAGAATCAGGTGAAAAATAAATAAGAGAAGTAACACAGAAACTGTCAGATTGAGAATGATCACAGCTTCAGAAGCCTCAAATATAAATTCAGTCTTTCACAATCTTCATCAATGCAGTTAAGCAGCTATCAAAACTGAATCACTGTAAGAATGTTATTGAGAAACAATCCTTCACCTTTTCTGCGACAAGAAACGCAGAGTAAAAGCCAACCCCAAACTGGCCAATCAGGTTGTTGTCAGACAATGCATCTTTATTATCCTGATAACAACAAAACACACGTTCAATAAACGTAATCCTCAGACATAAAAAGATAAGCAGATAATACACAATCGCAAGAGTTCAGGATCTAGGCAACACCTTCAAAGCATTGATAAATTTGGCTGTGCCACTCTGTGCAATGGTACCCAAACTCTCGATTAGATCTTGTTTTGTCATCCCAATACCTGTATCCCTGCAAGAAATGATACAGACATGCACCATCTCAATTGAAGAATCTGAAAACGTGGCACTGAAATTAATCAAGTAAATCCAAACTTAAGAATATAAAGTACTAGAGCTCCTAATCCTTCCAAGTGCATAAGACATGCATGTATCATGACCCAATGTCAATCTCCAAGAAAGCAACAGGATGAATCCACAAAAACAAACAAAAAAAATCGCAAATATGTATTGCAAGACATAAACAATACTTCTCATACAGTTGAGCATCATACGAGGCAGATATTTGAATTCTCATAATATAATACTGTAGCAATAACAGAACTCCCCAACAATTTAAATGGCAATTTGAGATAATATCTCATTTTCAACTACCACTTACACTATTGTGATAGTCGAGTTATCAGGATCCGGCTTGATCCTTATCTCAAGCTCAGGCGCATCCTTCATTAGACTATCATCAGTCACGCTTAAGAACCGAAGCTTGTCTAAAGCATCACTCGCATTACTGAAGAAAGACAGAAAAATATTAGACATCCTTCATAGAAGAATCTAAACTTAAATAATTCACAGTGAAACAAACCTCACAAGCTCTCTAAGAAAAACCTCTTTATGACTGTAAAGACTGTGGACAATCAAGTCAAGAAGCCTGCTGACCTGAGGAAACAGATGCAGGAATTTAACATGCTTCTGCAAGCACTTATCATTGACAGAACATAACCACTAACAAACATAGTGTTTACCTCAGCCTGGTATTCTAGCTTCTCTGCAGGAATTTCTGCATCTTCTACTTCTGCTACAGCAGCTTGACACCTGAACGACCGATAAACATGTGACGGAAACTTTGCACAAGAGTTGTGCATATGTTTTGAGCAATAAAATCTTTTTCCAGCAAAGTTCGTCCTTGGAGTTGTCGTCCTGCATACTCTGGAGGATTTGTTCAATTGTGTAGCGCGACAGATAGTGAATCTGACTTCCTGCTAAGTTAAAAGCAATGTCATCATTAAGACAAGTTTTAATTACAGTGATGAAAATACAATAGAGGATAGGCTACTTAGTCCTCGTGTAGCTAGTGTTAAAAATCATTATACATGCACGAAAAACGCTCCAGACCTTAAAGAGCTAGAGAGCGACCAGCAAACAAGAATGACTGTAGGTGAATGACATGCAAACAATGTACGACAGTATGATAGATGCAAAGCATTCCCGAGGGTTGAGATGCACATGCTGGAATCTGTTTAAAGCCTAAATGATAGCTTAATTGGGAAATGAATTTATCGTGCACTAGAAATGTCATCATGAAGACAACTTTTAATTACAGTGATGAAAATTCAATAGAGGATAGGCTACTTAATCCTTGTGTAGCTAGTGTTAAATATATGCACAAAAAACGCTCCAGACCTTAAAGAGCTAGAGAGCGACTAGCAAACAAGAATGACCGTAGACGACTGACATGCAAACAACGTACGACAGTATGATAGATACAAAGCATTCCCGATGATTGAGATGCACATGCTGGAATCCGTTTAAAGCCTAAATGATAGCTTAAGTGGGAAATGAATTGATCGTGCTCTGTACTCGGAGGCACCAGCGCCATGCCAGTTTTCCTAATGTGTGGTCGCAATAACCGCCTTCCGCTAACGCGTCGCCTGCCCTCTTGTCCAATAGAAAGAGAAACATGCGCATGCGAAATCCAACAATCCCGAGATTGACTGGATTGTGTGAAAACCTCGAGTACTGGTGAATTGAAGGAGTGTCACCATATCAGTATTTTTACTTTCAACTCATGCGAGAAGACGGACAATCAATATGAAACACAAGCAGACACATTCGGGTCCTCATTCATGGACGGCACGTAGCGAGGAACTTCAGAATGAACACTACAACAGCAAGCTACCTTGCCGGAAATAGAACTTCCTGAAGCTCCAGTGCTGGTGAAGTTCATGGACGCCATGGCTGGGAGGATAGGCACTAGGGCTCAGGAGCAGTGAGAGGAGGTCTATCAACACAGTTCGAATGGATGAAGCTTCGAGATACTTTAAATTGACCAACGAAGAAGATATATTAGAATGAGCACCTTGTCCGTGGCCGCGCTGAGGAACAACCACAGGACAATATGTGCCTCATCGACCAAGAGACCTCGAACGCCCTCGTGTGAAATTGAACGATTTTTCAAAGAAAAAAGTATTAGACCAATTGCTCGGATTGCATAGTGAAATTTTCGACGACTTATGTGATGATGATGACAAATGATTTTAGGTTTTTTAATGGGTTTAGGTCTTTCGTGTTGCAAGTGTTGATCTCGAAAGGGCAATTTTTATAAACTATTTCGTTATGGAAAAAATCACCCAGCACACTAGTTCATGAATTTGCACATTAGCATGGTAGCACATGCACATACACAAACTCACACATGCACATACATACATACACTCATCACACATACACATACACATACATACATGCACATCACACTCATGCATAGACACACATGCATACATGCATGAATATACACACACATATGCATAGCTATACATACATGCATGCATATACTTACATACACATCACACACATGCATACATACATGTGCATGCACGCATACATGTCACATGCATATACACATGCATACATAAATACATGCACACACATGCACACATATATACACACATGCATACACACATATGAATACATACATACATGCATGCACACACACATGTATTATATGTATATATATATATACACACACACACACGCACATGCATACACAAATACGTGCACACACATACACACACATGCATACATACATACATACACAGATGCATACACAAACATGCATACATACATACGCATATGCATACACACACATGCATACATACACACACATGCATACATACATACACATGCATATTGTAATAAGGTAAGTCTATGATCTAAGGGTCTGACTAGTTCAGACATATCTGAAATCGAACACCGTTTGGTCACTCGTATATGACCAAAGATCTCGAGACTAGACTTAAGCATAGGTCCATGTGCTCTCTATATCAAATAAACCACTTAGCTTAGTGGTTAAGTCTCAAGGTTGTGAAGGAGGAGGTTTTGGGTTCAATCCCCATTGGGACCATGGGGAGAGTATTTTGTCCAAGGAGCTTTAGAGCCTTCTAACTTTTGAGTTAACATGAGTTAACTTGAGTCCAATGGACTTAACTCAAGTGGCGAGTACACCAACCACTGGTGGACTCTAGTGGAAGGTACTAAAGCAGTGGTCGAGATCACTCCAACCACTAGTAGACTCTAGAGGAAGATATGAAAGGAGTGGAGGAGATTGCACATGCACTTGTGGACTCTAGTTACATTTGTGGTCCTCGTTGATTCAAGCAGCTATATATACAAGCATAAGATTGGGATGTGAGTCATCTCTCTAGCACGTGGTGGTCATAATTGTAGTTTTCTTGCATTGGTATCAGAGCTCTAGGCAAGCTTTCATGGTGACCTTGCTAACATCATCATCTTTCTCAAGGATCCATGGTAACCTTGATGGCCTTACCACTCTTCTTCAAAACCTCCCATGGAGAAGAGAGATATCTATGTGACCTTGGCTATTCCACATGCTCACATATTTACTTTTCGTTGAATTTATTTTCTTCAAAACCCATCCGGAACGATGCTCATGGGTACTGATCTGCAGGCCTTTGAGCCCGGAATGATGGCTAACAATAGCCCGAACGGATCCATGCAACACACTTTCAAAAATGTATTCTAGATGCAAAGATGCCATTCGCACAAAATCGAACCCGTGACCTCTTATGAAGGGAAGCTTCCTCTTATCCACGAAGCCAACTCGTGATATCTTGCATTATCATTATATCCTTAAATTGCATGCCACGGATCATCACAATAAGCAAAAAAGAGAAATGATTTCTGCACATAGTAACGGCCAGGTCTTGAATTCACGCCCGTAGAATGAAGACAGCTTCATGTATCCATGATAGCAAGGCGCTTCTATGCTCTTTTATCCTATAAGATTAAATCCACGCTGGAGGAGCCATGACATCACAAGCAAAAGGAGCAATGCTCAGGTGTTTGTTTTGGGGGCTCGAACCCATGACCCCTAAGTACAGGGAGCTTATCCACGAGAGCAAGGTGTCTTTCACATCCCAAATCGATCATGTTCCTTACCATAATCAAAAAAACAAAGAGGGACGTATGCAGATGGGTTTCATCTCATCCACGATGCCAAGACACCATCTCGATATTTATCTCTTTCCAACTATTGTTAACATCCTTAAGAGTATATAATCAGTCAGGTGGTGTGTAGGTGGGAATCGATTCCGAGTCCTCTTTGAACATCCTGAAGCGCTCTCACTATTACAATAATAAGATTATGATGGTCAAAGTCACTCTACAGATTTATATCTGATTTGATTCTCCACATAGTCTCTCCTAACTCCGAGTTTAGAAGCTATCTTCAACCCAAATTCTCCACTGAATTCTGCTACACACTTAGGCATGAACCCGAATAAGAGCCGAGTTTTGCTTCTTTGCTTGATCTTGGGAAGAACGAAGAGAGGACAAGAGGAAGCAATGGTATTCAAGGAGGAATATGTAATTCTTCCTCATGGACCAAAGGATGGAGAATTGCTCTTCTAGAGGGCCAATGGAAGGACATAGCTTGATTGGGAGATAAGTACTTTACAAGTTGATGTTTTCATTTCAATATTTGCTTTGCTCTATGCTTTCATATAGAATGCATTGCTATTATCAATGAAGTAGGGAAGGAATCTTCAATTTTGAATGCACTATATGCAATTTAATGAAAGCTTAATAGTAGAGCATCGAAGTATGAAAACACTTATCAAGCGTAGGCATGCATCTACAAAAGAATGTTGGTGTGTTTCTACTTTCCAAAAAATGTTATCATGCACAAAACATGTTTTCTTCTTGCTTGAAAAAGAGAGTTAATGCTGAAGTTTATGCATATGAATGATTATATCTTTTTAAAAAGATAGCAAGTAGAATGTTTGTGCATGGATGATTGGGAACATGCATTATCAAGCTCAAGAATCACTTGATTTAATTTTGGTGCATGAAAGGAGAATGCCAACAAGTGCATGCACTCACATGCATTTGCATGCAAGAACAAGCAGTTGCATGAACAAGCATTTGCATATGCATGATTGTTTGTTAGTATTGAATACTTATACTTTTGTTACCTCTTTTTCCTAACTTGACTTAGATAGATGGGGAAAATAGCAAACTAGGTAGTTGCAAGGCTCCTAGCTCCCTTGCAACTCAAGTAGCTAGTTTGTTTTTCCCAAACATGATACTTAGGTATCACAAATTAGGAGTCTTGATTAGGAAAAGTAGGCCCTTTGAAATTCAAGTATTCAATTTTCTTGATCATTGGAATGACAAGAAAATAGGGCTACTTGAAAGTTTCCATGATGACTCTAAGTTTAGGAGAAAACTCAAAGAATCCTAACAACAAGCCTAGATGTAGTTGTTAGCTTGGATTTAAGAAATCTTACATCCAAGAAGGATGAAAAGAAATTCTTAATGATACTTGATCACTTCTTAATGAATGCCTTTATTTGATATTTTATTCCAAGATGTGATCAAAATCAAATAAAGCTAAATGGAACTTACACTAGGTGAACTTTTAAAGTTCACAAGTTAGTTGTTATATTCCATAAGTAGCATACATGGTAAGGATGCAAAGTGCCAAGAAAAAACTATGAAACTTTTGTAAGTTTTCATTTGATTTCATCCCAAGGAGTGATGGAAATCAAAGGTTGAACCTCAACATCAATTGATCTTTGACATTCAATAGGAGGATGTTAGGTTCTATAGTTGCATTTGTAGTAACGACACAACTTGCTAAGCAATCATGGAAACATGAAAGAACTCTTTTAGAGAGTTAACTTTTGGTTTCATTCAAGATAATTGAAGCTTCAAGAGGAAACCAAAGTAAGTAATCTTTAGGAAATGAGAAAAGTTCCTAAAGACTTGAATCAACCTGTGAACTTTTCATTAAGGAATACAAAGTTTCAGGAAATGGATCCAATCCATGAACTTTTCCTAAACAAGTTACAAAGTTCAAAGTTATGTGTTCATAGTAGCATTACTATTTTATGAATCATCAATGGATGCTTAGACTTTAAACATAATTTTGATTGCCAAAATATGTTTAAAGTACTTTAGTAACATCTAAAGATTGACCAATAATAATAAATATTGTATCAAAATCAAGAACATGAATCAATTTATTCTCTAATTTGATACTCAGGAAATGAGCACAACTGAATCAGTAAAGTTTTGGATATTCAAACTTCGACATTGCAAAAGATTCCAAGATGAATCATTTGCACAAGTTAATTGATTCCCTAGAATGAATCTCAAGACCTTGAAGAATAACATTTCTCCCAAAGTAGTAAGAATGAAATTCTTCATACTCTTTAGACAATAAGTAGTTCCCTAGAAGTTCTAAACCACCAGAAGTGGTACTTAAAGTCCAAATGGTTGATATCATCTCGAACTGTATCGAAGATTCTTAGCTTTAGAATTTGAAAGGCCTTGGTATATCCTTGGACTTGAGTAGGGGTAAAAGCCCATGGGTAAGCAGAGAAGCTTTCGATAGTTCAAGAGATCTTAGAGATAAAGACAAAGTCTTTATTTTTTGTCGCAAGCTCAACAAGGCTTGATCAATCTTGGCCATGGTTGTCCAAGAACTTGCGATTGGAACTACATTGAAGTTTGTCCAAGTATTGGTAGTCAAATTCCTTTTGGGAAATTTTCACTCAAGTTCCATTTATCCAATGGAAATTTGTGAAAAGAGTAAGCTGTTCAAAGTCTGAATAGAGTGAAGAAATTCCAACAATGTAATTTGCAATTGTGAAGACGATACTTAAGTCTGTGGAAGGTAAAACAAAATGTTTGCCTATCATTAAAGGGATTTTGGAACAAATCCAGAAAGCATGAGCGGATGCTTAGACTTACGCAGTAAAGAGATTCTTGTAAAGTCTCAACCGAGGTAGATACCTAAAGCATCAGTAAGAAAGGAATCTAAGGACAAGTAGTAAACCACTCTTGTCGCTACAAGTTGATCTAGCATAACCAACCCGACTTGAATTGAGAAAAATCAAGTACTTGGAATTCTAAGTGGTTTTCATTTGAAAACCCGAGCAAAGAAGGATCGATATTCTATCAGGAGGTTTTCAAGTTCCCAACAAAAAGCACAAGATCGTGAAACAATCATGTGAAGGGATCAAAACCTAGAATATTCAGTTAGAGGTAATGCTTGAAACTTTAAAATTCTTTTAAGAATTGAAGCAAGAAGGTCCTCTATCAATAGATGTTTCGACTTGAGTATATGTATCACCCACACATTAATGTGAAAGTAAAATAGGGTGGTTTGGGACACCAGATTTTATACTCAGATTGATGTATGAAAGATGGTATGGGACATCGAACCCTGGGATGATAATTATCTTTTAGTTCGAGAATGGATTTTGAAGTTAGATATGATCCTCAAGGGAACTAAAAGACTTCAAAGGAGAAGTTGGAATTCAAGGAGGATAAAAGTATGATCTCAAGATCCTTCAAGATCAAGTTCATAAGAAGATACAAAGTAAGTAACTTTCAAGATCTTCTTGAAACACATAAAGATAAAGTGTTGTTGATTCAGAAATATTTCATAAATTTCAGACAAAAAGTCAGACTTTGATTTTGAGTTGATTTTTTCAACCAAGGATTTGACTGACTAAGTCAAGCAATAAGTTTCTAGTGTAACTTGGTAAAATTCAATCTTTGGACTTAAAGAAATGCACAAGAATTGAATTCTCAGTAAGGAGTCATAAAGATTGAATATAGGCATGAACTTAGTCTCAAGTGAAGCACTGTTTGAGTAAAGACTCATCAATAGAACTTCAGTGGGTTGACACACTGATGTTGGATGCCACACTTGTATCTTGTGGTTGGATGATGTTTAGATTTACTTTATGAATCTTTTTGAGAATCGAGTCCCTTTCTCTTAAAGACAGTAAAAGTGCTTCAATACCTTGTTGAAATAGATCATTAAGAAGTTAAAGTCTTGAGTTAAAGTCCTGGGTCATCAAGTATTTGACTCATAGCAAGTTTATATCTTAGAAGTTTAAATTAGTTATACAGATTTTTAGTTATTGCCTTTCGCTTTCCAAATCTTTTGGAATTGACTTAGATATGGTACCTGATTCCATTTGAAAAAGTCAAGGGTTAGCCGATTGGAAGTAGATAATCAAATTATATATATATATATATATATATATATATATATATATATGTAGATTTCTAATTCACTTTGTTCTATATGTAGAGATATTATGGATGTTGGTAGAGAGCGCAAGGCAAAACTTACTCTCATAAAGAATCTGATGTGAGGAAAGGTGTTGTCTAATTGCTTAGGGGTTTTCATGCATGAGTATGATGACATGACCAATGAGGAGTTAGATTATACTATACAGATGCTTAATCAATGGCTGTGGTAAGGTTCCTCTGTTGACCCATTTTTTGAAGGATAGCCTTCCGCACACATGTATGTTTTCTTATTATAATTTATTGTTTTTAATAAAATTATAACATAAATGTTTTTATTTATTTTAATTGTCTGTTTTAAGACACCTATACCATCTCCAAATCGTGAAAGCACAACAGAGGTACCTATGCACATATGCATAGGTAGCTTAGGGCTGAAGTGTGACATATCTCTAGATGGAATGATAGTATCCATCAGACGTGGCTTAGAGTTTAGAAAAAGAATGAGAGCTCTATGTGATTCTTACCTCAGATTTGTTTACTTGAAATGGACATAAGTATAAATTTTTGATAAAATTCAAATATATCTTTTATGTTTTACTTATATGATCTTTTTTTTTGTAGTGAATTTGATGAGAGAGAGACACACACAAAGTATGTACTTAGTTCATTAAATTTGGAGTTTGACATTGGCTGGTCTCACAAATGAAAGCATGCAAGCATGGTTGAATATCTCTTCCATAAAAGACTACACCTAAGCTCAGAGTGCCTTTGAGATATCTGAACACATGTTTCACCACTTGCCAATGCTTAGTTCCAGGGCTATGCATGAATCGACTCAACTGGGAAACTGCATACTATATATCCGACCTTGTGTTGCATGCATATATAAGACATCCCACAACTTGTTGATAAAGAGAAGTGTCAAATACATCATTGGAATCCTTAACTCATAAACTGGTGTGGAAACTGGCTTGCAATCTTCAAAGTAAAAAGGTTGAAGTAACTTTTCGACACACTTTGCTTGATGCATAACAATTCCCCCCTCAATGGATACAAAAGACCAAGATAAGTGATATCAAAAGTATGTTGCAAATCATCCATAAGAATGTCAAGTTTTGCATCTCATGACCCAGTCAAGAGTATGTCATTGGCATAAAGAACAATCACTGTAAGATCAGCCCCTTCTTTGCATACATAGAGTATGTTGTTGGATGCCAAGATAGTAGCTCAAAAGACCAAGATAAGTGATATCAAAAGTATGTTGCAAATCAGCCATAAGAATGTCAAGTTTTGCATCACATGAACCACTCAAGAGTATGTCATCGCCATAAAGAAAAACCACTATAAGATCAGACCCATCTTTGCATACATAGAGCATGCTTTCAATTGGACTACATGTGAAGCCAAGAGCAATCAAGTGTTTATGAATTTTGTCATATCATGCACGTGCAGGCTTTCTTAAGACCGTACAAAGCTTTATGCAAGTGACAAACCATATGCTCTTTCCCTTTCATGAAAAATCCAAGAGGTTGCTTCACATAGACATATTCTTGCAAATCACTATCCAAGAAAGTTGTCTTTATGTCCAACTGATGTACGCTCCAACCTCGATGGGTAGTCAATGCAACCATGGTATGAGTGGTAGTCATGCATGAAGCAGGTGCAAAATTTTCCTCATAGTCAATGCCATATTGTTGCACATATCCTTTGGCAACCAATTTAGCTTTGTAGCCATCAATGCTACCATCATACTTGTTCTTAATCTTGTAAACCCACTTTGTACCAATGACATTTTTTCCTTTTGGAAATTCACATAACTTCCAAGTACCATTCTTATGTATGGAATACATTTCTGATTGCATAGCACTCATCCATTGTGGATCATCACATGCATCTTCAAAAGTAAGTGGCTCTTCATTACATGTTGTTGCAATAAAAGAATATTCCACAGAATTACTTGATGCATGGCGAGAGCTTGATCTTGTTCTAGCAAGTAAAGGTGCACTCAATTTGTTGTGCTTCCAAGTTTGTTTCAGCCACTTTGGCATAGTTTGTGCACTCTTGATAGACATGCATTCATCATGCAATACATCATGCAATACATCATGAACATGTACATCATGCATGCCCTGAATTTTATGCTCATTTTAGTCATATTTTGACACAAATGTTCAGCCATATGTGGCTAACAATTTCCAAGAGTTCCAATAATTTTTGGCTAAAAAATTTCAGCCATGTTTGGTTGGAAATTCTCACATTTTCAGCTCTATTGTGCTGAAATTTTTCAGGCCTTTGAGCCTCAATTGGTTGGTCTACATGGCCATAGTCAAGTGCACCATTTTGGAACAAAGGCATGAGTGTATTGAACACATTTGTGAGCTAACTGTTGGGTGTCTTTTTGCATTCAAGTAGAGGGAAAATTGAATTTTCAACAAATAACACATCTCGACTCACAAGAATTGTGTTTGTCATTTATGGATGGTACAAATTATATCCCTTACTTTCAACACTATAACCAACAAATATACATTTCTTTGCCTTGTCACCAAGCTTGTGATGTTGTTGCGATGGCACAAGAGCATATGCCAAACAACCAAACATGTGCATATGTCTAACCATAGGCTTATGTCCATTCCAAGCCTCATAAGGAGTAATGACTCTCAATGCTTTTGTAGGGAAACGGTTCAACACATAGTTTGCACACATGACAACTTCCATCCAAAACCTATCAAGAAGGTGCTTTCCTTTAACCATACATCATGCCATTTCAAGGAGAGCTTTATTTTTATGCTCCACAGCACCATTTTGACGAGGTGTATATGGCACCATACATAGGTGTGAAATACCTCTTTCACAAAGAAAAGCATTAAACTCATGTGAAATATATTCATCATCATGATCCGTGTGTAGAGTCAAAGCTTGTTTGAAGAAAATCTTTCAGCCATAGCTAGAAATGCTTTGAAGCAAGAAAATACCTCATTCTTTGCTTTCATACGATACACCCATGTGGAGTAGCATCATCAATGAAGATAACAAAGTATTCATGATTCCCAAAAGATGGAGTCTTGACAGGACCACACACATCACTATGAACAAGTTGCAATTTTCTTATAGTGTGTGTATGACTATCTTTTTGAAAAGAAACACGATGCATTTTTCCAAGAATGCAACCTTCACATGCATGCTTTTCAATGGACTCAAGTGTTTGCAAATCAATAACCGTGTCCTTCTTTTGCAAATAAAGCAAACTATTGAGGTTCAAGTGACCAAAATGAGCATGCCAAAGCTCCATTTCAGTCATGGAAGAAGTATGAGAAACCAAGGCATTTGAAGAAGCCCTCTTGTATGTATCCATGCGAATAAACCATTACATAATGTACCGGACATCACGATAATATCACCATTGCTAAAAATCATGAACCATACACTTATCATCAACAAAGTTTACATGAAGTCCAACTTTGGCAATCAACGGAACTTAAATTAAGTTCTTCTAGATATCGGGCACATACAATGCATTTTTCAAGAGAATTACACCTCCATTTATAGCCCTAAGCTCAATTTCTCCTACTCCAATGATAGGATAAGAGGCATTTTTTGCACACACCACATGTCCTCCTAGTTGGGTGTGTGTAGAAGTGCGAGAGATACATAAGGAGCACACACAAGGAGCACAAATGCAGCAAGACACACGGAGAAGACCATGGCTGGAATAGCTCTCTCTATTGATCGAAAAACTGAACTGAAGTAAGAGCTGAATAATATCCCTAAGTACAAAGTACCACCACATATGAGAGTATCAAGTATGTAGTAACATGGGGAAAAAACCTCTAGCCAGCACTAGAGTAAAAAGTGCCTATGTATAGGGAAAAGGTTCACATCAAAGCTACTCGAGGAACACATAAGTGTAACAAAACCCCCCTGGAGCGAATGATGTGAACACATACAGGGAGTGACAGATCAACCCCCACAAGCTAACAAGCCTAAAGCTTTGCGAAAAGCTTCAAACTTTTCCCATGGAAGAGCTTTGGTGAATATGTCTGCCACATTATCTTGTGTAGACACATATACCAAATCAATATCTCTTGCATGAAGGCACTCTCTCACATAGTGATAATGCACCTCAATATGTTTGGTCCGTGCATGAAACACTGGGTTTCGTGCAACAACCAAAGCACTCTGACTATATGTGAGAATATGCATAGCAACATCAATCTCCATGCAAAGATCCATCAATAGGCGTCTCAACCATATACACTCCACTGTCGCTGTGAAAACTACCCTATACTCAGCTTCACAACTCGATGTTGCCACTGTAGGTTGCTTCTTACTCAACCAAGATATGCATGAGTCTCCAAGGAAAAAGCAATTACCACTAGTGGACACACGAGTATCATAACAACCAGCCCAATTACTATCTGTAAAAGCATGCAAGCATGACTGAACATCTTTGCCATAAAAGAGACCTAAGCTCAAAGTGCCTCGGAGATATCTAAACACACGTTTCACTGCTTGCCAATGCTTAGTGCCAGTGCTATGCATGAATCGACTCAACTGGGAAACTGCATACTGTATATCCGGACTTGTGTTGTATGCATATATAAGACATCCCACAACTTGCTGATAAAGAGAAGTGTCAAATGCATCACTTGAATCCTCAACTGAGAACCTGAATCCTGTCTCAACTGGTGTAGAAACTGGCTTACAATCCTCAAAGTCAAAACGCTGAAGTAGTTTTTCAACATACTTTGCTTGATGCATAACAATTCCCCCCTCGATGGATACAAACTGGATGCCAAGATAGTAGCTCAAAAGACCAAGATAAGTCACATCAAAAGTATGCTGCAAATCAGCCATAAGAATGTCAATTTTTGCATCACATGACCCAGTCAAGAGTATGTCATCGACATAAATAACAAGCACTATAAGATCAGCCCCATTTTTGCGTACATAGAGTGTGCTTTCAATCGGACTACATGTGAAGCCAAGAGCAATCAAGTGCTTATGCATTTTGTCATACCATGCACGTGGAGCTTGCTTGAGACCATACAAGGCTTTATGCAAGCGACAAACCATATGCTCTTTCCGTTTCATAGCAAATCCAGGAGGTTGCTTCACATAGACCTCTTCTTGCAAATCACCATTCAAGAAGGCTATTTTTATGTCCAACTGATGCACTTTCCAACCTCGATGGGCAGCCAATGCAACCACAGTATGAATGGTAGTCATGCGTGAAGTAGGTGCAAAAGTTTCCTCATAGTCAATGCCATATTGTTGCGCATATCCTTTGGCAACCAATCTAGCTTTGTAGCGATCAATGCTACCATAAGATTTTCTCTTAATCTTGTAAACCCACTTTGTACCAATGTCATTCTTTCCTTTTGGCAATTCACATAACTCCCAAGTACCATTCGTATGTATGGAATCCTTTTCTGATTGCATAGCACTCATCCATTGTGGATCATCACATGCATCTTCAAAAGAAAGTGGCTCTTCATTACATGATGTAGCAATAAGAGAATAATCCACAAAATTACTTGATGCATGGTGAGATCTTGATCTTGTTCTACCAAGTAAAGGTGCACTCAATTTGCTGTCCTGCAAAGTTTACTTGTTCTACCAAGTAAAGGTGCACTCAATTTGCTATCCTGCAAAGACTCTTGATAGACATGCGTTCATTATGTAAAACATCTTCAATATGTACATCATGCGTGGGCTGAATTTCATGCTCAGTTTCAGCCATATTTTGACGCAAATGTTCAGCCATATGTGGCTGGAAATTTCTAGCAGTTTGGATATTTTTTGACTAAAATTTTTCAGCCATGTTTGGCTGGAAATTCTCTACATTTTCAGCCCTATTTGGCTGGAATTTTTCAGCCCTTTTAACCTCAGTTGGCTGCTCTACATGGCCATAGTCAAGCGCACCATTTTGGAACAAAGGCATGAGTGTATCGAACACATCTTGTGAGCTAATTGTTGGCAGTTTTTTGCATTCAAGTAGAGGGAAAACTGAATTTTCAGCAAATACCACATCTCGACTCACAATAATTGTGTTCGTCAATGGATGGTACAACCGATATCCCTTACTTTCAGCACTATAACCAATAAATATACATTTCTTTGCCTTGTCATCAAGTTTGTGACGTTGTTGTGATGGCACAAGAGCATATGCCAAACAACCAAACACATGCATATGACTAACCATAGGCTTATGACCATTCCAAGCCTCATAAGGAGTGATGAATCTCAATGCTTTTGTAGGGCAGCGATTCAACACATAATTTGCACACATGACCGCTTCCATCCACAACTTATTAGGAAGATGCTTTCCTTTAACCATACACCGTGCCATTTCAAGTAGAGTTCTATTTTTACGCTCGGCAACACCATTTTGTTGGGATGTATATGGCACCGTACATTGGTGTGAAATACCTCTTTCACGAAGAAAAGCATTAAATTCATGTGACATGTACTCACCACCACGATCTGTGCGTAGAGTCAAAAGCTTTTGTGAAGAAAAATTTTCAGCCATAGCTAAAAATGCTTTGAAGCAAGAAAATACCTCATTCTTTGCTTTCATAGGATACACCCATGTATGGCGAGTAGCATCATCAATGGAGGTAACAAAATATACATGCTTCCCAAAAGATGGAGTCTTGACAAGACCACATACATCACTATGAACAAGCTGTAATTTTCTTGTAGTGTGTGTATGACCATCTTTTGGAAAAGAAGCACGATGCATTTTTCCAAGAATGCAACCTTCACATGCATGCTTTTCAATGGACTCAAGTGTAGGCAAGCCAATAACCATGTCCTTCTTTTGCAAGTAGAGCAAACTATTGAAGTTTAGATGACCAAAACGAGCATGCCAAAGCTCCATTTCAGCCATGGAAGAAGTATGAGCAACTAAGGCATTCGAGGCAGCCCTCTTGTATGTATCCATGCGATACAAACCATTACATAATGTACCGGACATCACAATAACATCGCCATTGCTGAAATCATGAACCATACACTTATCATCAGCAAAGTGTACATGAAGTCCAGCTTTGGCAATCAACGGAACTGAAATTAAGTTTTTCTTGATACCGTGCACATACAATGCATTTTTCAAGAGAATCACACCTCCATTTGCAGCCGTAAGCTCAATTTCTCCTACTCCAATGATAAGATAAGAGGCATTGTTTGCACACACTACATGTCCTCCTTTAGGTGCATCTTTCAAAGAGGCAAAAAAGCTTTTGCATGATGTTATGTGCTTTGAAGCACCACTATCAAAGAACCAATCCGAATCAGCCTCACTCACAACCATACATTTAGAATGTAAAGAAGCATCATAATGGCATGTAACAACACATGCCCAAAAATCTTGAGCCATGTTAGCTTCATCATTCTTTGCATTTGCTGAATTTTCAGCAATAGACATGTCGGATTCCTTCTTCTTTTCGTTGCGTTTAGCAAGCTTTCTAAACTCATCAATAGTATGACCAGCCTTCTGGCAATATTTGCATCTCTTCTTCTTTTGCAAATCACCATCATTAGAGGAATGAGTGGAAGAGGAAGCTTGAGGCTTTGGTTTTGATGAACCCAAAGTTGAACCATACTTGTTTTTCCCCTTTTGTGAGATAGTAAGTGCTTGCATTCCTTCAATCAAACCACTCCTATTCACTCTAGATTGCTCTTCTTGCAAAAGAATAGACACAACCTCATCAAATGTATACATATTAGGATTTCCTTTTGCAACCAAATGGAGTGTAGTAGCAAAGCTTTGAAAAGATTCCGGTAATCCTTTCAACAATGTAGAAATGAGTGATGCATCCGGAATGATCTCATCTATGTTTGCCAATTGCTCTTACAAGTCCTTGATGCGTGTCACATACACATCCACTGACTCATTTTCAGCTATACATACATCCTCAAGTTGCTTCCTCAAGTATGCAACACGTGCTTCATTACGCACGGCATACAAAGAAGCAAGAGTGTCCCATGCCTGTCTCGATGTAGAACATGACCGAATGTGTGGAACTATATGATGCTTCACTGAAAGCGCAATCAAAGCATGAGCTTGAGAATCTTTTCCATCCCATCTAAGCTGCTCCTGTGTAGGTGGAGAAGGAGAAACCACTGTACTCGAAGAAGAAGCTCCATCTGTGACAGTAGACTGTGAAGTAGAAGCACCTACCGGTCTTCGATCTACATGTGCCACTATGTTCCAAAGTTGTTTTGCAACAAGAACATGCTTCATCATGTAAGACCACATCGGATAGTTGGTCCCATCAAGCTTATCTTCAGCTTGAAGCATGCCAAACAAGTCATTGCTACCCGCCATTTCGATGAAAGCTGAAATGAGTGCTGAAATTTCAACTCACAAACCGTCACTCTGATGGCGATTCTGACTGCACGAATGCCTTCGAAATGGAGGTAAAACCCCAGCTCACCTAGTGGAAATGTTTTCGGGCTGCTGAAATTCACACTTCTATGCTCCGAAGTCGATTTGCACTGTTAGAGTGCGCGCGCGCCGCGACGCAAAAAACTGAAACTTGAGAAGGAGTTGAACTTGCTCTGATATCACTGTTGGGTGTGTGTAGAAGTGCGAGAGATACACAAGGAGCACACACAAGGAGCACAAAGGGACAATGTTCACATCAAAGCTACTCGAGGAACACATAAGTGTAACACTCCTTTGGGTGCATCTTTCAAAGATGCAAAAAACTTTTGCATGAAGTTATGTCTTTTGAAGCACCACTATCAAAGAACCAATCAGAATCAGTCTCACTCACAACCATAAATTTAGTGATGGAGATGTTTAATGTCCAAAAGATAAGCTATAATTGAGTTTAGAACACCTCCATGTCAAGCATAGCTCACAACTTCCACCAATTTTGGAAATCTTTACCAAATTATGAATACTTAACACTTCTGTGAGTTATGCCTTCACTCAAAAAGTCTACTTCACAAAACTCACTCGTTTACTGATGAAATGATTAAAGTTTTCTATGAAACTTTGAAACAAGACTCTCCTAATGTTTCCACAATTAGCCCAAGTGAAAGTTCTTCAAAAGAACTTACAAAACTTTAGATTTACTTCAATAAGTAAACCTATGTTTGAAATAGGCTCTCTCTGTAGACGACTTTCACATATGCAACTTTAAACACTTGATTCTCTCAATCTACAACCCATTTAATCAAATGCTCTTAGAAATAGATAGCTTACCTTCCAACTTAGATTTTGAATATTCATTTGTGTAAAACTTTACAATCTACACTAAGATTTGATCAAATCTTTGATCATCGAGATTGCACTTGTTTTAGAAGTCACTCATCAATTTTACACATATGAATGTTCCTACTCACAATTCTCTCAACACGATTACAATTAGACTCTCAAATCTTGACCATAGATGCATAAACTATAGACTTAGACATGTACAAAAGGATTTCTCAATTGGTTAAGCACAGAAGGAGAACTTGAAGAAAGTTCAAGGCACAATTCTCTGAAAAACTTCTATCCACTCGAGTTTACATCTGATAGATAATTTTTACACTCAAACTCACTTTTTCATCATCTACTCATCCTCTATTCATCTATTTTTGTCCTCTTCTATATGACATGTCTATATACAAGTATATATAGGCATATATATCAGGATTCATCACTATTACAAAATATCTATGAGCTATTTACAAGATTAATATCCATGAATTTGGAAATTCTCTCTCTGAATCTTCTCTTCACCTTATGCTTCATCCTTTCTCCTTTTCTTCATTCTTCATTCTTCAATCCTCTTTGTAATCATCAATTTCTGAGTGTCTTGCTCCAACAGCTCCCCCTCAATCATTAATTATGATTACCTATCTCTTCTTTCTACCTGCCATTTCTTTAAACCTTTGCAACTTAGGTCCATCCAAGATCTTTGTTAACATATCTGCAACTTGATCTTTTGTAGGAGTATACATGATCTCTATCTCTTTGTCAATCACCTTTTCTCTCAGGAAGTGATATTGAATCTCAATATGTCTGGTCTTGGCATGAAACATAGGGTTAGCTGCCAAATACAAAGAACTCATATGGTCTCCATAAATGATAGGAACACTCTGATTGATATCAAAACTCTTCATGAGAGTTCTCAACCAAATGACCTCCTTTGCAGCTTCTAACATACCTTTATGCTATGCTTCTGTAGATGATAAAGCAATTGTGTGTTGCTTCTTAGAACACCAAGAAATCAGTTTATCTCCCACATAACACAAATACCCATGTGTTGATCTTCTATCATCATAATTACCTGCCCAATCTACATCACTATATATCTTGATTCTTGTATCTGATGTAAACCCATAGTACAAACCTTCTTTAAGTGTGCCCTTAATGTATCAAGAACTCTTTGACCTTCAATCCATTGTTCCTTCCTTGGACAATGCTTGAATTGAGATAGAACTCCAACTGCATATGATAAATCAGGCCTTGTCAATGTAGCATAAATTAGGCTAGCCGCCAAACTCTGATAAAGCTTCATATCTTTGAATTCCTCTCCTCCATATCTACTCAATTTGTGGTTCACCTCCATTGGGGTTGATGCTATCTTGCAATCTTCCATGTTAAATTTGATTAAAAAATTCTTCAAATACCTTTCTTGAGTCACATATACTCCATGTTGAGTATATAGAATCTCCATTCCTAAGAAGTATGATAAATCTCCCAAGTCAATAATCTTGAAATCTTTTTCCATCTGCTTCTTAAGCATTTGTATGTCTTTTTCATTTGTTCCTGTGAGTATTATGTCATCAACATAAATACAAACATAAATAAAACCATCTTCACTTGCTTTGACTAACAAGGTACTATCTGCCTTTGATGCTTGAAAATCAAGTTCCTTCAAGAACTTTACAAGCTTGTAATTCCATGCCCTTGGAGCTTGCTTCAAGCCATACAAAGCTCTCTTGAACCTACACACATAATTTGGATTATGTTGATCTTTGAAACCATCTGGTTGTTCCATGTAGACTTCATCTGAAATGTAACCATTTAAAAATGCATTCTTCACATCTAATTGAGACAATTTCCAACCTTTGCAAGCAACAATGGTTATGAGAGTCCTTATGTTTGTCATCTTTGCAATAGGACTACATGTTTCATCATAGTCCACACCATAAGTTTGTGCATATCCTTTCACAAAAGTCTATCTTTGTACCTAGACACACTTCCATCTGCAAATCTTTTTGTTTTGTAGACCCACTTACGTCCAATTACATTCTGATTACTTGGTTTGTGTACCAAGTCTCAAGTCTCATTCTCAATGAGTGCATAGTACTCCTTCATAGCTTTTTCCCAATTCTCCTTTCCTTTGGCTTCATCATATGTGGATGGATCTTCATCTACTTTCACTATATAAGCATAATCTTTAGTTGTCAAGAAAGAGGTGTCATAACTATACCTTAAAGGTTGTCTTTTGTTCCTTAATGACCTTTTGAGTTCTCCACTTCTTGAAGCTTCTAGTTCATCATATTCTGGATCAAACCTTGGCAATTCTTCATTTTCAACTAGCACTTCATCATTCTCTTCTTCCTAACAAATTTGAACCTTTGCTTTACCTTTCTTCTGATTCAATGTTTCCTCAAGACCTGCATAAGCATTATTTGTACCGGAGTACCAAGTACTTTGCTCATCAAATGTGACATCTTTTGATATAAGAAATTGCTTTGTAGATGGACTCGACAACCTGTATCCCATTTGTTTATCATCATAAAAAATGAACAAATACTTTTCAGCTTTTGATTCTAACTTATGCTTTAATTGAGAGGGAACATAAGCATAGGCTAAGCAACCAAATACTTTGCAATGGTCTAATGTAGGTCTCTTACCCCACCAAGCTTCATATGGTGTCATACCCTGTAAAGCTTTACATAGTAGCCTATTAACCAAGTATGTGGTTGTATTTATAGCCTCAGCCCACAAATAATTAGGGTGATTCTTCTCTTTCATCATTGATCTTGCGAACTCAACAAGAGTTCTATTTTTCCTTTCTGCTACACCATTTTGTTGAGGAGAGTACCTGCAAGTAACTTCTCTTTTTATACCCGCATTCCACGAATAATCACTGAATTCATTTGAGAAATACTCTCCCCCTCCATTTGAGCTTAATCTCTTCAATTTTTGTCCTATAACCCTCTTTGCATATACATAATAGTGTTTAAATCTGCTAAACACTTTTGATTTGTTTTTTATCACATAAATAATGATCCACTTGGTAGCAACATCAACATAAATCACATAATATCTGGAACCATTTATACTAAAGTCCTTTGAAGGACCCCATACATCTGTATGCACCAATTCAAGTTTTTTTGAATACATGAACCCTTGCTTATTGTATGATTACTTGTGAGCCTTACCTAATTGACATGCTTCACATCTGTGTGTCATGTGCTAACCTACAACATTAGGTAATCCAAGCACTAAACTATTATTAATCATCTCTTTAATACCTCTTTCATTGAAATGTCCAAGCCTCTTGTGCCAAAGATCCAACTCAGATATCTTTTGCTCTCCATATGTGAGCAAGCATGTCCAACATTACCTTGTACCTTCAATGTGAAGAGCCTTCCTTCTTTCTTCCCTGTAACAATTTGCTTATACCCTTGGCTAGGGTCTTCAACATAAACTCCATCATTAGTGAACCTCACTTCATATCCGTTTTCTACAATTTGTCCTACACTGATCAAATTCTTTGGAATTGTAGGAATATAGAGAACCTTAATCAAAAGAGTACTTCCATCTTTAGCCTTTACTAATCCAATAGACTTTACCTTGTGTTTTGTATTGTCACCTGTTTGGACTGTATGATTGATTACCTTATTTTCCAAATCAGTCATCAAAGCATTGTTCCCACTCAGGTGATAAGTTGGAACACTAGGATCTTTGAATTTTGGCTTTTCTTCTTCTCCTGTGATGTATCCCATCAAATCTTTGCTCATAAGATGAGCTTCCATCCTCATGGACCAAGTTGGATAGTTTTCTCTATCCAACTTCTCAATTTGAAGACTATCTCCCATTCTGTCTTCACCTGTACTATCAAAACTTCAACCTTATGAGTAATGAATGTACCTTTGCTTTGAAATTTACTCCTTCTGATCCTTTTGATTGATGTTGTGTCTTCTTTTAGCCTTTCCTTCAAAATTTGTCCTTTTGAATCTTTAGATGTTGAATTTTGAATGTTTATAATAGTCAGGGTCCTCCTTTCCTTCAATTTGGATAGAACCTACTCTGATACCATTGATGGAGATGTTTAATCTCCAAAAGAAAAGTTATAATTGAGTTTAGAACACCTGCATGTCAAGCATAGCTCAAAACTTCCACCAATTTTGGAAATCTTTACCAAATTATGAACACCACACTTCTATGAGTTATGGCTTCACTCAAAAATCCTACTTCACAAAACTCACTCGTTTACTGATGAAATAATTAAATTTTTCTATGAAACTTTGGTATGACACTCTCCTAATGTTTACACAGTTACTCCAAGTGAAAGTTCTTCAAAAGAACTTATGAAACTTTAGATTTACTTCAATAAGTAAACCTATGTCTGAAACAAGCTCTCTCTGCAGGCGACTTTCACATATGCAACTTTAAACGCTTGGTCTCTTAATCAAATGCTTTTAGACATAGATAGCTCACCTCCCAAATTAGATTTTGAATGTTCAGCTGTGTAAGACTTTACACTCGACACTGAGATCTGATCAAATCTTTGACCATCGAGATTGCACCTATTTCAGAAGTCACTCATCACTTTTACACATGAATGTTCCTACTCAGAATTCTCTCAATCTGATTACAATTAGACTCTCAAATCTTGAACATAGATGCATCAACCATAGAAACAGACATGTACAAAAGGATTTCTCAATTGGTTAAGCACAGAAGGAGAACTTGAAGAAAGATCAAGGCATAGTTCTTTGAAAAACTTGTATTCACTTGAATTTACATCTGATATATATTTTTTACACTCAATCTCACTTTTTCATCATCTACTCATCCTCTATTCATCTATATTTCTTCTCTTCTATATGACACGTCTGTATACAAGTATATATAGGCGTATATATCAGGATTCATCACTATTACAAAATATCTATGAGCTATTTACGAGATTAATATACATGAATTTGCAAGCTCTCTCTCTCTGAATCTTCTCTTCACTTTATGCTTCATCCTTTCCCCTTTTCTTCATTCTTCATTCTTCAATCCTCTTTGTAATCATCAATTTATGATTGTCTTGCTCCAACATTTAGAATGCAAAGATGCATCATAATGACATGTGTAGCTCAAGCGTAAGCACTGCCTCCTTTACTTCTCAATCCGGGGAGATGTGAGGACTGGTGTGAAGGCCACGAGCAAGTGAAGGCACAAGTGCATGAGTGAGAGCACACGCAAGCATGCACACACATACACACACACACACACGTACAAGGTAAGAGCAAAGAGAGGAACAATGGAAGGACTTCAATTGCAAAAGTGTTCTCTTACAAAAGCTCAAATCTACAACAAGCTAGCCCCAAAAATGAGCTCTCTAGCTCTTTTTATAGTTTTTGGACTAGTTTTGGCCCTATCCAAACCTAGTGTCTGGCCTAGTTAAAAATTAGGTTCCAGGGCTTATTTGAGGGCTCAAACGGAGTCTAAAAATTATGAAAACTGGTAGGATGATACTTCTAATACTCCTCAAGCTTGAGGACTCCTCAGCTTGAACAAAATGGAGTTACAAAATGGTAAAATGGTATTTACAATGGTTTGAGTGATCGAAATCACTATTTTTGTAGGGGATTCTTCTGAAAATTTGACATACGTGTCATGGAGCTCCCTATTTGCTCCCTCTTCTTGTGTGTCCACTTTTCTGACATGCTTCCATGCTTGTGCTTGACCTTGAGTTCCAACACTCCCCCCCTCTCGGGTCTATCGTCCCTGATAGACCCTTATTGTAGTGGTTGTTCCATGTAGTGCATTGAGAGGTCATGTCCATGATGTAGGAACCAGAGCTGTCTATCTTCCAAATGTGGCAAGGTTGGTTGTCCGGTTCTTCATTTGTCACTACGAGCCTTTGCAAGTTGTAGGACCTTGGTATGTGCTTCTTCCTTGGATTACAACATGACTGTGTCATTGTGAGTCTCCATTGATGTCCTCTAGATCTTCCAAAGATGATGTTCATAGTAGTCATGCCAAGTACTTGTAACCCATAATGAATGATGGGTAAGTGTGTTCGTGCATGGGTTGAGGAAAATATGTGCCTTGTGCATGGCCTTGTAATGTAGCCCTATGCATGCTTACTTGAAAAATGCATTGGAAGAAACATGGTGCAAAAATTGGAGGTCTTGAGCGAAGTGCTCAGGGTGCTCACGAAGAGGTTTCCTAATCTATTATGGTTATAATGTTGCCTAAGTAGGAGATTCTTACCCTGGTGAATGGTCAATCGATGCGGATCTCTTCGTGTTGTACACCCCTCATGGTGATGGACCACTGGCTAGTCTTTTGTTGTCGATGAATGTCCTTGTTGATGGTCCACTAATGAGATTCTTCGAGCGCCTGGTCCTGTCCCCTCTCTTCAAAGCAAAATTTGCCAAATATTGAGAATTGAGTTTCTTTATATTCCTTGACAAACAACATTGGGTAACTACACCAAGCTTAGTTTCACATATTCTCTGTAGCTCACCATAAGCAGGAGTCTTCTCACCCACTATACATACAAGGATTTGCAGGGTACTAGAACTATCCCTTGCAGATATCTCCTTGGATGCTCTTGTACATACAGTAGTTAGGCATCACTCAAGTTGTGGACCTTCAAGCTCTTTCCTCCTACCATGGTAAGGGGGAACAGTAGTTGTGGATGCCATGTTCATACCAAGTTCTGGACATCTACAAGATAAGGCAACAATAATATCGTCTGCTAGTTGGGACACACTTCTATCCACATTGATAAATGCCCAGTAATCAACGGTTCCACCTTCAACTAAGCATGACTCATTCATGTTCCAAGAGCCAAACCTAGGAACGAGCTCTCACTCTCTCTCTCTTTTTCCCCTTTTTTTCTCTCCCCTTTTTTTTGAGGAATGTCACAAAACAAGAACAAAGACGTTAGTGTCAATAAAATAATTTACATATGTCATTGTGCTCTTGTGCTTGGGACTCTCAAATGTGTCTATGCATGGCTATGTAATGTGGCCCTATATTAATGCATAATTTGGAAATGCATGACCTGAATGGTGCGAAAGACAGGGTTGTGCAAGGAGCACATGGTTATCGCTCGTCGAGGCTTTCGATGTTACTTGCAGATGTTGATGTCGTCTTTTTTGGAGGTATCCATTGGACCTTGAAATGATGTAAGCGATGGATTGTTGACTGACATCGGATCATTCTTCGTTATGGGGATCCATTTGAGAAGAGTGTTTGACTGCAAAGTGATCACCTTTGGCCGCTTCATGTTTGGATGTGTTCTGGAATTTTGTGTCCTTTGTGGTTGGCTCTTTGATTTTGTAGGGGTCATTGCTGCTTTTGGCTTCCAAACCCATATCCTTGATGATTGTCTTCTTACCATTGTAGAAGAGGTGAACTGATCTTCTTTGGATTTTTGTGCTTTGTTTTGATTCTTACTTCTCCTAGGTTTCTTTGTTGAGACTTTCCTTGGTAATGAGAGCCGAGGGTTTTGCGCATGTAAGAGTTCCCTGGGTACCCACATGTGTAACCTCCCCTATTGAGCTGCCACTAATTTTTTAGGCACGCAAATATGTACGTGATTGTGCACCTTCATTGACTGCTTTGGTACCCAAATTTGGACTACTCTTTGAGATGGAGATCTTTGTTGTTATGCTACTTGTTGCCTTGGCTTTCTCTATTGCTTCTGTAGTAACAAGTTTGACTGCAATGGTTTGATTGGCTTCTCTCCCTTTTGTACCCAAATCTGCTTCATGCTCAGAACTACTCTCTTCATGAAATCTATTTGTCTAGTTGACACATTAGTTGTCTTGTACTGTTTCTCTTGCCTGTGTGGTTGAACTGCTACAGATGGCTAAGACTTCATACAGGAAGAAAGTCTCAATGGGTCTCCGACTCTTTTGTTGGAGGCAACATCCTTCTGCATCATAGAGCTGTGGACACATACCACATCTTCTTCTCTAAGATTAGTCCTAATAGAAGGTGTGACACCTATATTTGTGAGCATGCAATTATCTAATTCTAATGTAATGCATTGTTCATGTACCCAAACTTGAAGAAGTTGACTTCTTAGGTTTAAGTTAACTGCATGGTCATAAATCCAATCTTGGCCCAAGACAAGTGGTTCAGTAAGGTCTTCATCTTGAAACACTAGCATTTTGACTCTCATTGGGACAACTTGAAGGTAGATGGGAAGCTCCACCTCGCCCAAGCAAGGGGTTTCCACACATCTCAATCCTATGAGATAGGCTTCTATAGGATTGATGTTCAATTGCAAGTCCTTGCCATACGAAAGTCTAACTGCACTAGTTGCTGCACCTGAGTCAATCAATGCTCTCACCGTCCTCACATTCTTTTCGTGTCCTACCTCTAAGGTCACAAAGGGACGTCGATCGATTATTCGAGAAGTACTATGCCCGGTTTTTAGCACATGTCCATGTGATATTTTGGGGATTTCGGGTTGACATCTATACCTAGTCAACTTAACTTATTTCGCCTAATGTGCTCTCGAGCCTCTACCTGTGCTTCTTCTCTAACTCTTATCTCTTCTTCTTTTTGCTTCTTAACAGTGTTGAGTCTCATTAGCATATCCTCTATAAGAAGTTCTTGATAAATCTTGACTCGACACCCACTAATATAGTTTGGTAGGATGTCACCCTCTAGAGTGGCTAATTGGACCGCACCACTTGTGGAAATTCTAGTAATGATCATGGGCCCATATCCTCGTTTCTCCAATTTACAAGCATGTTGTTTGAGTGTGTAAACCAACACTAGGCCTCCCTCTTTCAATCCTTTATCCTTGATGTGTGCATCAAAGTACACCTTTTGTCTTTTCTTTGCAGCATAGATGCCTGTTGCCGCTCGTAGCCTTGTCTCACCTAAGCATTCTAGATCAAAGATCCTAGAGGACAACTCGTGTCCATTCCAATCATGCTCTTGTGCTGCTTTTAAAGCTGGTATTAGGAAGTCTAATGGTAACACAACATTCTGGCCAAAAACCATCTGAAATGCGGTGGCATTGAGTACCATTTTATAGGCAACTCGATAAGCCCAAACTGCATGATGAAGTTGTTTATCCCATTCAGAGCGTTTATTATTGACCAGTTTTGTCAATACATTACATAGGATCTTATTTGTGCTCTCGGCTTGTCCATTAGCTTGTGGGTGATAGCGGGCAGACCTCTTATGTATTACCAAGAATTCTTGGAGAAGTTTTTCAATGACTTCATTCAAGAAGTGTGTACCTCTATCACTCACTAACTCTATTGGTAGTCCATATCTCGTGAACACATTCTCAAATAAGAACTTAGCTGTTGTCTGAGCATCATTTGTTGTGGCTTTGACTTCTACCCACTTTTTAAGGTAATTTGTGGCTACAATAATGTACTCTACGTGGGAGTTTCTAGCTGCGGGGTTAATAGGACTGATAAAGTCTATAACCCACTTTGAGAATGCATGTCCTCCCATCATTGGCCTCAAAGGCATCTCATCTTTTCTTATTAGATATTGTGCACATTGGCATGTATCACATTTCTTCACATAGGTATGCGCATCCATATGAAGAGTGGGCCACCAAAGACTTGAGAATAGAATGGTCTTAATCACTCGGTCAGGACCAAAGTGTCCACCTGCAACACCGCTGTGTGCAATTTCTAAGATTTTCAAATAATTTGATTCATGAACGCACAGTCTTAGGTAACCATCTTTGCCTCTCAGGTATAGGTTGTCTCCAACTAAGGCATAGTCCTGAGCCTCTTGCTCCATGCTTCGTCTTCTTGCTAGACTAGCCTCTCTCGGTAATGTTCCCGATCTCATAAATTCTACCAATGGAGCACTCCAATATGGAATTAATGACACGTGATAAAGGGTAGCATGCTCCACCGGGGGTCTCTTCTGGCACACTAGACAATTCTTAATCCACTCATGTATTTCTTTGTACTAGGCCAATACACTCCTAAACGTTTTAGATTTTGCAATGTTTGTTGTTTAGAATAGTGATTTCCTAGCAATCCTTCATGGGCTTGTTGCAACCAACTGCTATGTTCGTCATCCTCGACACAACAAGCTAGTACACCCTCTATATCTTGTTTTTACATGCTTCTTGCCAATATTTGATATTTTTGTGATTTTACAATTTCCTCTTTGTTCGTTTTCACAGTCTTATTTGCAGGTCCGAAGGTTAGGATTGGTACCAACTTATTTGCCCATTTAGGAACAACTTCTAAATTGGACAGATAAGCATCGGGCAATTCATCAGACACTCCTTGCGGTGACTCTCTTGAAGTGATGCAAGAGAGGCGATCTGCCCTAAGGTGGGTTGTACCTTTCCTTACAACAACTTCAAAATCATATTCCATGAGTAAGAGGAACCATCTTACTAAGCATCCTATATTGCAAGGTTTATTGACCATATATTGACCATATATAACAAAGCTTGATAATCAATGAAAAACTTGAACTTGTTGGCCAATAAATAGTGTCTAAAATTCTTCACATCATATACCATGCCTAAGCCCTCTCTCTCTGTTGTGGTATAGTTTTGTTCAGTTGTGATTAGTTGTCTGCTAGCATACGCTATGGGTAAATCTAAATTTCCTTCACCTGTGGGTTGTGCTAACACACATCCTATTGCATGACTAGATGCATCTACATGAACATGGAATGGTTTATTCCAATCAGGAGTGGTCAATATTGGTGATGTGCACAAATGTCTTTTCAGCTCATTGAAGGACTTTTCGCATTCGTCATTCCACTCAAAATTTGTTAATAAGGCATGAAGAGGTCTAGCTATGATCGCATACATGTGGATAAACCTACGGTAATATCCACAATGGCCCATAAAAGCTTGTACCTCTTTAATGTTCCTTGGCCTTGGCAACTCTGCTATGGCTCTAACTTTTCTCATCTGTAGATAGTCCGTTCTTAGAAACGATGTGACCCAAGATTTTACCTTGACGTACCATGAACACACACTTTTCTAGGTTCAGACACACTCGATATTCTCTGCACTTGTTGAGGACCTGTCTGAGCTCAGGGATGTGGTATCTTCTTTCTTGGGAATGAGCACATAAATCATCCACATATACTTCTAAGATCTTTCGCAAGAACTCTTTGAAGACATGACACAAGAGCCTCTGGAATGTTGCGGGTGCATTAGTGAGCCCAAATGGCATCACACGAAATGTAAAGATTCCCCATTCTGTGGAAAATGCCGATTTGTGTTGATCTTCTGGGGCAATGGATCCTTGGTTGTAGCCTGAAAATCCATCAAGAAAGCTATAAACTTCCTTGCCTGCAACATGCTCCAATAAATGTTTGGTGATTGGAAGCGGATAGCTATCTCTGATCATAACGGCATTAACTTTTTTAAGGTTAATGCACACTTGCAACTTCCCATTCTTCTTTGGCACTACTACAATGGGGATACCCATTCAGTATGCTCAATCTCATAGATAAATCCAACTTCAATTAGTCTATCAATTTCTTCTTTTATTTTGGCTGCATAAGTGTCATTATATGTGTAGGGTTTTTGTTTGGTGGGCTTGGCATCAACTATCATGGGGATCGTATGAGAGCATATTCTTGGATCTACTCCCTTCAAGTCTCTATAGTGCCACGCAAACACGTCCCTATATTCTCTTAATAGAGCTACGAGCTCCATTTCTTCTTCTGCACTTAGGTCTTCTCCTATGTACGTACATCTCTCTTCGTTTCCTTCAATGGTTACTACAATCTTTTTGGTCTTTTCTTTATTATCATATGCTTCTCCTATGGTGGCCTCTCGCTTAGGCATTTGTACCAAAAATTTTCGGTCCTCAACCTCATATTTCTTGAAATTCTCTGGTACTTCAAACAATGATTGGTAATTTCAAAACTTTTGGAATGTCAAAAGTCTATGTTCACTACTTTGAAATGTGGTTGGTCATTTTGTTTTTTCTTATGTTATGTTTAACATTTGCTTTGATGCAAAAATCTTCATATCGTTTGGTGTTCTGTGCTTTATTTTGTCATAAAAAATGTGGGCCCAATCACTTTAAAAACTTGAAACTTTTATAAAAATGGGTCCTATGTGCTCATTTCTCACATTTTCACTCGCAAAGAGCTAGAGATTCTTTCAAGCCAATAGAATATTGCACCTACATGCAATGCCTACTTCCATACCTCCCACTCCCATCAAATCGCCTAGAGATCTTTTCATGGAGTTCTTGGATAATACAAACTACAAAGGTCGTATAGATTTGTATGACCTAGTCTGTAGAGTCCCTAATCTTGAAGGGACACTAACCATGAACTCTGATGTGCTTGATGAGATTATTGATTATATGGAGTTCTATATCTTACAATATTCCATAGATATTCCAACATATGAGTGTAAATGGGTCCCCTGTTACCTACTTTTTTATATCCATAAAGGAGATTAATCCTTTGCGGAGTGTCTTGCCTCCTTGTGTTACTCGATGGTTCACCGGGATATGATCACAATTCCATGGTGGCTTGTTAACACTTTCTTCATAAGAGGAATCCTCTAAATTTGACATTAACTCCATTATGAATCATCTCCATCCTTGTTGTTTGGGCCTTGCCTTGAATGATGTCCTAGGTGGGGGCTCATCAACAGATACAGAAGGGGAAGGTTGCATTTCTTGTGTTACATCTCTCTCTTGTTGTGAAGCTTCATTCCCCCATGATGGAATGCTATTAGAGTGTATGCTATGTTGGCGCAAGTGCCAAGCCTTCACACTTGGCTAGGCATAAGAAGCATTATGTGCAAATGCTTGAAGACACATATGAACCATTGCTTATGGATTTTTACCATTAATCTTTGTAAAAGTCATTTAACATTTGAAAAGATTCTTCTAAAGCCTACAAACTCGTGGAGGTTGGAAAAGATAAATCTACGAATCAATTTTGGTGGAATATCTCCTAACTAGAAGGAGCACTTTTAGGTAAAGCCAAGTTTGAATTTGAATTCAAACTTGGAGGCAAGGCATCTATAAAAGATGGTTGTAAAATCTTCCGGCATAACCTCTTTACTCTAGAGCTTTAGTTGATCGGATTGTGGATATTGTGTGGCTCACACTATAGCCTACACTTCTCAGTATCATTGGGCATTATTCTTCATGCCAATGATCATGTACGTCATTGTTATATAATACATCTTATCATTGATCATTTCTATTATTCATCTCTGCCATTGTCACTCAAAATAGTGTACTTGTCTTGCTCATATCTCAGTCATTACTCCATCATTTTTAAAGTTCGATGGCTCCTTGGAATCAGCTCTAAGTCTACCACAAGCTGACAAATTTTGAAGACATTTCGTTTAGCAAATTGGGAGAAAAGTGTCTCAAAGCAGTCACTGGTCTTCTTTGCACATCTTCTAAAAAGTTAGGGGTAATGCTTTACTTGATAAATTGATTGCTCTATGTATAGTCAATCATTTTAAGTGATTCCACTTGGAATCATTAGCTCTTTAAGCTAGTTAAATACCACCAGAAGGAATTTTTCTAATTGCTATTGTGCTGAGAGTACTGAGCTTAAGAACTAGCACGTATGTGAACCAAAATAGCAAGTTTTTGGTGACTTGTGATTTATGAAGTTATCTGTTTTGGATTAATCATTACATTCATCATCTCCAAAGTACATAGGCACTTATTTAGTGTCATTGGAAAGCTAAAAGGGCATACAACACAACTCTGAAGTAATATAGGGCTGGTATAGAGCAGGGATTAGCAGTACTAACTCGTTTCTTGAAGTGTCCATTCATCTTTCCCAATAGTGGTATTAGAGCAAGCTAAGGTAAAAATGGGAGATGGTTTTCCTTCTTTTATTGATAAATTGGACAGGAACAACTAGCAAGCATGTTCCTTAAGGATGAAGAAATACTTTCAAGGAAGGAGTCTCTATGGATACATATCAGGAGATGAGGAGATGCCCATTTTCAGAAGCAAAGGACAACCTACAAGAGAGGAGCATGAAAGATTCAATTCATGGTGTGCCAAAGATGCATTAGCAAGGTCATATTTACTTAACTCTATCTCTGACTTCCTTCTTCCACACATTAGGAACTGTAAGACATCCCAAGAGACTTGGGATACATTGTCTTCATATTTTTCTTCCAACACAAGGGCTAGGAAGAACCAATTGTGGATTGAGTTTACCACTCAAAGAAAGCAACCCAAGCAAAGCATTTCAGAGTATGTGACTAAGGTTAAGGATGTGGCTGACCAATTGACAAGCATAAGAGAGGAGATTGAAGAGGAGGAGATAGTAAGACAAGTACTCAATGGCATCAAGGCAGATAACAAATGGGAAAGCTTCACAACTGCCATGGACCTGTACATGGACATGCAGATTCCAGATCTTACCACACTCATGGGGCAACTCTTTACCCATGAATCCAAGCTCAAAAAAAATGGAGATTCATTAAGAGATAATAACTCTTCTACCCTAAACACAGATAAATGCAAGTCTAAAGAGAAAGGAAAAAGCAAAAAGATTGAGGATGAAGGTACTACTTCTCAAGTCAAGTATGTAGGGAGAGGTAGGAACTCAAGAGGTAGGGGCAGAGGAGGTAAGCAAGGTAGGGGGAGACCTTTCAACTCTTCCCTATGTAATATTTGTGGTTTATCAAATCACACTACAGATGAGTGTTACAGGAACTTCAAGAATCAGAGAGGTAGAGGTTTCCAAAGAGGTGGCTACACACAATCAAGAGGAAGGTTCAACCATCATCAAGGTTACAACAACAATTACAACAACATTTACAACAACAATTATAACAACTACTAAGGAGGCTACAAATCAAGGAAAGACTACAACAATTACACAGAGGAACGAGAGGATTCCCTTCTGATTATGAATATGACTTCAAAGCAAGGTATGAATGATGACCATCTTTTCTACATTGACTCAAGATGTTCAAACCATGTGGCAGGCAATGTAGCTCTCCTCCCTGACCTTGAGGAACCTAAGGGAAAGCACCAAGTGCAAACAGCTGATGACACCAAGCATTTAGTGGTTAAGTTAGGAAATTTTAAAACCTCTAATGGAAATAGAAATATGTTGAGAAGGGTTCTATATGTCCCTACAATCACCAAAAATTTGATGAGTGTTGGATAGATTGTGGAAAAGGGTTTGCAGGTGAGGTTCAACAAATATGGAGCATTTGTGGAGGATCCCCAACATGGATTCAAAAGAATTGCCAAAGGAGAAAAGATAGGTAGGTTATTTACATTTGAACTTGAAGAAACAAAGAATAATGCACTCTATAACTACAAAGATCAAACATTATCAGAGCTTGAGATTTGGCATAAGAGATTAGGGCATATTGGTGAGAGAACCTTAAAGCAAATATGTAGAGATCAATGTGTGCTTGGGATACCTAATGTATCCAAGCAACACATGATCTATAAATGTGGTGCTTGTCAGTTTGGAAAATGACACAGGTTACCCTTCTCAAAGAAAGGCTACATGCATGGGGACTACTTGGAGCTTGTCCATACAGATGTATGGGCACCAAGTAAGGACCCTTCAATTTCTGGATCAAGGTATTATGTATCTTTCATTGATGATTTCAGTAGATGGACCATTTTATATTTTATGAAACACAAAGATGAAGTGTTCAGTTGCTTTAAGAAGTATCTTGCACTTGCGGAAAACCAAACAGGAAGAACCCTAAAAAGACTAAGGTCAGATGGAGGAGATGAGTACTTCTCAAATGAATTTGATGCATTCTTGCAAGATAGAGGAATCAAAAGGGAAATTAAAACAAGGTATACACCTGAGCAAAATGGGGTGGCAGAAAGGAGAAATAGGTTGATTGTTGAAACAACTAGGTCAATGCTAAATGAAAAAAGGTTACCAAATTATTTGTGGGCAGAGAGTGTATCTACTGCCACTTATCTTGTAAACAGGTTGCCATCCAAATCACTTGATGGCATGACCTCATATGAAGCATGGCATGGTAGAAGGCCATCACTTGATCATTGCAGGATCTTTGGATGTGTTGCTTATGGACATATCCCATCTCAAATCAGAGGTAAGTTAGACCCTAAGGCAGAGAAGTGCATCTTCATAGGGTATGATTTACATAAGAAAAGGGTATAGGTTTTATAATCCATCCAACAAAGGATTTATGGTATGTAGAGATGTTGTGTTTGATGAGAATGATTCTTGGTTTGAAAGTGAATGCAGGAAAGTAAAGTTGCCTTATGACTTGGAAGAGGAGTTTCCAGGCCTCACCAAGGAAAAGCCAAATCAAATTGAAGACATCATATCAGATGATGAAGACATCATCAACCTAGAAGAACTCAAAGCATGGAAATCAAAAGGTAAGGTCAAGATGAAGAAGTTGGAGGACATACCTGAATCATCTAACCAAGCAATTAGAAGATCACAAAGGGAGAACAAGAAGCCAATCAGATATGGGTATGATACTTCTTTAGTTACCAAGAATTCTATTTATCTTACTAATTAAGATTTATTAGTTGAAGAGTCATCATCATATGAAGAGGCAAGACTAAGGCAGAATGGAAGGAAGCTATGGATGAAGAAATTGAAGCACTCAAGGAGAATGATACTTGGAAGCTAGTGCCAAAGAAGGAGTCTATGAAGGTAATTGGTTCTAGATGGATTTACAAAATCAAGAGAAATTCGGATGGATCAATAAACAGGTATAAAGCAAGACTTGTGGCTAAGGGTTTTGCACAAACCCAAGGAGTTGATTATGAAGAGACCTTCTGACATGTGGTCAAAATGCCAACCATCAGGGTATTGGCAAGTGTTGATGCATCAAGGAATTGGAATATGTACCAATTGGATGTGACAAATGCTTTTCTTAATGGCTGGATTTGAGAGGAGGTGTACATGTCTCAACCTCCTAGCTACAAGCAAGGTAAATTATGTGTGCAAACTAAACAAGATCTTTATGGATTGAAGCAGGCACCTAGGGCATGGAATCATAGGTTGACTACATACCTTCAAGATCAAGGATTCATCATGAGCAAAGCAGACACTTCTCTGTTTGTCAAAGAAGTAATTGAGAGCTGATATACCTATGTGTGTATGTTGATGATATCATACTTATAGGTAGTGATGCCAATGGCATCAAGCAGATCAAGAACCAAATGATGCAGGAGTTCAAAATCAGTGATTTAGGGTTACTAAAGTATTTTCTTGGACTTGAGTTAGTATATACCAATTTTGGGATTTATATTACTCAAAGAAAGTATGTGCAGGGCATGTTGAAGAAGTTTCACTTGGATGATGCCAAGATAGCTAGCACTCCTATGGAGGTAAACCAAAAGTTGAGTGTTCATGAAGATGATATACTTGAAAATATCGTAGGATACCAAAGCATGGTTGGAAGCCTAAACTATGCTACATTAGCAAAGATTGATATTGCTTATGGAGTAAGTGTCTGAAGTCAATTTATGCACAAACCTAGAGCACCTCGCTTGGAAGCTGCCAAGAGGATTTTGAAGTACCTTAACGGTACTCAAAATCAAGGTCTATACTTTCCTTAGACTTCAGATTTGGACATCAAAATATACTTAGATGCAGATTGGGCAGGTTGTAAGGATGATAGGAGGAGCACCTCAAGTTATCTCTCTTTTGCAGGTGATAAGCCCATTTCATGGCCTTCCAAGAAGCAACCCACTGTTGCTCTATCTTCAACAGAGGCTGAATATAGAGGCTTAGCAAAAAAGAAACCATATGGATCAGATTGCTATATGTGTTGATATATTTAGGTAGTGATGTGTGTGAACACTCTAGGACCACCGGGGTACTTTTTTCCCTCTTTAGGAGGTTTTTTTCCCTCGGCTTGTATATACGCCTATTGCCCTAATGGGCTACTTATCTTTGTACATTCTCTAGTAATACATTCAGTATTGTGTGTTGTGCTCCAAGCTTCTTCTTCTTCCTTATGCTGTTCACGTGCTTCGACAGACGTCTAACTCCAACAATTGGTATCAGAGCAGGTCACCACTTCATCTAGGGTGTCTTCTACACCTCTCCGGTTGAAGTCTTAGATTCGCACAAAATTTGGTGAGCATACTCAAGGTGTTTCAAAGATCAAAACGGCTTCGCTTTGTGGTGCCAAAATCGCGATTTGAGCTCGTTTTGGCCTTTGAACGCACTATCGTAGTGCTTGTGCAAGCTATTTCATCTTTTTGTGCCAAAGGTATATACCTGTTTCGGTTCACCAATATAAGCGTCTCGAAGTCTGCTACATGTTTAGCATAACTTGTCTAGGCAGTTCCGTTCAACTTTTTGAGATACAGTCAATTTTTCGCATCAAGGTATTTTAGTCATCGGCCATGGCTGAAAGCAATGATGTATTTCGTATGTTGGCTCTTGAGGATAAGGTGGATGGTACCAAGTATCCATTGTGGGCTTATATGATGCGGCATGTATTGGTTGCAAAAGGACTGTGGAACATTGTGCAGGCTATTGAAAAACGTCCTATCACACCTGCAACTGTTATAACTGCAGGTACTGAAGCTGATGCAGAAGGTGTCGAAGATGATGATATTCTACATAATCCTATTCGTGCTGTGGTTTCTGCTACACCTACTGTAGAGCAGATTCGTTGGGATGGCAGAGATGCTCAAGCACATCCATTGATAGCTTTGTCTGTCAAACGTGCCATTATTCCTCACATTCGCTCTTGCAGAACAGCTAAGGATGCTTGGGATATACTTACCACATTGTACCAAGCTAGGAATGAGGCTCATGTTGCTTACCTCCGAAAACAGTTGGAGAGTGAGCATATGAATGAAGGTGATTCTATGGAAAGTTTTCTAACAAAGATCAAAGACTTGAAGGAACAATTAATGTTTGTTGATGAGGTTATACCAGATAGCTCACTTGTACAGATCGTTCTGAATGGTCTTCCTGATTCATATCAGAGTTTTGCTTCTACTCTTCGATTGATGATGAAAGGCAATTCAAATGCCTTGTCATTTGAGGAGTTAGTCTCTGTTCTATTGTAGGAAGATCAGTCCATGCAGAACAGGTCCATTATGCGTGTTGCAGATCAAGCTTTCCTAGCTAGTCAGAAGGGCAAAGGAAAATGGAGCTCTTCTACTAGTAAGTAGAAATTTGCAAATGCTGCACATTCGAAGAACCAAGATAAAGATGAGAAAAAAAAAGAAAAGCAAAAATTGTTTTGCAAGTACTGTAAGGGGAATGATCATATCATAAAGAACTGTCCAAAACTAGCTGCTAAAGTGGCAAAGAAGAAAGAGGCTGGAATGGTTGTTGCAGAAGCCTCTACACCAAAAAATGGAGGCTGCTAATCTTGTGCAGGAAGAAGAATGGGTGTTTACTACTGTTTGCAGTTTTGACCCATCTTCTCATGAGCAATGCATGTCTGCAGTAGAATCAGATGTTTGGTACTTTGACAGTGGGGTGACTAAACATATTACCTTGCAGCGTAGTTTCTTCTCTTCACTCAAGCCTGCCCCTACAGGGAATACTGTTACATGCGCCAACAACTCCTCTTATCCTATTATGGGAGTTGGTAAGATCATTTTGACTACTACTAATGGTAGTTCTTTCACTTTGTCAGATGCTTTGTTTGTGCCAGAGATCAATTGCATTAGCCAAGATTGGCTTGGTTGTGAAATTTGTTGATGACAGATGTACAGTTCATGATCTGTCAAATGGCGACGTGATTATTGCTTCTGGCATTCTATGTTGTGGGCTGTGTAAGCTCATAGACTATGAAAGATCTGTAAATGATTTGGCATGTGTAGTACATGATTCTCAGGCTATGTCAGATGCAAAGCTTTGGCATGCACGCTTTGGTCATCTGAATTTTGCTAGTTTGCTATGCCTGCAGAAATCTGAAATGGTGTCCTCTTTGCCCAAACTTGAGGCACCGGGAAAACATGTTTGTGAAGGCTTTATTTTGGGCAAACTGCAGCATTCCTTCTTTCCAAAAGATGGTTCACTTCGGGCTACTCAGAAATTGCAGCTTGTACATAGTGATGTCTGTGGTCCTATGCAGACACCTTCTTTTGGAAATTATCTTTACTTCGTGACTTTCATCGATGATTTTTCCAGGCATGCATGGGTATATCCATTGAAGGCAAAGTCTGAAGTGTTCATGTGCTTCAAACAGTTTTTGGTTTTGGCTGAAAATCTATCAGCATGTAAAATGGGCACCCTCCGTTCTGATGGAGGGGGGGGGGATATATGTCTTCTGATTTTAATGCATTTCTGACTGAATGTGGGATAAAACACCAATGTACAGCGCCATATACACCTCAATAGAATGGAGTTGCTGAACGAAAGAAGAGATCACTCATGGAGATGGCGACGTGTATGGTCAAGAGTCAAGCTTTACCACATAGTTTTTGGCTTGAGGCTGTCATGTGTGTAGCATATGTACTTAACAGGTGTCCCACTAACGCGCTGCAATCTATCACTCCATATGAGACTTGGCATGATCACAAGCCATCTGTTGCACATCTGCGTGTCTTTGGTTGTTTGGCATATGCATTAGTGCCTGAACAACATCGCAAAAAATTGGATGATAAAGCAGTAAAATGTATTTTTGTTGGGTACAGTTATGAAAGTAAAGGCTATCGTCTGTATCATCCACAGACTAAATGCATTCTGGTTAGTCGTGATGTTGTTTTTGTGGAAGATGATATTCAACCATTACTTTCATGTACTAAGGAGACATCTGTTAGCTCCAAAGACATGTATGATACTTTACTGCCTCTTTTTACAGGTGGACAGTCTAGTGTTGGTCCTAATGGGGCAACTTCTTAGCGTTTGCGGGTTTCATGTGATGATGCAGATCATCCCATTTCTGATGTAGATTTACATGATGCACTTGTTGATGAGAGAGCTGACATCGAGGAGGCAAAAACTATGCCAAAAGAAAACTTTGCATTGATGCATCTCTATCATATTGTACTCGATCAGGCTCTCATAGTGCCTCTTTTGCATCAGATTGCTATGCTATGGCTGCATCTAGTCTCTGTGATGAGAATGAGCCTGTTTCATTTGATGAAGCACAAAATTCAGAAAATTGGATTGCTGCTATGCAATATGAATATGATGCTATAATGAAGAACGGTACTTGGTCTTTATGTGACTTCCCCTTGGCAAGAAGGCCATTGGCACAAAGTAGGTTTACAAGCTGAAGCATAAGCCTGATGGAACAGTTGACAGGTATAAGGCTAGGCTTGTTGCAAAGGGTTATGCACAAGAAAGAGGCATTGATTTTGATGACCTTTGCACTTACATGCCGATGACTACTGTTCGGAGCATCTGTGCACTTGCAACCCATCATGGTTGGAATGTACATCAGTTGGACATTAAAACGACATTTCTGAATGGTGATTTGCATGAAGAAGTGTATGTTTTTCAGCCCCATGGCTTTGTGTAGAATGGGCATGAAACCGAGGTGTGCAAGTTAAAGAAGGCATTTTATGGTTTAAAGCAAGCATCACATGCTTGGTATGAGAAGATACATGCCTATCTGATTGCACATGGTTTTGAGAACAATCCAACTGAAAGCACCTTATATGTTAAGCGTGCTACTGATGTGCTTCTGATCATTGTTGTCTATGTTGACGACATGCTGCTCACTGGTCCTATTGAGAAGCATATTTCTGATTTTAAGGCTGATTTGCATGCCTCATTTGAGATGTCTAATTTGGGGCATTTGCATCACTATTTGGGCATTCAGTTTATGCAAGTTGATGGTGGAATGGCTTTGTGTCCAAGGAAATATATTGACATATTATTGCAGCATTTTGGCCTTGAAGACTATAAGCCTATTGCCACTCCTATGGAGACAGGTTTACGATTGAGTCTTCATGATGTTGGAGATGCATTTGATGCTGTCCTCTATCAGCAGGCTGTTGGATGCCTGATTTACTTATGCATTACTCACCTAGATATTCAGTTTGCTATCTCACAGATGAGCAGGTTTATGCATTGCCCAAGTGTCAAGCATTGGCAGGTGGTTAAGTGCATATTTCGCTACTTGAGTGGTACTCGGCTACTTGGGTTGTTTTATCCCAAGGGGGGATCACTACTTCCAGATTTGCATGCTTTTTCTGACTCAGACTGGGCTGGTTGTTATGACACTCGTGTGTCCACTAGTGGCTTTTGCTTCATGCTTGGTAGCTCATGTATATCTTGGTTGAGCAAGAAGTAGCCTACTCTGGACACTTCCAGTTGTGAGGCTGAGTATAGGGCATCTTTCATAACTACTGTTGAGTGTGTGTGGCTCAGACGCCTTATGGCTGATTTGGGTGTTGGTCAGTCTTCTGCCACCACCATCTTCAATGACAATCAGAGCGCACTGGCAATTGCGAGAAACCCCGTGTTCTATGCTCACACTAAGCACATTGAGGTGCATTATCATTATGTCAGGGAGAGGTTCTTTGCTGGGGAGATCAGCTTGGCATATGTGCCCATGCAGGAGAACATTGCAGACCTTTTCACGAAGGATCTACCTAGAGAGAAGTTTGAAGCTTTCCGCAAAGCTTTGGGCTTACTTCTGTTTGTGAAGTGATTTCCACCTAGCTTGGCACTTCCTTATACATGAGTGCCAGCCACTTGTTCACCGCATCACTCCCGGGGGGGATTTATTGATATATTTAGGTAGTGATGTGCGTGAACACTCTAAGACCGCCGGGGCACTTTTTTCCCTCTTTAGGAGGTTTTTTTCCCTTGGCTTGTATATATGCCTATTGCCGTAATGGGCTACTTATCTTTGTACATTCTCTAGTAATACATTCAGTATTGTGTGTTGCGCTCCAAGCTTCTTCTTCTTCCTTGTGCTGTTCACGTGCTTCCGTAGACGTCTAACTCCAACAATATGCAGATTTAGGACTACACTCTAATTCTCCAATGATTTTTGGTGACAATACAAGTTCTTTACATCTTGCAGCAAATCCCATCTATCATGCTAGGATCAAGCATATAGAAGTCCACTATCACTATGTGAGAGAGAAGCTATTGAGCAAGGAAATTCAGTTGGCATATGTATCAACTAATATGCAATGTGCAGAATTATTGACCAAAGCACTTGATGGTACTAAACTTTGCAGGTTTAAAGCTATGATTGGATTGCAGGACATTCAAGAGGATTAATGAAGAAGACCAAACCAAGATGTTTGTCTTTGAGGGGGAGCTGTTGGTGCAAGTGCCAAGCATTCACACTTGGCTAGGCATTAGAAGCATTATGTGCAAATGCTTGAAGACACATATGAACCATTGCTTATGGATTTTTACCACTAATGTTTGTAAAAGTCATTTAACATTTGAAAAGATTCTTGTAAAGCCTACAAACTCGTGGAGATTGGAAAATATTGGAAAAGACAACTAATAGAATTCAGAAGATCTTGTATTTTTTGGATTGCTATTGTAGACCTCTCTAGTGCTTTCATTGCAAATTCATATTCAACATGGAGCTTCAAAAGCCTATCAAAGATCCTTATGAATGCATGCAAAGTACAAAAGTGAACATTGGCCAATGGAAATGGAATAATGAGGTTCCAATCATTGGTTGTTCTTTCATGATTTGATTCTTCTAACATTGGATACCTAAAAAGAGATATCTCCCATTCCCTAATATTCTGAGTATTTGATATTGTTGGAACCAATACTTAACAGTAGCATGTGAATGTGTAGATAATCGCTTTAGTAACCAATACTTAACAGTAGCATGTGAATGTGTAGATAATCACTTGCAATAACCTTATAGTCCAGCTTCACCGGCACTAATGAACTGAAGTAAAGTTGAGAGGTTATGGAATGTTGGATGGTAAGAAGATATTGGATCATGAGGATATAATGAACCATGAGTTCAAAGATCAATACTCTTTTCTCCAGTTGGACGATGTTCATTTTTGAGAATCCACATCATTGTTCCATTTTGTATTTGGAGCAAATTCTCTATGCAGACAAACATGGATACTTGTTGATCATGAGCATGAGGACATTCTAGTGTGAAGTTTGTAATACATGTCAACACTATCTTTGCTAATGACCAAGAATATAAAAAACAAAGTGCAAAAATGGTTGGAAGGGACTCTAAAGCATATGTTTTGCTAAGAAAATGTGTTTTCCTATATGTTGATGGGTTAAAGTGTGTTTTTCCACTGTGTATGGCTGAAAATGATGAAATATAAAGAAAATTCATTTTTAGGGAAAACATACTTATGGATTTGATTATGTGGCACTTACTTCTAGAGGGAGTTTGAGAATTATACTTTTTTTAAAGAACTTTGAAAAATGAGGCAAAAAAGTGACTTGTGATACATATATTTTTAAAAAATGAACTCTTTTAAGTAAAACTGAGACTAATTTTTTTTTTTTTTATTCAGATACATGCAAGAGTTGATGATGTGAAAAGTAGATTCTCTTGCTCTTTCTCTCTAGAAGAAGAAAGAGAGGAGCCTAGTAAAGCCTAAAAAAAAATTCTTCTCCATGCTACTAAAAAGTTCCCTATTAAATGCACTTTGTCCCCTTAAACAAGAACAGAATTAAGCTTAATCCCTAAAAGGATCCTTACAAGGCCCATGCAGGGTTCATTTTTTCCCCTAATGAATGCCTCTAGATCACTCAAAACGTTGTCATCAACACATGTTTCATAAAACTTTAGAATAGTAATTTTCTCCATCCTAGTAAATCCACTCTACACATACCACTATCTTCATGAAAGCTTATCTCACCCTCAATAAACTCTTCATCATTATCCACATGTACATGAAGTGTGTCTTGGTAGGCTTTAGCAATTCAAGCTCACTTAATCATCCAAAATTGGCAAGCATCTCTAATATCTTAATGAACAAAAATAACTTTGATGCAAGTGGTGAATATGATATAGATCCATGAGATACTTCTCACATTTTCTATCAAAAAATCAATGCTATTTGTAGCACATGGGATTCATATAGAAGAGAAGAACTTGATTCTAATAATTGGTTTATAGAAACATAATCACTTCTATTATCTGTAATAAAATGCACAACTTACTATATGTCAACCTCCATTATACATGAATAGAAAACATTTTGCATAATCATTAAATTCATATTGAAACCAAAAATTTAACTAGAAATTTTTTACATGATTTCATGGCCATATGTGTGACTATGTAACATTTTGCATGACATATCAATAGTATGCACACACTAGGTATGGCTATTGACATAGTACATATAGAAATCACATATTTATAATATCATGGGCCATGGTTATCACCAATAGCTTGATGCGTAAGAGTGAAGTCTCATACAAAATGTGAATGCATGCACATTGAAAATTTCATATACCAGCAACCACAATATTATTCATATACATATTGATATATCATGTTACATGTGTGACATGATTCAAGGCAGACACATTACACAAAAAACAAAACAAAGCTTGAATGAATTTTGAACTCACATAGATGCACTTATCACCCAAAGGAACATAATTCCTTTATAAAAAAGGCACCAAAGTAGTATACATATTTCTTTTTTGTATGTTTTCCATCCATCATAAATGGTGGTTGGCGAGTATATTTTCCATGTCTCTTTCATGGGCTCAAAATTCCTCTCCACCATCTCCTTAGTTTATCTAATTTTCATGGCTCTTGAAGTCCATACGTATAGGGCCCTCTCAATCGTACTCTTGCACACTTATTAATTTTATGGTCTTTCTCCATGAAAAATGTGCATGCAAAATTGAATGATAGGACAAAACACATGAAAAAAATCATAAATCCTTGATTGCATTCTTGACTGTGTTGCTTTTGAAAGCTATCATCTATAGAAAAAAAAGAAAAACCACACCTTGTAACTAGGTAGTTATATGTCCATCTCTAATTTCCATGTTTTGTGATATAATTCCACAAGGTTGGCCTTTGGAATTATGATGATGCTAGAATATTGAAAACTTGAAGTGCAACAAGTAGCATGGAAAATTCACTTGATAAGACACTCATTGGTACAATAATCATATATTTTCCCTAATACCACTATAGGATATGGTCCACATAAAACAATCCACTATGAGAAGATGAATAAGTGGAAAGGTTCATAGATAAAGAACATATAGAAAATGAAGATGCACAATACTAAATTGAAGGCCAAAAAAATGAATATCACATGTGAAGGTAGTAAAAGAGAGAAAACAATACAGTAATAAGCTACAGAGAAAGAGAGATTTCTCTTAAGCACGCACAGATTTGTGGAATGAGAGTGTACCTTGAATCTCTCAAAAGAGGTACAATTATTCATGCCTTGTGAGGCCTTTGGGCAATAGGAGCAAGGATGAGGGGTTTCCAAGATATCCATCTTATCCGAAGGTGATTTACACATCAAAGCTCAATCTCATAGAGAATAAAGATGAAGAGAGATACAAAAGAGACTTCTCTTTTTTGGAGGAGAACTAAGGAAGAGGGAGGGGAAGGAGAATAATGACTCTTTCTTATATCTTTCTTTTCTGTAAAAAAACTGCAAGATGATCATTTTGGATGTTAATTGCCATATGGTCATCTTAGCGAGATTATCATTAAATTGTTTGTATTTATTGCAATATGTTGTGCATGTCTTCTTGTGCCAAATAATGCTCCCTTTCTATTATATTTATGGGATCATAAGACTTTCCCTTTGGAATGGATGAAGTTTCCATAAGCCATTGTTGATTAATAAAGCTTTGATCCATACGATTTTTTTCAAGGTGTAATTGTGATTTCTGCTTGATGAAATTTCATCACCTCCATACATTAATACTATGTGCAAGCAAGATTTTGTACTTAAAATGCAAGATGTTGTCTTGAGAATATGGCAAGTTCATTGCTATCTACATGGACAAATAGATGCCCATGGCTAAGGATCAAAACTTATCACTTCAAAATGTTGCAAAAATACATCCTCTCACTCTTGAGGAACATTAGTATTTTTTCCTACCAAGAAATGTTGTTTACATAGGCTTTATGATCCTTAAAGAAAATAACCACTTGCCCATCGCTATGAACATCCATATATTGGATGCTCATCTAAAATATTCTTCTAATGTGATCTTACAAAACCAAAGGCAACACCTACAACTCTTTTTCATGATTATGCATGGATTTTAGGCACTTCTATTTCATTAAAGATGTGTTTCTCTTATTGCTTTGAAGTTTTGAGACCAATATCCCCTCTTCTCAATTGCAACATGGCATGCTGTAATTATTATTCTCATAGTGATAGCTACTTCTTCATCTTTGTGTCAATCGAACAAGGTTTTTGACAATAGTGAGCTTCTCCTTAAACTTAAGCAGTCTAATGACAATGAGATGCAAAGGTTAGGTGGCCTATTAATGAGATTTGTCCTTTGTTACTAAGACCATCGTAAGTCTCTAATTATATCTTCAACTAATGAAATGTGGACAGATAATCATATATCTTCATCTATTAAAGAGGGCATTACAATTTTCATTCCTAAGGTGGACATGCCTTCTAAATTTTTGGATTTGAGATTGATTAACTTACTTAGAATTCTCTATAAAATTGTTAGCAAGGCTCTACCTATTTTTTTTTGCCTTTGCTCACTCTATTTAGTATGTATGTAAGTATTAGATTGATTAAAATATTTTCATTGTCATGTTTGCATAAACGTTTGCTCAACCTAAGAATCTCAACGTGATTTTGATGTATAATAGACTTTATTAAGGTGTTTGACAAAGAATTATATATAATGTTATGTGCTAACTAGCTTTCAATCATAAAATGACACGTCATTCTTTTTTCTTTGTAAAGAAGTTTTCACCTCAATTTTGCTTCATTGTGCCATATGGAAACATTGTCCGCTTAGTTTGCCTCTTTTTAGTATTGCCATGCATCCTCCATATTGTGTTCTTGATGTCCGTATTCGAGAGGGGGCACTTCACAATGTGCATCTGAGTTATCATATCATTGTTGGAATTGGTTTTTCTAATGATATAATGTTTCTGTTAGAGCACTCCAAAAACTCTATTGATGCTTGCAAGCACTCATATCACCGATCTCTTTTCTTATGACTTTGGTCAACAAATGAATATAAATCTAAGATTATTGATGTGAGTGTGAAACGATTTCGGGGCCTTATTGTGTGATGGTAAATATATTCACAAGGGTCATATTTTCCGACATTTAGATAAACCCTCTTGATACACTATGGAACATCACAAAAACATTATTTTGGGATTTGGAAGGGTTGATGCCAATTATGGCTTGATGTAGAGCAACCAACATTATCTTTTGATTTTAGATTGCAAATCATTAAGAGTATGCTATGGCCATGCATTATGGATTACTTTCCCTTGGTTGATTAGATGCCTTCTTCTCTATGTTCTTTTTCCTTGTCTCCAAGACATTTCATGTGATAGAAGCTTGCCAATGCTCTATTGTTGGTTGTGCATGGGATGAGTGACTCAAAGTTGTAAAGATGGTGGGTATGTTCTTTATCTTCTTATATACATGTATGCTTGCCAATGTACACAGACAGGAATTTCTTTTCCACTCTTTGTAGCTAGAGGCTCTTTTGCTTATATGCAAGTTTATTGAAGCTTGACTTATATCATGCAAAGGTAGTTGAGACTTGGATATCTCGCTTAAGATCTTCTCACACTCCTTTCAAATTACACCCTTGAATTGTCTCTTTTACTATTTGGTTGTAGAAAAGACCATTGTCTTTTCTTCATTGGGATGGTCAAACTTGTTCTAACAGTTCATTATATTTGGAGCATCCTTATTAGTCTCTTTTGCTATCCCTCCTTTTGTACACTCCCTTGGTTTTGATTTCAATTTCATAGAAAATGCATTACTACCTTGAGTCATTGTTTAGCTCATGATTGCCATTAGATCCCTTTTCCTATGGTTACACATTATTATTAAATTGGTCCTTGTTACAAGTGATCATGGATTCTCTTGCAAACCAGTATGAAGTCATAGCTCTCCCTTGTTCTACTCATCTACATTGAAGCAAGATCAAAAGCTTGTATTACTCATAAAACGGTTCAAAACTTTTGTTGCTTCGTTTTATTGCATTCTACTTCCATGTAGAGATTTTAGGAATGTGTAATCATCCATGGGGATGCCATAGAGCTACTCATTGGTGACAATGTAGATGTACTGCCGTTTGGAGGAAATGACTTTCATTGCACTATCGAGTTTTTCTATGGAGACTAATTATGGGAGCTATTTGCACTGCTGTTTTAATAAGCAGACATTCGCACGCATTCCCTAATCCAAGTATGCTGATGTGCAAGAATCTATGCATCAAATTTGGGATTTCTGTGGCTTATCACATCAAATAATGGAGGATAATTCAACATCTTCCTCCAACTATCACATGCCTTTCACCACTCCACATGACCTTCAGTCTTAAATTCAACGGAGATGCCAAACTCCTATGGATTGTTGATCATTTGCACTTCTAGATTCTGAAATACATTTGACAATCCAAAAATGCTCTATCTTTAAGCACCAAAATTCGTTCTCCCATGTTACTCCTATGTCACTACTCCCATGATCATCTTATACTCGCTTGCTACATTTGCCTTTCTCCCTCTGAAAGATGCTCCACCATGCAGCTCATCACTCGTACTATTTTTAGGCAGCACTACAGCATTTTATATTATAATCTTTTGGGACCTGTAATTGTGTACAAATTGAATAATAGAACATGTTCTTCCAATGTATGTATGTATGTATGTACAGATGTATCTATTTATGTATTACATGTATTTGTGTGTGTGTGTGTGTGTGTGTGTGTGTGACATACATAAAGAAAGGTTTCAATGAACATGAGAAACATGAGTGCCTTCTTGCTAGCGAGAATTTCAGCAGATACAGAAAAGCAGTTAGACACCCTTGGGTACATATAAGAAAAGCAAGGTCACATAATATATATCTACACAAATTTCAACCGAAATAACATCATAAACTGCTCCTCCTATCAAACTGTTCTTAACTGCCCATTAAAGAGACATGCACCAGACCAGTGTAACATATTCTGGAAGTTTCCAACATGAGTGCAAGCCAGAATTTCAGCGGATACAGAGGGCAATTAGATATCCTTATGTACATCTAAAGAAATGCAAGATGATTGCAAAAGAGAAAATATCTACGTGAATTTCCATGTAAGTTACATCATAAACTGTAACAGGGTTCATTCCTACCAAACTGTTCCCAACCTTAAACTGCCCATTGAAGAGAGGCAGGCCCAAGACCAATCTAACATAGTTTGAAATCGACAGGCATATCATTCACTGCTTCTCCACCAGGATCTTAATGTAAGATTATGGATGTAGGTGAAAACAGATCGAAAAGAAACACTTCCATGATGCTCAAAATTACAACAATGTATCTACTCTACAATCCATCAATGTCAGTCCAGTTACAAGACGTGATAGGACAAGCTGAGTTTCAGTTTAGCATACAAGCATGCCTTCCTACTCAGCACAAACCCAAAGGAAGCAACTTTTCATAAATGATTCAAATATAACCATGTCACCGTATTTAACAAGGGTGCTATGGAAACTACAAGGACTGAAATTATAAATTGCAGAATTTCAAACTTATGGAGCTAATGGCACTTCAATGTACACTTTCCAGATCAAATGCAACCACATGCAAACCTCGATTTTGAGGCAGCCAGGCCAATGACCTTTGAGGCAGCCAAGCCAATGGTCTTTGAGGCAGCCAAGCCAATGACCTTTACCCATACAGCAGGGAAAGCTATATCATCATCAAAGAAAACCTCAAGTACCATTTTCTGATGTGGAGGATGACTGTCACTAGAATCATTCAAGAAATACAACAAACTTGTTGATGTAGCTTGTAAAGTCCAGTGTAAAATGTTCTTTTTCAAATCTGGACAGCTCACATCTCAGAGGAATGGATAGGAAACACTCTGCTCATGATACAATTTCATCACCCTGTTCTCTCTTCCGAAGCATCTGTGAGAGTCTTATTAGTTTTGCTTTGTTTTGTACGATGTGATCTTCGTTTTCTTTTCCCTTTGGCATCCTTAGCTCTGATATTCGCTTGTTCAATATTCAGTGCTGGTGGAGGTGGGGCTGCAAGAAGCGGTGGAGGACTTGCCAGTTCTGGCCAAGGGGTGCGCTTAGATGGCACCACCACGTCCAAAGGGGGGCTGATCACCCATCTGTGGGCAATGGCACACAAAATAAAACATATTCATTTTAAGGAAAGATAATAGATATAGATAAGTAGCAAGTGAAGAGCATATCATAACTATTGCAAGT